>OZ005659.1:27941114-28541114 GCA_963930645.1 Salticus scenicus | reverse complement strand
ATGGAATTGAACTATTATTTCGTTTTGGTTCCAGTTTCGACTTAAAAATAATGTTTAAGAATTAAATTTGATATTGTATAAACTGATATAGAAATTTGATAGTTTGATATTGAAAACGAATATTGATCAACTTAAAGCTACTAGAATTCCGATTCGCCGCACAGTTTTAAATTTAATTAAAAGGCTTGAATCTGAGTTTGAAAAAAATCAGGACGAAATATCTTTAGATATTATAGAGGAAACTTTGGCAGAACTAACTGACAAAAATAATTATAAATTTAGTACAAAAATTGTATTGTGAATGTAAAGTAAACATTCGGGGATTAAAAAATTTAGGAGTTGAACTGAAATCGTGTATTTGCTTAATCCCATTTTTATAAAACTAATACCAAAAGATTTTTTATTAGACTTCATCAAACAAGCATATGCTAAAAAAGAAAATACTGTTCTGGAATTTTTAAAGAAAGAAATTGAATGTCGCGGACGAAATGAACATTTGTTTAAAGAAATGAATAACGCCAATGTGTCTTCCATTAAGAAAACAGATACACATTTTCAAGAGAAAATTAAACATTCCATTGAAGCCAGAATTAGCGATAATATCTGCTTTCACAACTAGTATATCGAAAAATAAATGCATATTTTGTGATTCATTTTACAATTCATATTTTTGTAATACATTAAGTACTGAACAAAAAAGATAAACATTGAGAAAACAAGCCAGATTTTTTCTCTGTGTAATATATGTAACCATAACTATAACTGTATATCTATGTGCAACTGTAATTATAACTGTGTCAAGTATGCTTAACTGTAACTTAACTTTAAGGTAATAAGATGTAACCGCCACTGTGTGGCAACAGTCAGACTGCAGCTGCTCTTGAATAGAGAAGTAATAGTATATAACATGGCGCAGCCGAGCGTCGAATCAGAACTGTTTCGGAATTAATTTTCGAATAAATCCTGAATGGATTCCTTAAAAGCTCCATGAGGTTTGAATCTCTCCGGCGATGTCGCTGAAGCATGGCGAAAGTTTCGACAGAATTTTAAAATTTAGAGAAAAATGTCGAAGTCAGATTAGCAATATTTTTAAATTGCATTTGTGAAGAAGCTGTCGAACTCTATAACACCTTTGAGCTAACAGAAGAGCAGAGAAATACCTTAGAGGATGTACTAAATGCATTTGAAAACTATGCAAATTCGCGCAGAAATGTCGTGATCGAAGGCTATGTATTAAATAGCCGAATTCAAGAACAGTTTGAAAATTTTGATGAGTTTGTAACAGATTTATGAAAACTTATGAAATTCTGTGAATATGAAAATCTATCTGACAGTATAATTCGGGATCGAATTGTCATCGGGACGAAAATAAAACAGCTCCAGGAACGTCTATTATTTGAATCACATCTAACACTACAAAAGATGATTGACATTTTCCGAGCAGCAGAATTAAGTAAAAAGCAATCCGAAGTAATACAGCGGAAAACTACAGAAATAAATATCCTGAACGAAGCAACTCCAATCGCAGTCGCTCTGTCTATAACGGGAAAAAATAAACAATATAAAAATAAGCCTCCGAACAGTTCAACATCGCATATATGACAGCTTCTGTAAGTGGAAATAAAGAAGAAAAGATTTATCTCTGCAAAAAATGTAATTCTAATCATACTAGAGGAAAGTGCCCCGCATTTGGTAAAACATGCAAAATCTGCAATAAATTAAATCACTTCGCTAATGGTTGCAAGAATAAATTTAACTCCAAGAGGATTAATAATGTTGAAAATTATATTTTTGTAGATTCAGGGCGTTATTCACCAACTTCTTAACACTCGGATTAAACCATGGATCAGCAAATCCGAGAATTAAAGGAGCCGGTGAACAGCGGATTTGGTTGACCCGTAGAACAGAGGTTCACTTTCTGCTTGGCAAACTTCCGTAGCGAGAAACTGCCTATCCTTGTAAACATAACTTAACAATTCTATTATGACACAGTATGGAGACATTTGATTGGTTCATTTGTTTTTTATTGATTTGAGTGTATTTTACGTTGCACTAGAGCTACATTATGGGTAATTTGGCTATATTTAATTGGTTCATTTGTTTTGAGTATATTTTACGTTGCACTAGAGTTACATAACAGGAATTAGGTGATATTTGATTGGTTCATTTGTTTTGAGTGTATTTTACTTTGTACTAGAGCTACATTATGGGGAATTAGGCGATATTTGATTGGTTCATTTGTTTTCAGCGCATTTTACGTTGCACTAGAGCTACATTATGGGAAATTAGACGATATTTGATTGGTGCATTTGTTTCGAGCGCATTTTACGTTGCACTAGAGCTACATTATGGGAAATTTTGGTCTTAATATGCGCGATAGTGATTGCCGCGGAGCCGAGTTACGTCCGCTTTCAGATTCATGCACAGCGAGGTAGGGGTGTCCAGTGATGTTTTTTTTTTTTGGTTTTAACATGCGCAACAGTGATTGCCGCGGAGCCGAGTTCCGTGCGTTTTCAGATTCATAGCTTTATACAGCCATGCTTCTTTGTTGGTTCATATACCTTAGAGGTATGTCCCAATTCATCCTCCGTCGTTACAGTGGCCGGATCCGTGAACTTTTAAAACAGAGAAGCTTTAAATTGCTACAATTAACTAATTATGCATGTATTTTTTTTTTTTTTCTTCATTTTTAATTAATAAGCACTAAAAATAAAATTTGAATATTAAATAGTTTACTTTCTATAATTTTTTAAAAAATTATAATAATGCGAATAAAGTAAACGTTGTCTGTAGAAAATGGGGATATTTGGTTGCCGTACTCATTGCCCACAACGTAGCACTAGTTCGACGTAAAACTCACTCACTCAATCACTTGTTGGTCAAGTTTATGAAAACTAGGGAATTTTCCCCTCCGTTGAAATGTAAATGTTAATGAAAAATTCGAAACGATATGTGTCTGGAGAAATGAAAGCGTATCATTTTATAACTTGAAAATATGTTTTTTATTTTATTTGTATATTCTCATAATTTTTATACCGATGTGTTTCGATTCATTTGAATGCGGTTATAGAATCCTCGAATTTTACGAATTTACTGAGCGCGAAGTGAAATATTTGGTATGTGATTTACGTATTATGGAGTCAACAGAAATTTCAAAATGGAAAATAAATAAATAAATAAATAAATAGAATTCATGTTGAATATATTGTAAGTTTTCATGCTTTTTTAATTACTTTTAAACTTATATTTTTATTCTGAATTTCCATTTATTTAATTACATTTATTGTGTTGTTGAAATTAATTTACTCTTAAAACTTCCATGACAAAGCGTGCATTTTGTTAAGTATTTGCTTATTTATTAAAATATTGTAGTTAAAAAGTTAATTAACCATCGCTATTTTATGAAATTTCTTCCATAATTTTATTTAATTACGTTAAATAGTCGTCTGCATTAATATTTCTTTCATTTCGAACGTAAACAAACGTTTTGTAAGGTTGCCATAAAATAAATTCATTTCCTTGGTTCGTTGGAGCACGGATAATATCGCCAAAATGTAAACAAACACCAGTGAACCTCTGTTCTACAGATCTGCCGCGGATTTTTGTTGGAGAATACCGATTTTTGTATGATCGAGCGATTACCACTGATCCGAGGTTTAATCCGAGTGTTCAGAAGTTGGTGAATAAGGCCCTAAGTGCTCTTGCTCTTTGCTAATGAATCAAGTTTGATACGAAAAATAAAGGTAGGAAATAAACTCTTCTCAGTTAAATTAGATACTGACTCTTGTGTAAATATAATACAGTGGTGGACATAATTATAAGACACCTATCTAATTTGACAAATAGTGAAAGAAAAGATTATGAGCTTAAAAATGTTTTATCAATTATGTCAAAAACATAAATTTATTCAGTTATCACGCGTAATTGTTTTACAAAATGATATTTTTATAGAGTTTAATAAAAAAAAAATTAAATATACCATGGACAAAATTATAAGACACCCTAACATTTTAATTAAAACAGCTGCTTTTTTTCGAAAATAATGTGCAATATGCAAATTTTCTGCACGCTGTTATGACGTTAGCAGTTAACTAAAGCAGACGATAACCGACTTCCCGCATTTACAAACATGCAAAGAGGTACAGAATTAAAAGAAAGTGAAATTCGCGAAATTCGGAGATTAAATGGAACTAGTGCTTCAGTTAATAATATTTCAAAAGTTATTAAATGCTCTAGATGTGCAATTAGAAATATTTTGAAAAGAAGAATTAATGGATCGGTGATTAAAAGATCTGGACGTACTCCTTGCTTGTCCTCGAGAGACAGACGCCATGTGCTTTCGCTTGCTACACAGAATAAGATGACCACTACAGGCATTAAAAATGATTTGAAACTGAATTGTTCAAGGAAAACCATTCGCAGGGTGTTGCATACTGCTTCCTATGTGAAATATAAAAAATTGAAGAAAAACCTCCGCTTCTAAGCCGGCACAAAATGGAGCGTCTAAACCTTGCTAAACAAATTATGGCCTGGACTTCCAAATGGTACTCTATGTTATTTTCTGATGAAAAAAAGTTTAACTTGGATGGTCCTGACGGGTTTCAATATTATTGGCATGCTTTACGGAAGTCTCCTTATGTACTAATGAGCCGCGAAATGGATGGAGGCTAAGTAAGGGTTTGGGCTGGTTTTTCGGCTCAAGGTAAAACGGATATTGTTTTTGTGCTTTCAAGAATGAATTCCGAAACTTATAAGAATCTTCTTAAAGATGAACTAGCCATATACGGTGAACTTCTTTGTGGCGAAAACTACACTTTCCAGCACGATAACGCGCCGATTCATGCATCACACGAAACAAAAAAGTGGCTTTCAGAGCAAAGTATCAATGTTCTCCCGTGGCGTTCTCGCTCTCCAGACTTAAATCCCATCCAAAAATTGTGGGGGATCTTAGCTCGTGCCGTTCACCGAAATGGGAGGTAGTTTATATGTGTCGAAGACCTAAAGAATGCTATAAAATGTGCTTGGGAAGAACTGTCTTGCGATGTTTTGTTACAATTGACAGATTCTATGCCGAATCGCATCTTTTATGTTATAAAAAACAATGGCGGCTCCACCAAATATTGAATAACCATGTTTTTCTTTTAGACCTTTAGACTTTTAGAGGATTTTCTTTTAGACCATTAGTGTCTGCTTATTATGTTGACAACTGTATTTGGGAAAAACGGTTGGTGTCTTATAATTTTGTCCATTATGTTTTTAAGTTTTTTCATTGAATTGTATGAAAATATCATTATTATAAAATAATTATGTATGATAACAGAATAAATTTATGTTTTTGACGTATTTGATAAGACATTTTTAAGTTCTGAATCTTTTCTTTCACTATTTGTCAAATTAGATAGGTGTCTTATAATTATGTCCACCACTGTACATAATGATTTATTTAAATCTTTAAAATGAAATTATTCCATTAGCCCTACTGAGATTATTTTAGAAACATATGAAGGAAATGTAATTAAACCCCTTGGTACAGTTAACTTGGAATGAAAAATGAATAGTTGTTCTAAATATCTATATTTTATTGTTGTAAACTGTAATAATTATTCTAAAACATCGTTAGGATTACCTAGTTGTATTGAATTGGGTAAAAAGACAAAAAGCAGATTCTACTGAAATAGATAATAAAGATGAATTTATTAAGAAAAATAAAGATGCTTTTCAAGGGTTAGGAACATTTAATTTAATGTGTTCTATTAAAATTGATAGTGATGCAAAACCAGTAACTGAACCTCCGAGAAAGATTCCAGAATCCTTATAACCAAAATTAAAAAAAAAATTAATTACTCTTGAAAAAGATAAAATTATAAGTAGGGTAGAGAATTGAGATGGTTGGATTAATAATTTAGTTATATTTGAGAAACCTGAAGAGTCAATTACAGAGCTGCCAACCTAATCCGGCAGATTGTTTGTACCGTTCCTTATTCTACACCAGTCATTTCTTAGAGATTTTTTCTTCTTATTTCATCGTAAATATATTTTAAGAAAATTACTTTAAAAATTAAGTGGTATAGAAAAAGGGGCGGTACTAACAATTTGCCGGATTAGGTTGGCAGCTCTGCAATTAGAATATGTTTAGATCCACAGGATCTTAATAAAGTTATTAAAAATGAATGCCATTTAATACAAACGGTTGAGGAATTAGTGCCTATGTTATATAATAAATCTGTGTATAGCGGTTTTGGTTTAAAGGCTGGATTTTATCAAATTAAATTGGATGAACCTTCTAGTAAATTATGTCCCTTTGGTTGTTATAAATTTAACCGCCTCCCGTTCGGATTAAATATTGCACCTGAATTGTTCCAAAAAGCTAATGAAAAAAAAAAAAAAAAAAAAAAAATCGGTGATATTCTTTGTGTGATTGTTTACTTTGATGATATGTTAATTTGTGCAAATTCTGAAAAGGACCATGATGAAATTGTACAAAAAGTATTAGAATAAGCAAGAAAATTAAACGTAAAATTTAATCCTAAAAAGTCACAGTACCGCGCTAATGAAGTTAAGTATTTGGGTTATGTATTTAATAATAATGGAATTAAACCAGTCCCTGAACATGTAAAAGCTGTAATGAATTTACAAGCATCTAATAATAAAAAAGAGTTGCAAAAAACTTTATGTTTAATATTAGCTTGAATAGTGTTAAATTTAACTAATTTTCTTGTTTATTAACATTGTTAAATTATTGTTCTTGTTCTTTTTACATTTCACTTTCATATCTTCCCTTACCATAATTTAAATACATTGTTATATATATATATATCATTAATGGATCACAGCCAAAAGGAATTAAAATTTTTTAATTCGAATCTAAACACTTATTGATTCTTGCAGATAGAAAATAATTTTTTTTATCAAAATCTTGCAGTTATTTGTTATTACGCAGTTATTTGTTAGACTATTTCAACTAAAACAAGAAAAATTTTAGATCTTAAAGTGTTTGTCATGTCTCTTTCTTTTTCTCTCTCTCTTTCTTTCTTTCTTTTTCTTTTTTTTTTTTTTTTTTTTTTTTAAACATACCTGAATCCACAATAGCTTCATAGGAGACTTCAAGTACTAATCGCTGTGTAACGTCCATGGTGCTTGCTGTTTTTGCTGAGTAACTAAAATATTCAGCATCGAATTTGTCAATATCAGCGATAGTTCCGGGAGATCCAAAAGGTAGGTCCGCAGCACCTGAAATATTAAAAATTACATAGCAATAATAAAAGATAGTATGATACGACCTTCATAATACTTTCTTTTGTATCATTCTAATTTAATAACCGGTCAGATAACTACATGAAACATGTAAAGGTATGCATAGAAGCGCCACCTATTGGGCGAAATGCACCCAAATCCAGAGCTGCCAACCTAATCCGGCAAATTGTTAGTACCGCCCCTTTTTCTACACAAATTAATTTTTAGAGTATTTTTTTTTTAATTCATCGTGAATATATTTGAAGAGAATTACTCTAAAAAATTATGTGGTGTAGAAAAAGGGGCGGGGTGGAATTCCAAAATCCGGTATCCCTTGGCACTTTTTGGCGACTTTTTCTGGCGCGATCCCCTTTAGCTCGCAGGCGTGGTAGGCGCCCGTGGGCGTTATCGTTAACTTGGCAAGGGGTTCCGGATTTTTGGATGAAACAATTAATTTTCCTAATTTTTAACATTTGCAGGATTAGGTTAGCAACTCTGCAAATCGAATAGACATAGTTTTTCCTAAAAGTAATCTCATATGAATCTTGATGCAATTGCACACAATACTAACAGAAATATAATCATCCCTTTAAGTAGAATTAAAATGCAGTATACCAGAGGCAACTTTTGGCCAATACGCACAGAAATTGTGCCAACGTAATTTGTCGTCATAGTCACCTTAAACAGGAAGTTTCGTGCACTTGTACAATTAAGAAACTCAAATATAGCTTTCCGGAAATAGGGAAAATTGCAGCATAGCGGTATTATCTAATAAGGAAGATGCACACAAATTTGTTCAGAATAGTTTTTTATATTAACTATCGCACACATAAGTTTAGGACACTTAAATTCTGCAGCAGCTGTGATTGTTTTTCCGTTTGCAGCTTAGCAGCTCCTCCTATTAACCTACATGCATCAAATTGGTTAGATACCAGTTTATGACAAGGAATAAGTAAATACATAGTTTCACGGAATAGTTTGCAGTAATGTTCAATGTAGAGCTGCTACAAAATATTTTTCTGCACTCATCGGTACACAGACAGACATGACTGCAAAAATGGTTAAAACGCATTCATGAAACCACACACACACACACAGAGAGAGAGAAAAAAAAAAAAAAGTCAAAATACGGTATAAAACCATCAATAATCGATAGTTAAGGATTTTAGAAATCTAATACTTTCTTTTCGTGAATACAGAAGAAAATGATAATATTCTTAGTAATAAAATATGTTTTGACGAGATTTGGTTATTAATTCGTTTTGTATACTTTTTCAAACTACATAAATCAAATTTTTTCTAAATTACAAAGTTTACAAAAGTACATTGCGTTAAATTTCCAGCCATTTAAACTAATTCAACTCAGGATTCATATGATGTTAAAAAGTCCCGAAGCTCCCTGGATATGGATACAATTGCTCTGCTGTACTTACCAAAAGAAAACTCTTACGGCAGTTTCTGTTAGTCAATACATTAACTTTGTTTCAATGATTTCTAAACAACATAAACTACCAAAAGTTGAATAACCAAAAGTTTAAATGAATAATAAAATAAAAAAATCTGGAGTGACTCCACTCGACTTTCCGAACATTGAGTAATTAACAGTTTTGTAGATAAAGTAAAGAAAGAGGAGTTGTTAAACAAACAAAAGAGAGAAAACCATAATAGAGTGTTTGAGTATTTTTCTCCATCTATTACACGATGTTTTATTTAACGCTACTGAACTTTGAGCCCATAGATCATAATGATAAAGAATTTTTCGTTGTGTCCCTGTAAAAACCTATAAATGCTAGATTCACCAAAATGCTTATAGTTAGTGCAACAGTGATTTATAATACTCATATAAATTTTCAGCTCAATTCAATAAGGCGTTTAGATGCTATCGTACTTTTAAAAATTTAGTCACATAGGCCATAATGATAAAGAATTTTTCTTTGTGTCCCTGTAAAAAAACTGTAAGTGCTAGATTCACCAAAATCTATACAGTTAGTTCAACTGTGATCTATAACATGTGTACAAATTTTTTGCTCAGATTAATAAGGCGTTTAGACGCTATCACACTTTTAAAAATTTGGCCCCATAGGCATAATGATAAAGAATTTTTCTTTGTGTCCCTGTAAAAAAACTATAAGTGCTAGATTCTCCAAAATCTATACAGATTGAGTATTTGGGACCTATAATATGTGTATAAAGTTTTTGCTCAATTGAATAAGACGTTTAGATGCTATCGCACTTTTAAGATTTTGCTCCCATAGGCCATAATGATAAAGAATTTTTCTTTGTGTCCCTGTAAAAAAACTATAAGTGGTAGATTCACCAAAATCTATAGGGTTCGTACTATGGTGACTTACAATATGCGTACCAACTTTCAGGTTAATCGAACAAAGCGTTTAGACGCTAGCGTGTTCACTCACAGACATACACACATACATACACACATACACACATACATACATACATCATCGTAAAAATAGTGAAAACCGACTCAGGGGACCTCAAAACGTATAGAAACATCAAAATCTCGAATTCGGATTTTTGACATGATTACAATACTTTCCTCACTATAGTGTTCGGAAAGTAAAAATAAAGAAAATATAGAGCAGTTTCCAACCCCAAAAGGAAAATCATTTTTTTAATAAAAACATGGACCCAGCTGTAACCCCAGAAATATCATAACGAGATTAAATTTTTAACTCTCATGAAGAGATAAATTCAGAATAGTTATACATAAGTTTATTAAAGGTTACAGCTGTGTCCTAAACTGCTCAAAATGTAAACGTTCCAAGAAATTACCTAATTCAACAAACCCCACAATAGAAAATAAATCAAAATAACAAAAACCAACAAATGTTTCTTATATTACAGAAATTTTAATGAGATTTAATTACAGATACTTCTAAAGCTCAAACAAACTATAAATTATTCTTAAATTCTCTGGCCATAAATACTGCCAGTCACAAAATATCAATTTGACAATTTAATAAATCTCTAAATTTCCCTATAGTTACACGTTACTCTCCATACTAAAATCAACACATTCAAAACATCAAATTAAGATTTTTAAATACTCATGAAATTGTTAATCCCTCGCATAGTTACATAATAAAATTCAATCTGACACATGCAAACAATCCATAACTGTTCTCAAATTTAAACTTAAAATCCCAATAGTATGCATGATATAAGTTGTAAAGTATTTTCAGAGAAGCAAAAAAGTACTGAATTACCACATTAACACTTACAAATTTTCAGAAAAATTTACATTAAAATTTATCAAACTGTAAACTGAGGGGGGGGGGGGATTAAATCTGCTCAGCCAAGCAAAATTTTAGTTATAAACGTAACATATTACTAAATTTTATACATAAAAGGGTAATCCACACAAAAATTTACCAATTTTTAAAATTCTCAACTTTACAGCAATTACACAACTATTTATACACCTAGAATTTCTCGTCAAAAAAAGGCCTAAACTGCAGGCTAACAGAAAGCAGGGCATTAATTTATTTAAGAAAAAAAAAAACCTTCACATGCTCACAATTCATTTTAAAGCACAAGTAGTTTCTTAAATCAACATCAGCTTTATTGATTTTTTCAAAACAACACTCAAATAACTTAAAACCTTTAGGGCATTACAGTAACTTATTCTAAAAGAACATCATCCTGCTCACTACAACACAATTAACTCAACTCAAATGACAAATCTTTTAGAACAACTCATTAATTCACAACTAAAAGCATCAGCTTTATTACTACTTGACACTTAACACAAAAATTGAATTGAAAATCTTATAGAAAATAATGCTTAGTTCAAACTTAGCTACGCTGCGAAGTTAACCCAAATGAATTTTCTGACAAAAACTTTTAGAACACAAATTTAAAAACACAATGTGTCACACCGAGATTTCATAACCTCAATTTGAGAGGAAATTTTTACTTTTTTTAAATTTATTCACATTTTTCTTATCATTTTAAGCTAATAAGCAGAATAGAAAACTATTTATTCTAACAGAAAAATATCTAAATGCTTGACATCAAACCTTCTTTTTTTATTTTGAAATTTTTACCTAAACTTTAAAAAATTTTCTGCACCCAGAAATCTAACCTTCCAAAACTAGCGAACAAACCAAAATTAAGCTAATTTGGTGTGAGGTACAGAAATAAGCTCCAAAAATCAACTCAAAAACGAGAGAAAACTATGACAGGACTATTTTGTGTTCTGCCAGCACACTGTACATCCACACACCAGTTTCCATACCACCAAAAGTAGAAATTTAAGCCAAGCAAATAAATATTTAACAAGATAGTGACTAATTTAAAACAATTCAAATCTATTTTAGCAATCATTATAAAGAAAAGTGTAAAATCTGGTCAAAAAATCAGAGTGACACAAAATTTAAATTTGACGCCTACAGGCCAGTTTTCTATTAAATTCAAAGGCATTTTTGCTTTAAATTAAAAAAAAAAAAAAATCAAAACAAATTTTTACCTCTGCCAGAGAAAAATATTTTTAACCACCAATATATAAAACAAATTGCACAACTCAATCAACTAGAAGGCAATGCTTAGATTTTAAAATTTTTTGCAAAAATTTAAGACAAAAAATACATTTCTCTCTCTCTAACTTTTTTTTTTTTTTTTTTTTTTTTTTTTTTTGCAAAATCTACATCACTGACTTTTATGAAAATGGAATACACAGCTCTTGTAAAATAAGAAAATATGGAAATATATATATATATATATATATTTTCAACAGAGCAAAAGCATCAATTCCAGCGTCAGGTAAGGCATCATTGTTATGATTTATTTTTGGGCTTTATAAATAAATAGATTTTCATATTTGCTATTTTTTCTAACTATATAAGTTATTAATTTATTTTTGCTATTATTTCAAACTATATAAAATTATGTAAAAGTAAAGTTAGTAAAAAATTAATAAATGTTATAGTGGACCTTATCGAGTCCTACGAAAATTAAGTGAAACTTTAAGTTAACTTTTGAAATTCAACAATTAAGTAATTTGAAAAATATACAAGTAGTTCATGTCGACATGTTATCAAAAATTGTAAACAAACCAGGTTTTCCTGTATTAGGGATTTTGGATCAAATTGATGCAAATGTCAATGCAAATCAAAGTCAGTGTGATAACTTAGACCAGCCTGAGGTTGTTGTTGTAGATAGAGTGGTGAACATAATTATAAGACACCTATCTAATTTGACAAATAGTGAAAGAAAAGATTCAGAGCTTAAAAATATTTTATCAAATACGTCAAAAACATAAATTTATTCTGTTATCATATATAATTATTTTATAATAATGATATTTTAATACAATTTAATGAAAAAACTTAAAAACATAATGGACTAATTTATAAGACACCAACCGTTTATTCCAAATACAGTGGTCAACAAAATTAGCAGACACTAACGGTCTAAAAGAAAATCCTCTAACATGGTTATTCAATATTTGTTGGAGCCGCCATTGTTCTTTATAACATGAAAGATGCGATTCAGCATCGAATCTATCAATTCTAACAAAATACCGCAAAACAGTTCTTCCCAAGCACATTTTATAGCATTCTTTAGGTCTTCGACGCATATAAACTTCCTCCCATTTCGGTAAACCGCAGGAGCTAAGATCCCCCCACAAGTTTTCGATGGGATTTAAGTCTGGGGAGCAAGAAAGCCACGGGAGAACATTGATACTTTGCTCTGAAAGCCACTTTTTTGTTTCGTGTGATGCATGAATCGATGCGTTATTGTGCTGGAAAGTGTAGTTTTCGCCACAAAGAAGTTCACCGTATATGGCTAGTTGATCTTTATGAAGATTTTTATACATTTCGGAATTCATTCTTGAATGCACAAAACAATATATGTTTTCCCTTCAGCCGAAAAACGAGCCCAAACCATTACTGAGCCTCCCTCCATTTGGCGGCTCATTGGTACGTGAGGAGACTTCCGTAAATCATGCCAATAATATTGAAACCCGTCAGGACCATCCAGGTTAAACTTTTTTTCATCAGAAAAAAAAAAAAAAAAAAAAAAAAAAAAAAAAAAAAACAGAGTACCATTTGGAGGTCCAGGCCATAGTTTGTTTAGCGAAGTTTAGACGCTCAATTTCGTGCCGGCTTAGAAGCGGTGTTTTTTTCTTCAATTTTTTATATTTCACATAGGAAGCATTATGCAACACCTTGCGAATGGTTCTCCTTGAACAATTCAGTTTCAAAGCATTTTTAATGCCTGTAGTGGTCATCTTATTCTGTGTAGCGAACGAAAGCACATGGCGTCTGTCTCTCGAGGGCAAGCAAGGAGTACGTCCAGATCTATTAATTCCTCTTTTCAAAACATTTCTAATTGCACATCTAGAGCGTTTAATAACTTTTGAAATATTATTAATTGAAGCACCAGTTCCATTTAATCTCAAAATTTCGCGAATTTCACTTTCTTTTAATTCTGTACCTCGTGACATGCTTGTAAATGCGTGAAGTCGGTTGTCGTCTGCTTTAGTTAACTGCTGACGTCATAACAGCGTGCAGATAATTTGCATATTGAACATTTTTTTCGAAAAAAAAGCAGGTGTTTAAATTAAGATGTTAGGGTGTCTTATAATTTTGTCCATGGTATTTTTAATTTTTTTTATTAAACTCTATAAAAATAAAATTTCTGTAAAACAATTACGTTTGATAACAGAATAAATTTATTTTTTTGACGTATTTGATAAAACATTTTTAAGTTCTAAATCTTTTCTTTCACTATTTGTCAAAATAGATAGGTGTCTTATAATTATGTCCACCACTGTATGTTTGATGGTGTTAGCCGGCATCAGAGTGGAAATTCGTAGGAGTATGGTAATGCTAATTATTATAATGTATTTATGCCTGCATATCAGGTGCATGGTAGTATAATTTCTGATTCAAGTAGTCAACCAGTTGATTCTACATACGATATTATCTTAGCGAGTTCCGTGGTCTCCCACACTGTGTACTGTCCTGTCAGCTACCAGCAGAATGTATCTCCGACAGCTAGAGAAGCCGAAATGGAAAATTTTAGCAATAGTGCGGAAACAACTCCAAAAAGTGTAAGTTTCAAGAAAAGTGATGAGAACGTGAAAATAAATTCTAGGCCTATGCATAATTACTCATTACGCTGCGGAGTAGAAAAAATTCATGAGGTACATTTTGTAGCCAAAATTTGTAAATAATTTTTTTTATTCAATTTGTTTGTGTATGTGTTCGGTATACAGGGTGAGTTTGACATAATCTGCCAAACGAAAGGAGGTGATAGAACAGTCCATGGGGAGCATAAAACACCATAGAAACCCTGCCCTATCTTTAACCGTTTCCGAGTTATAGTAGATAGAAAAAAAATCTGTTTTTTTCCATCCCGTCTGAAAAAAACCAAATTTGTGAGCTTTCTGAAAGACTTTCACGCAAAATAAGCACATATTTGGAAAGAGCAGAAACAATCCTATCGGGTGACACCATTTACATCGGGATACCTTAATTTGACGGCGAGCTACGAGCGCTAAAACATTAGCGAAGTTTAAAATCGAGTTGTCACCAAATTCTTTAACCGGCAATTCTGCAAACACCGTTCAAGCTACAATCGGTCATATTTACCAAAAACTTCTCCATTCCACAAGCGTTAGAATGAGCCCACAATAAACCATATCAGTGTTCTAGTTCCGGAGAAATTTAGCCTTTTGTTTGAAATACATCACTGAAAACGGCGTTCGTCGAAATTCGGCAAACGAAACGATGGTGAGTAAATGGAACGTATGCAAATTCGTGACTATCTGCATATGGACTCTTAGTGATTAGTAGATGTATTCCAACCTTCCTGCGCGCACATCCCACTCGCGGGTATAACAAGCGAGTCAATCTGTAACAGCTCATTAGCTCGTCAGCTTCTTTTACGTTTCAGGGATACATACAAATGAAACACTTCCGATAGCAAAGCCGTTAGCAAGCGTTCCAAATGTATGACTAATGTCGGCAGCAAAAGTATCCGAGCACTAGTAAAAATTCCTATGTAAAAAAAGCACATTTAACACAATTTTGTTAATAAAATCCTTGTCGAATTATGTTCTTAGTCTGACTAAGGGCAGGATTCGACAAGGATTTATTTAACAAAACTGCATTAAGTGTACTTTTATTACATAGGAATTTTTGCTAATGCTCGGATACTTTTGTTGCCGACTGTATTTCCAAATAACTTGCAAAATTTACGTTATCGAAGTTGCAAGCGTTCCGTTTGTATGTAACCCTTATGCTGCTTATTGCTTTAGCATTTTATAGACTTTGCCTGAGCTCGGCGGATTCTTTTGACGCTGCTCTCACGTCTACTTGCTCTCTCTTAGTTCATACTTAGTATGTTTTCCTACATTGGTACGAATTAACCAAGTTGGTTCTTATTCCGTAGCACATTTTTTATTCTACCTTTGTAATTTAATCATGAAATTTTATCCTTTTTTGTTTACCCTTCTGAATTTTATTTTCAATTGAAGTCATCACAGGGATCAAATTGTTATACTTTCCAACCTGTAAACAGATATGCCTAGTTTTACAAACGAAGGGTATGCGGATATGCATTTTGTGCATGGATTTTGCGATGGTAACTCTCGGAGAGCCGAAGAAGAGTGCCGTCTACGTTATCCACATCGTCGTGCGCCCAACCGTGCTGTATTTGCCGCAATTCATCGACGGCTTAGGGAGAGTGGGTCGTTTGGTAGGGTGTACAAAAGGGGCCATGGCCGCCGCTCCGCCACCGCTGAAGAGTCCGTACTCGACCGATTGGAGGAATATCCAAATATGAGTTCACGCATACTTGTGAGAGAAGGTGGAATCTCCATAAGTAAAGGGATGAATATTTTGCACAAAAACCAGTATCATCCATACCACTTCACACCGGTACAAGAATTATGCCGCTCAGATTTCCAAAAGCGGGTAACATTCTGCCGCTGGCTTTTAGAGTGAGATATTGAGGAATACCATTTCCTTAGAACGATACTGTGGACAGATTAGTCACTTTTCACTCGGGATGGCATGCACAGAACTGGCACATAACGCTCAGCAAAATCCATTTGTAACACGGAACTCATCGTTCCAGACGCGATTCAGCTTAAATATTTGCCTTGGAGTAGTTGGCGATCGCTTGATAGGTCCACATGCGTTCCAAGGTCATCTGACTAGCAACACATATTTGAAGTTTCTGGAACATCATCTACCAGGATTACTTGATGTGATTCCTGTACCCCAACGAGCGGAGATCATTTTCCAACACGATGGGGCCCCTGCACATTCTTCAATGCCGTTCGGGACTTCTTGAATCATCAGTATCTGCGATGGATTGGTTGTAATGGACCAGTTCCTTGGCCACCTAAATCGCCAGATCTCACTCCATTCGACTTCTATGTTTGAGGTTCTTGAAACAAGAAGTTTACCGCACAGAAGTTGCCAGCTTGAAAAATTTAAGCAAACGACTCGATAGTGCAATAATAAAACTGAGGGATGAGCTTTCACTAAGAGCTACTGTGGTTTCCGTTTGTAAGCGGGCAAGGGCATGTATCAGGTGTGGGGGTAACCAATTTCAGCAGTGGCACTAAATTTCACACATCCTTTCGAATGATATGTGATTTAATCATAAACGTGAAATACGTCACTTTTTTTTTTTTTGCATATTCCTTTGTGAAAGACGTGAGAAACGTCATACTTCTTTTATTTCCATTCCATTGTGTTTGTAAACTTAATACAACTGCTACTTTTCTTGTTTGTTTTTAAAACTTTCTTTCTTGCATCTGACAAAACAGCGGACTATGAAGTCGGACATGAAATCAGAAACGACCATGGCACCCCATGAGTCTCCTTCTCGACGAACGTCGAGTTCAATGATGAATGTATTTCAAACAAAAGGCTAAATTTGTCAGGAACTGTAAATTTGACCGATTGTAGCTTGAACGGTGTTTGCAGAATTGCCGGTTAAAGAATTTGGTGAAAACTCGATTATTAACTTTGCCAATGCTTTAGCGTTTGTAGCTCGCTGTCAATTTAAGGTATCCCAATGTACATGGTGTCACCCGATAGGGTTTTTTCTGCTCTTTTCAAATATGTGCTTATTTTACGTGTAAGTCTTTCAGAAAGCTCACAAATTTGGTTTTTTTCAGACGGGATGGAAATAAACAGATTTTTCTTCTATCTATCAAAACTCGGAAACGGTTAGAGATAGGATAGGGTTTCTGTGATGTTTTATGCTCCCCATGAGCTGTTCTATCACCTCTTTTGGTTTGGCAGATTATGTCAAACTCACCCTGTGTATATATATATATATATACATATACAGTGCGTCAAATAAGCGTGGTTCTGTAATACGAAATGGAAACAAGAAATTAATATCTGTTTTGGTTTTTCATTTAAAATAGGACCCTCTGGCTTCAATGCACTTTTTACAAAAATTTATTATTGAATTGAACGCCTGTTGTACAGTCGGTAACAAAAGTGTCCGAACACTAGCAAAAATTCCTATGTAAAAAAAGTACACTTCATACGGTTTTGTTAAATAAATCCTTGTCGAATCCTGTTCTTACACTGACTAAGAACAGGATTCGACAAGGATTTATTTAACAAAACTGTATGAAGTGTACTTTTTTTACATAGGAATTTTTGCTAGTGTTCGGACACTTTTGTTACCGACTGTACATCACTTTGTGGAATCGCCTGCAAAGCCCGCTACTTGTATGGAAGAAAGGTCCTCAAAATAACACCCTTTTAACTTCGTTCTAAGTTTTGGAAATAAGAATTTGCCACACGGGGCTAAATCCGGTGAATACGGTGGATGGTCCAACACGCAGACATTTTTTTTTGCCAAAAATCGACGAACAATAAGGGAGGTGTGGCTGGTTGCATTACCGTGTAACAAATACCAACTGCTTTCAGTCCGATAATCTGGACGAATGCGAGAAATTCTGGCCATCAAACGCTTTAAAACAGCTAAGGCCCATATTCACCAAACTTCATTGATCGAGGATTAAACCATGGATCAGAAAATCCGAGAATCAAAGCTAACACTGGTTTAAATTCCTACGGTATTCACCATCAGCCGATTACGTGATCCATGGATTAACTGGAAGAGAAATAGAAGCTTCGTTTTGATTGGCCAAGAACGAAGATAGCCGTTCGGATTCACCGTTCGACTTCAATTAACAAGGGATGAGAATTTTTAGACTTTTGTAGGAATTTCAGACTCTTCTTAATTTTTAAAAACAATTTTCAGGTTTTTGCTTCTAAATATTCTTGTTTTTGTTCAATTTTCTTTCTTTTGATTGTTTCTAAACAATTTATTTTCATATATTCTGCAATTTTGCTTATAAAAAGTATGATTTTGTGTATCTGTTTCTTCTTTTATTACTAAAATGAAATTATCTTTGAGTTTTACTGATACTTTCAGACTTTTTTTTCTATTTCCCGCTCTTATCTCTGATTAACTAATCAATCGGATTTGAAGATTAGAAATGGTAAAAAGCAAATTAGCACGGCAAAATACGCGGTTTTCGCTCTAGTTTACTTCGCTTTTGTTTACGCACGGATTAAGAATCAATTTTACTTAAAACATTTTATACAAGAATAATCATGCAGACGACAACTGTTTACGGTACGATTTAAAAATTTGATTGTTATGGATAAGAGAAAAAATTTCTTCAAAGTACGCCCCTCACCCCCCCTTTCCAAAAAAAAAAAAAAAAAAGAAAGAAAAAAAAAGCAGTACCCCTGATAGCGATTTTTTAATTGAAAATATTTTTAAATAACTATAATTAGTTTTTCTTTATTTTAGTTAGCTCATTAGATTACTTAAAAATTTGGAATAAGTTTTAAACTAAAATATAACCAAACAATGCAAATGAAGATAGCTTTTCTCTTGTTTTCATTTAATTACCAGTTTTCAGTAGTTATTTCGGTTACATTTCGAAGTAGTTAATAAAAAGATTTAAAAATATACAAGTTTATTAAATAACTTTGTGAGAAATTATGGAAAATATATAAATTAATGAAAACTTTATAAACTAAAACCATAAGTTATGAAACGAGCAACAATTGTTTCCGTAGAAGTACAACTTTTCATCAGGCAGAAAAAAATAAGCACGATAATTCGACACGATATTATTGTTGTATACATTTGTAATTTAAGGTGCTAGTTTACAAACTTCATTCAGCACAAATAATTTGGTGCATTTTCTATACATTATAGTTATATCATTGTATCAAAGATATTTGTTTAAAATTGAGAAGTTTAAAATTTCTGCTATGCTACCCATTAAAATAAATCAATTTGTGAATTAATCTTTAACGATTAAGCTCATGAAAATGAAAGAGAATATATATATCTTTATTGATAGCAAAAATCACTTAATCAGCAAAATTTTATTTGACATGACTGAACAGAGTATAATGTCGTCAGAAATGATATTAACTTAATTCAATTTTAATTAAGTAAAAACACTGATAAATGTGTATCATTAAATAATTAAAGCATATTTTTTAACCAAACTCTTGTTAAAAATCAGGAATTTAAAGACTGTTTATTTGTAAAAGATTGAAACATAAAAAAAATGATCAAAATGATTTTAAAAGCAATTTGCTGCTAATAAAACAAAATTTATATTTCTTTCACGTTCAATGTTTACGAAGCTGAGATGCGTAGTGCGCATGCGTTACGAAAAGATCCGAGAATAATCTCTGTTAATCCTTCGATTTTCGAGGATCAAAAACGAAGTGTTAAAGTAGACGGTGAGCTGCGGACTTTCGTTGGAGAATACCGATTTTCTAATGATCCAGCGACTACCGCTGATCCGATGTTTAATCCTAGTGTTAAGAAGTTGGTGAATACGGCCCTAAGTATGTATTCACCTGTAATTGCTTGTCGAGTTGGGACAAATTCTTTGTGTATAATACTTTTGCTATCAAAGAATGTAATGAGCATTGTTTTTATTTTCATGGAACTTTCCTTGTATTTTTTTTTTTTTTTTTGTTTGTTTGTTTTTTTTTGGGGGGGGAGGGGGGGTTGCGGTGAATTAGTGACTTCCACACTTTGTCGTCCTGTTTCAGGATCATATTGGAAACACGTTTCATCACCTGTAACAATGGACTTCAAGAAGTTTGGATCGTTTCAGCGGCTGCAATGATGTCTCTGCAATGTGCATTTCTCATTGCTTTTTGTTCAGGGGTGAAACAAATTTAGCACACACTTTTGTGTTTCCCAAATCTTCATTCAGAATAGTTCGAATGATTCGTATTGTCTCTTTGTCGACGTTTAAAGAGTCTCCTATCATTGTCAGTGTCGCGTGACGAAACGTGATTTCCCATATCCCTTCATATATCAAGTAAACAAACAGGCATATTTAAAAATTTTGCTTTAAAATGCAACAAACAAAAGTACCTGAAAAAAATTCGTCTCTCTGTTTTGAGGCAGGGGAGGGGGAGGGAGTATGAGATATGGTTTACGTGATGTGAAAATTCAAGAGCGCCCTTTTTGCGTTCAATTTGTCCTTATGAATTTATGAAAGCTGCATTCCCGAATTTTGGTGTGTGGGTAGGTTATTTGCATCAAACACCAACTGCAAAGGGATTTCGATAAATTCCTCCCTTCCTCCTAAGAAAGTTGGGAGGGGGAGGGGCGCAAAACACTTATTCAAGCTTAACTCTATTCCACATTATTTGAGGGCGAAAATTTTTTAATAAGAGGGTTTTCTAAGTGTCCGCCAGACGCACTATAAAGGGATTTTGAGAAAAGTACTCTTTTCCGCCCGTTTGCGGTATGGAGCGAAAAACACGTTTTTCTGTGTAAGTCTCTATTAAATTATCTTAGAAAGGCGAATTTTTAGTGTATGGTTTAATTATGTGTGTCTAACGTATTATATGAAGAGATTTTGAGAAATTATCTCTCTCTTTATTCTACCATTGCGAGGGGGGGGGGAGCAAAAAACATATATCCAAGCATAATTCTACACCAGATTATCTCAGGAAGGTCATTTTTGTCGGTATGTTGATGTGCTATGTGTTCCCAACCAACACTATGAAAGGAAATGACAAAAGTTTCCTTCTTCCTTTCCTTGGGGGCTTTGGGGAGGGTACATGAGGTAAAAAACACTTTTTGAAGTGTAACTTTGTTCTAAATTATCTCAAGACGGCAGTTTTTGGTACATGGGCTGTTTAGGTGTGCCTAATACAGATTACGAAGGGATTTTTCTAAAAGATCCCACTCCTCCCCCCCCCCCCTTTAGTGAGGTTAAAAAGACCCATTTCCATGCGTAAATTTTTCATAAATTGTTTCAGGAATGTGATATTTTGTCGTGTAAGTTGGTTATATGTACGGAACACACACTATAAAGGGATCTTGCAATATTTTCCTCCTTCCCCCTTCAGTGGCGGTGGGATTAAAAAAACAGCACGTTTCGAAGCAAATGTCGTGTAAGCCGCTGCCACAAGCACCGTTCACCCAGTCTCAACATGTTGCGGGCATAAAAACCGATACTCAAGGCAATGGGATTATCAATCGAGGTTTTGACTGATATCAAGAAAATATTTTGAAATTTTTTATTCTTCAGATTTTTACATTAATAAGGTGATATGGAATTTTGAGAATTTATTTAAATATAGTGACCAGTGAAGCAGGCAAAGCATGCTAGTTGTAAATATAGGTACAAAAAATTAAGGTATTTTGTTATAAAATGGATTCATTGAAATACAGTAACCAGTGAAGCGGGCAAAGCTAGCTGGTAAATATATAAAATAAAAATAAAAGTAAAATATGACGTGTGTAATCGTGTGCGAGAGGGTTCTTTTTTTTTTTTTTTTTTTTTTTTTTTTTTTACATAATAACTTTTCAAAAAAAATTAAAGTTTTAAAGTATGCAGTATTCTATTATTTAGAAGTGATTAAGGTGAATCTCTGAATGGCTACAGATTTGTGTTCAGTTCTAAAGAAATCAACCTAAAGAAAAAGTGTAGCAGGAACTATTGTTAAAATGAAGAAAGTCAGCATATGAAGCACAGGTGAAAATTTTCAGAATTCAAATGTTATTTACACATTATGGAAGAAAAAATAAGTAATTGACGTAGGTGGATTATTATAAGTTCGTAGTAAAATATTTATTGTCCTAGATTGTTGCAGGGTATATGATGTTGTAGTTTTTACTGGTTTTAATAACACTGCTCTGAAAAAAAAAAAAAAAAAAAAAAAAAATGAGATCTGATACCATTCTTGTTGATTCTTATGTAAAATAACCTCCTGAATCCAAATATGAATCCCATTTTGCCCTGTCATCCACTGTTTTCTAGATACACCACCCCCTCCCTCAATTTCTTTCCCTGTTCGATAATTTTATGACCATGAATTTGATTTGAAGAATGAAAAATAATTAATTATATATATATATCTATATCATTATATAAAGCGCAAAAAATTGTTTGTTTGTGGAGGGTAATCTCTGAAACTACTGAACCGATTTAAAAACTTCTTTCACTGACCGAAAGCTACAGAATGCCATATTGTTATAGACTATATTTAATTTTGATAAAATAAATTTTAGTTTAAAATCTGAGCATTTTAATTAAAATCCCCATAGAAGCCGTAATAGAAATGGAAATAATGAAATATTAAAAAAATTAGCTGCTGCCAACATAAAAGAAACATTTACATATTCATTTCGTTTTTAAAATATCTTGACGTGAAAAGAAAAGAAATATATTTGCACGTGCATTAAATTGAAATTCATATAAAGCTTTTTTAATTGTTAAACTTACACGTTAAATCTGACGTCATTATAGAATTAAAAGTGTTTATTTTTCTAATAATTTAATTTGATATGATATGATATAATATCTAAGCATCAATGTTTAAACCACGGAGTCTTTATTACTCCGTGGTTTAAACTGATGTGTGTAAACGAAATTGGAATTTAAAAATAAATAAATAAATAAATAAAATAAAATAAGAAATTCTATTTTATAATATTATTTATTTTAATTTATAATTGTTGCCAAAAATATTTACGAATTAATTTATTTTTAGACATATAATAAAATATATTTTCACGCGAACAATAATATAAAAAGTGAACTGGATTTTTTGTAAAAAAATAATAAAGATCGAGGAAAATTATTTCCCCATTTTAATCCCCATATTTGGATATAGATATGTATTAGTTATCATGTGCATCCGTTAGATTAAATTGTTTTTGTTGTAAAATTGATAAAATTGGAATTTTAAATTTCAAAACTCTAGAAAAAAAATGGCAAATTTCCATATTCGATTGAAAACATAAACATTTCATTTCAAAGGATGATATTTACACAATAAACATCCAACTAATAAACTAATTAAAAGGGAAAGGATAAATATTCTATCATAATTTGAAGTCAAATATGTTTTCAAATGTCTAAATAAAGTATCTGATATAATATACTAATATGTTGCAGCGGAATAGATTTGATATCCGTCATCCTTGACAGAAAAAAAAAATATCGCCAAATTATCTGGCGAATACAATTTAATTCCTTTCAAAAATCGTGGTTATTTTAAAAACTTACATTAAGAGTGTAACGAATAATATGAAACAATATTTCGTACAATACATATTACGAAAATATACATCTGGCATGTATATTTTCGTATTACGTTTTTGATCGCCAAATACAAAAAACGCCAAGGGTGACAGTTTTGAAATTTAAAATTAAAATTTTGTCAATTTGACAGCAAAATAACTCAATCTAACGCATGCATACAATAACTAATACATATCTATACCCAAATATGAGGATTAAAATCGGGAAATAATTCTTCTAGAATTTTAATTAAAAAAAAAAAAAAAAAAAAAAAAAAAAATCCAATGAGCGATTAACATGGAAAATCTTTTTCTTGCATCCACGGGCGGTCAGTGATGTCATACTTCGCTTGCGTATTGAGATGTTTAAATTTATTTGGCGACTATTTTTAGCAACTAACAGTTATGGCAAGTAGCTCAATATACATAGCGCATAGAGCCATTACTGAAATGTAAATAGCATTTAATTATTTGAGTTACATTATGTTGACTGGAAACTTATTTAATATACCTATGCTCTATAGCTATACTGATATAAAAAAAAAAAAGAAAGGTTTATATGCATATGTAGAGAACGATCGCTAGAACTAAAAAGCCGATTGCTTTTTTTTTTTTTTTTTCTTTCAATAATCAAAAGTTACACTGTCTCTCTCTAAGTGCTAGAAGCTATAATAAATTTTGGTAAAATAAATTTTTAATTAAAATTTTCAATATTTTAATTGAAAACAAAGCATAGATTTGATATATATCGTCATTGGCGATCGAAAACGTAATACGAAAATCTGTATATTATCGTAGTAAATACGAGATGTATGTGTTTACTTCAATTAACCTGCTACCGTAGGTAGTGGAAGTATTGTATAGGTTTTGGCAATTGGTCAGTGTGTGTGTATATGTGCACGTGTGTGTGTAATCTTCTGGCTGTCATATCTCCAAAACTAATAAAAATAGAACTACTAAACTTCACAAGTGATTCAGGTCTGGTGTACAGATAAATTTTCCAAATTTTCGTGAAAATTGAAAAACCGGAATTGGGTCATCGAAAACCAGAAATGGGACCCTAAGCGCATATTCAAAAACACCTCTAATGATTTTCTTCAAAGTTGCTATATAAATAATATATTAGATGCCCTTTCGATTGAAAAGTTGAGGAGTTCAGGAAAATTGATAGGCGTCCTCTATAAACAGCTCAATTTCAGACTTCGCAAGTGCGTTCCTTTAAAAACGCCTGTACGGATTTTTTTCAAACTCGCCATGTTAACTTCCTATTAAATATCCTTTTGTATGTAATTATTGTTTTTAGGTCAATAATTGAGTATGTTAAGTTTTGGTAAAAGTTGGTATCTCAAAAACGGCTCTAACGTATTCTTGAAAATTTTTTCTTTAATCCAATTTAGATAACCTTTCTCAAGTATTACGTGCTTATTACAGGAATATTAACGGTCATCCTGATTAGGTAGTTCAGTTTTAGATCTCGGAAATTCGTGTTTAAAAAAATAACTATCTATTTTTTTCCCCTTATTTTTTAACTCGCTATGCAAACTCTGTTGTATGTGTCTTCTTTATACGTGTATCAAGTTTCTCTTACTCGAGAATGAGAATCTCAAAAAATGCAAGTAACATCTCCAAAAAATTGTATATATTACGTGTAATAGTGGGTAATGGAAGTCGTGTGGTTGTTTCACACCAGATTCTGTAATAGTATATATTGTACGAATATTGTTTCATATTATTGATTTCTCCTTTAATATGCATTATTAAAATAATAATCAATTAAGGAAAAAATTAAATATATTTGCGAAATGAAAAAATAAATAATAATTAAAGCTATTATGACGTCAATTTTATCAAAAACATTTTCATGTCATAGGTTTATTTTTCAATATTTTTTATTCATGAGTAAAGAAATGTTTCTTTTTATGAAATAAATAAATAAATAAATAAATAGCATTAAGTAAAAATTGCCAACATTTAACAACTAATTAAAAAAAATAATTGTAAAATTATATTTTGACTTTCCAGTTAATAATATTGCCTGACTATAACATATAAACTGATATATTTCTTGATTTTTTACAAAATTTGTTCATCAGTGCGAAGCCGGACGGGTCAGCTAGTATATATATATATATATAAAGTTTAAAAAACAACATTAATTACGAATGATATAGTTGTTAGGTCAGGAAAATTGAGAGGCTTCTTGTATAAATAGCTCAATTTCAGGTCTCGCAAGCGCGTTCCTTTAAAAATGGCTGAACGGATCTTTTTCAAACTCGCCATATTAATTCCCTTTTAAATATCCTTTTGTATGTAATTGTTTTTTTTTCCAGTCAGTAATTAAGTATGCCAAGTTTTAGTAAAAATTGGTGTGTCTAAAACGGCTCTAACGATTTTCTTGAAAATTGTTACATTGATCCATTTTAGATATCCTTTTTCATGTATAATGTGGTTAATACAGAAAAATTAACGGTCATTGTGATTAGATAGTTTAGTTTTAGATCTTGGAAGTTGGTGTTTAAAAAAATAACTATCATTATTTTTTTCCCTTATTTTTTAACTTACTGTGTAAACTCTGTTTTATATGTCTTTACACGTGTATCAAGTTTCTCTTACTGGAAAAATCCAAAAAATGCATATAATACATGTAATAGTGCGTAAGGGAAGTCGTGTGGTTGTTTCACACCAGATTTTTAAATTTTGCACCGACTTCGAAATTTATGAATAATTGTAGTGTTACTGTTGTTTGGCGAAAGAATTTATTTTATATTTTTAGGCGCAATTTGCAATTTCATTTTATGCAAAATTTCGCTTTATTTTTAGTTGTTTGAATAATAGTTACTTTTTCGAGTCTGTGCTATTTTCTTACGAAAGTATTTTATTTTATTCGTTTTAGTGAAAATGTATTCATACAACAGAACATGAGAAGACGTTTGATGGCAGTTTCACTTATCACAACCAGAAACAAAAGTCATACAACTCAAAAAACAACAATTTGAGGTTTACGTCATTGAAAAATATGTGATGTCACCCAATGTGCACAAAACACATTACTTCTAAATCTAAAAAAGTATCCACTCCAGAGAGCTAACAGTGTGAAAACAAACTTTTGCGGGCACCTGTAATTTATGTATAAACTTACAGGTGTTTGTAATTTATTGCCGAAACGTCAGTGGAGGCCCTCTGTTGAGACTCAAAACGGTTTTGGGCTGTGTCTGTGTGTCTGTCTGTCTGTCTGTCGGTCGCGCGATAGCGGCCGCAAAAATAGAGCTATTGACTTGAAATTTGGTACACATGTTCATGAGCCTCACGAAATCAGCTGTATAGTTTTTGGTGTGTATTCCATTTGTAGTTCGTATACAGGGACACGCTAAAGTTTTTCTTATCATTACGGCCTATGGGAGGAATTTGTATGTATCGCGATAGCGGCCACAATAAATAGCGCTATTGACTTGAAATTTGGTACACATGTTCATGAGTTTCACAAAATCAGCTGTATAGTTTTTGGTATGTATTCCATTTGTAGTTCGTATACAGGAACACGCTAAAGTTTTTCTTATCATTACGGTCTATGGGAGGAATTTGTATGTATCGCGATAGCGGCCACAAAAATCACGCTATTGACTTGCAATTTGGTACACATGTTCATGAGCCCAACGGAATCAGCTGTATAGTTTTAGGTGTGTATTCCATTTGTAGTTCGTGTACAGGGACACGCCAAAGATTTTCAATCATTACGGCCTATGGGAGGAATTTGTATCGCGATAGCGGCCGCATAAATAGCGCTATTGACTTGAAATTTGGTACACATGTTCATGAGCCCCACGAAATCAGCTGTATAGTTTTTGGTATGTATTCCATTTGTAGTTCGTATACAGGGACACGCCAAAATTTTTCTTATCATTACGGTCTATGGGAGGAATTTGTATGTATCGCGATAGCGGCCACAAAAATCACGCTATTGACTAGCAATTTGATACACGTGTTCATGTGCCCCACGAAATCAGCTGTATAGTTTTGGGTGTGTATTCCATTTGTAATTCGTGTACAGGGACACGCCAAAGTTTTTCTTATCATGACGGCCTCTATGGGAGGAATTTGTATGTATCGCGATAGCGGCTACAATAATCACGCTATTGACTTGCAATTTGGTACACATGTTCATGAGCCCAACGGAATCAGCTGTATAGTTTTAGGTGTGTATTCCATTTGTAGTTCGTGTACAGGGACACGCCAAAGATTTTCAATCATTACGGCCTATGGGAAGAATCTGTATGTACCGCGATAGCCACCGCAAAAATCAAGCTATTGACTTCCAATTTTCGCCGAAACGTCAGTGGAGGCCCTCTGTTGAGACTCAAAAGGATTTTGGGTTCCGTCTGTCCGTCCGTCTGTCTGTCTGTCTGTCTGTCGTGCGATAGCGGCCGCAAAAATCACGCTATTGACTTGAAATTTTGTACGCATGTTCATGATCCCCACGAAATTAGCTGTATAGTTTTGGGTGTGCATTCCATTTGTAGTTCGCGTACAGGGACACGCCAAAGTTTTTGAAGTGAAAACTTCTTTAGGCACGTTGAGCACTTTTGGGTGAACAAAAATCTTTGAACTCGCGTCATCGTCAGCTGACGCTTTCCATTTGAAGTGATAATTTTGGGTGAACAAAAATCTTTGAACTCACGTCATCGTCAGTTGACGCTTTCCATCCTTGTGTGATACAAATAATGTATCATACAATTAACTTGCTAATGTGAAATGTTAATAATCATATACTGTATATTGTTTTAAAATCTGGTGCGGCTCTACACGACTTCTCTCATCTCCGGGCACTGTCTCTATTGCAGTTAGACCTCACAAAACCGAGAGAAAGGCAAAGCCGCCATTTTTCTCATGTTTTTACAATCTGGTGCGGCTCTACACGACTTCTCTCATCTCCGGACACTGTCTCTTAAAGATTGCAGCCGGAAATGTTGCAGTTAGACCTCACAAAACAGTGAGAAAGACCAAAGCCGCCATTTTCTCACGTTTTTACAATCGGGTGCGGCTCTACACGACTTCTCTCATCTCCGGGCACTGTCTCTTACAGATTGCAGCCGGAAACGTTGCAGTTAGACCTCACTAAACAGTGAGAAAGGCCAGAGCCGCCATTTTTCTCACGTTTTCACAATCTGGTGCGGCTCTACACGGCTTCTCTCATCTCCGGACACTGTCTCTTACAGATTGCAGCCGGAAACGTTGCAGTTAGACCTCACTAAACAGTGAGAAAGGCCAAAGCCGCCATTTTTCTCACGTTTTTACAATCTGGTGCGGCTCTACACGACTTTTCTCATCTCCAGATACTGTCTCTATTCCAGTTAGACTTCACAAAACCGTAAGAAAGGCCAAAGCCGCCATTTTTCTCGCGTTTTTACAATCTGGTGCGGCTCTACACGACTTCTCTCATCTTCGGACACTCTCTTTTAAAGATTGCAATCGGAATCGTTGCAATTTGACTTCACAAAACCGTGAGAAAGGCCAAAGCCGCCGTTTTTCTCACGTTTTTACAATCTGGTGCGGCTCTACACGGCTTCTCTCATCTCCGGACACTGTCTCTTACAGATTGTAGCCGAAAACGATGCAGTTAGACCTCACTAAACAGTGAGAAAGGCCAAAGCCGCCATTTTTCTCACGTTTTTACAATCTGGTGCGGCTCTACACGGCTTCTCTCATCTCCGGACACTGTCTCTTACAGATTGCAGCCGGAAACGTTGCAGTTAGACCTCACTAAACGGCCGAAGCCGCCATTTTTCTCACGTTTTTACAATCTGGTGCGGCTCTACACGACTTCTCTCATCTCCGGACACTGTCTCTATTGCAGTTAGACCTCACAAAACCGTGAGAAAGGCCAAAGCCGCCCTTTTCTCACGTTTTTACAATCTGGTGCGGCTCTGCACGACTTCTCTCATCTGCGGATACTGTCTCTATTCCCTGATGCAAATAGGACGTTGAGGCTCGTGATCTGCAGATCCACTAGTTTATAAATCTTAATGAAATCATATTGGGACCGGTTTCAGGCCAATATCTTTACAACGAAGAAAAAATATAAAAATCGGTGAATCTGTAACGAATTTATAAGATAACAAAAACAACAGAAACATACAGTTTGAATTAGGAACCTCTTCTTTTTGAATTCGATTAAAAACGACTATGCGCTAATCGATGTGACCACTTACAGTGACCGTACTTTAAACTCTGCATGTCACCCGCTGCGTGACAATGCGTGCAACGTAGTTCAAGTGTGTATACTGTAGGAAATTTCGTTCAAACATATGCACATTTTAAGCGTTCTATTTTTAGTATCGATGTCTACAAACTGTCTTTTCATACTAAATCGATGATTCTCTTCAACTTTGTAATTCGCTTTTTTCCTCTATTTTAATCCGCTTTCGAAATAGCAGAGAAAATTCATCTGTTCTCCATCAGGCAACGCTGTAAGCGGTTAAATCTCGTAGCGCATGGCCACTTTACCATACCTACATAACACTTTTATGACTATCGCTGCAACTCTTCAGCAGTTAAAAGAGCTGGGACTCGCTTTTGAGGGCACCCTGTATTTTCTTTCAATCTTAAAGATATAAAAATGGGAACTATTTGATACCAAGACATTTACAATGAAACAAAAAGTATCATAATCGGATCATCCGTTCAGAAGTTATGAGCTAACAAACATATATATATATATATATATATATATATACAGGGTGATCAGTTTAAAAGTGTACCCGTTGGTTTTTCTTATTACTCTTAAATCTGACGAATGTGGCAACTATTCTAACACTGAAGTATAATTGTCTGAACCTTGTTTAAGTGCGGGAGACAATTTCTAACACTGTTGGACTGTTACAGCTTTATTTGTGAGATAAAACAGAAATGGAGACGCACAGTGTTACTTAATCCTGTGATTATTTTATTTTTGGAAAACACAATTTAATTCAAATTTTTTACATTACCATTCCTTACAGAAAATGTTGAAAATGTTCACCACCATTTTGAATACAAACATGAACACGTCGAATGAAGATTTTTGAGGCATTTCGTAGCATTGTTGGCGTTATTGACGAGATTTTTTCAGTTATCTGTTTTAATTCATCTTTGTTTGCAGGACTTCTCTGGAAAACCCCATGAAATGATAATGTAAAAATGATAAAGTAAATGTAATTTAGGAATGATAATGTAAAAAATTTGAATTAAATTTTGTTTTTCATAAAAAAAAAAAAACTATCACAGGATTAAATAACATTGTGCGTCTCCGTTTCTGTTTTACCCCTCAAATAAAGTTGTAACAGTCCAAAAATGTTGGAAATTGTCTTCCACGCTTAAACAAGGCTCAAAGAGTTATACTTCAGTGTTAGAACAGTTGCCACATCCGTTATATTTAAGGGTAATAAGAAAAACCAACGGTTACTCTTTTAAATTGATCATCCTGTATATAACACATACGGTTTGAATTGAGAACCTCCTCCTTTTTTGAAATCGGTTAAAAACATTAAAACAGGGGAAAATGTTGAAAAATTTGTTGCCTAAAAAATTTTATACGTCTAATTTCAGTGTGAAATTAATCAACGCTATAAGATTATATGAATTTTCATAATAAAATTGAAATACAAAGTAATTTGAAAATAGATTAAATTTTATATTTACCTTTTTCATGCCTTTCACCTGTTTCGATCAGGATGTTCTTGCATGTTAGGAGAGCATCCTTGAATTCTCCGATGTTATGGCATTCTGGAAATCGTCCAGAAATTCCACTGATAACAATATCATCAGGATGGAAATCTCCAGAACAGTATTGGTGGTGATCAGCCATTGTAATTGAAATGATGCTGTTGGTAAAAAAAAGAAAAAAAAAGTAAATAAATAAATATGAAGAAACAATGAAAAAAGTCAGATTTTTGATGTAGACCTAAAGTCTATCATTCGTTAAAGTTCTCCTATAAGTAAAAAAAAATAATAATAATAATAATAATAAAATAAAATAAAGGCCACACGACACCCAAAAGTTTATGTTAAAGATCCAAATATATTTCTTATGTCACCTGTCGTAAAGGTCTTTCTATTTTCTGTAGAGATTACCCCCCCCCCCCTTCCCCAATTTTCGAATAATAATATCTTACATAAATTTTTTAGACGAAATACATTGACATACCTGCACCATTCTAATTAATATTCAGTAGTTTTGTCAGTACCCGCCTTATTTTTATTTTTATTTAATTTTTTTTTTCACATATCGCTCTTTTTCAGAAGGTTTTTCTTCTTACTTAATCATAATTACATAAAAAAAAAAAAAAAAAAAAACCTCTAAAAATAAAGTTGTATAGAAAAAGGCGAGGGTACTAACACAGATATGGAAAGTTAATTAGAAAGTTGGTAGGTATGCATTGAATGTTACTATTAGAAAATTAGTTTATTGTAGGGCGACTAAAGCGCCCGTTGAAAAATAATCGTTTCATTTTATTTATTTCTCACATTAAATAGTTCATTTGCTAGCAAGCCCGTGCGAAATTTTCTCACTTTGTTTATCTTTTCGTTACCTTTAAAATTATTATTTTATAGACGTCATTTTTTTCATATGCATGAGCAAACTTATTTTTATTTTATTTTTTATTTATTTTTATTTATTTATTTATTTATTTTCTTTTTACGGGAAAGTATATTTTATTTTATGCTGAAAAAAAAAAAAAAAAAAAAAAAAAAAAAAAGGCAACAATTAAAAATTTAAATGTATTTTAAAGCTTTTATTTTCATATTTTAATTAATTTAAAAAAATGTAATTATATATTCGTTGCAAATAATGTACCAAATGAAAGGTGCAATTTTTCTGAATACGTCTGTTTAAACAGCTTATCGATCGGACATTTTTACTTTCCGAACACTATAGTGCGGAAAGTATTGTAATCATGTCAAAAATCCGAATTGGAGATTTTGATGTTTCTATGCGTTTCGAGGTCCCCTGAGTCCGTTTCCACTATTTTTGAGATGATGTATGTATGTGTGTGTGTATGTGTGTATGTGTGTATGTATGTGTGTATGTCTGTGAGTGAACTCGCTAGCGTCTAAACGCTTTGTTCGAATAAGCTGAAAGTTGGTACGTATATTGTAAGTCACCATAGTACGAACCCTATAGATTTTGGTGAATCTAGCACTTATAGTTTTTTTACAGGGTCACAAAGAAAAATTCTTTATCATTATGGCCTATGGGACCAAAATTTTAAAAGTGCGATAGCATCTAAACGCCTTATTCAATTGAGTAAAAAAATTGTACACATATTATAGGTCACAGATGCTCAATCTGTATATATTTTGGAGTATCTAGCTCTTATAGGTTTTTTACAGGGACACAAAGAAAATTTCTTTATCATTATGGCCTATGGGGCCAAATTTTTAAAAGTGTGATAGCGTCTAAACGCCTTATTAATCTGAGCAAAAACATTTTACACATATTATAGATCACAGTTGCACCAACTGTATAGAATTTGATGAATCTAGCACTTACACATTTTTTACAGGGACACAAAGAAAAATTCTTTATCATTATCGCCTATGGGACCAAATTTTTAAAAGTGCGATAGCATCTAAACGCCTTATTCAATTGAGCTGAAAATTTATATGAATATTATAAATAACTATTGCACTAACTATAAGCATTTTGGTGAATCTAGAATTTATAGGTTTTTACAGGGACACAACGAAAAATTCTTTATCATTATGATCTATGGGCTCAAAGTTCAGTAACGTTAAATAAAAACCTCGTGTAATATAGGGAGAAAAATACTCAAACACTCTATTATGGTTTTCTCTCTTTTGTTTGTTTAGCAACTCCTCTTTCGTTATTTAATCTACAAAACTGTTAGTTACTCAATGTTCGGAAAGTCGAGTGGAGTCACTCCAGATTTTTTAAAATTAACTAAAATATGAAAATTAGGAGACTGAGTTCAAGGAAATCGCTTAAGCCTATCTCATAAGCCTAAAGTGTGACAATCAGTGACGGATGAGGGTAACTATATATGCTGATTTCAGTATTAATTCTTCTAAGATAAATGGAAAATTTTTAACTATGATAGGCTTTTAAAAGATTGGTGTACATGAAATGCTTCCATGCCTTAATTATCGCAATAAAATGATGTAGTTTCTACTAATTTGGTTAATTATTTTTCCATACTGAAAATGAACATAAAAAATCTAGTGCGTCTGACGGCTATATGGCAGATGCGTACAAGACACTTCCGTACAAGCTGAAATTAGTAACACTTCCGTACATGTCCAGGTATTTCAAATATTACAGATGCGAGTTTCGAAAAATCTAGTGACACTTTCTTACAAAATTTGTATCGCTGTATTTTGGTTTGTAATGCTAAGGGGTTGTATCCATATGATAAACTTGAAGAGAAATACTCTTACATATATACGTGAATTTTCTCTCATACATGTAGTCTTATGACTGAAAAAGTTATGAGCTTAACGCATATAAAAGTTGTAGCAGCTTATAACAGCCGTAGTATTTTTCTGAAATGACATACAAATATTTATTCATTAAGTCAATATCAATAATGGTCCTTATAAATGCTCTTAAGGTCTTTTAAAGTATTTTTATTTCTTAATACTTATTTATTTTTTAACAAGTATGAATTTTTTTGTCTGCCAGTTCAAAAAACAGTTAAAAAAAAAAAATCACCGACAAAAGCAAGTAGATAAAACGATCTCTCTTCTTTATCAGTAACGAGAGATGGTGAGTCATATTCTAATCTCCTTATATTATTAAAATCTGTCTGTCTGTCTGTGAGAAATGCCTTGTAAGCGTAAAGCTCCGGCGCTAATGGTCGCAGCGCCTCGAAACCGGTGTCGACAGACGCAGAGTTTCTTCATCTCGACATCGCGATAATTCGCTAAGCGATGTGACCCTAATTAGTGGAGATATTAATTAAAACGTCGACCCATGTCTACCGAAAAAGGACCGAAAATTCACGGCTATTTGCTTAAAAAGAGACATTCTTACGGAAAAAGTGGAAAATAAACTGGAAATATCAGTCGTATCGTTACAAATAAGATATCAAATGAAAGGGTCGATTTTTCTCAATCAGACGGTTTAAACGGCTTATCGATCGGACAATTACATTTTATAAAATTAACTAAATTATAAAAAAATGATGGCAACGAATCACAAGAATCTTAGCTTTCCAGACGATCGTCTAGACGGCGGAAGCGAAAAAAAGAAGCACCTGCCACTCATTCTAATAAACAGGTGAATTTTAAGTGGGATAAAAAATTGCAAATTTCAGTTTTTCAAAGTTCTTCAGTTTTTCAAATTCGCACCTTTCACTTAGTATACAATCTTAACATCAGAAAACAAACTTGCAGTTCAAATTTCATCGATTTTAGTCAATAAACAAAAGATTTACATTTTAATTGCAAATTAAATTTTATCTTAACACGCCTGACATTTTATCTATCGAAAGAGGATGCCAGTTAAAAATATTTCTTTTTCTATTTACTTCCATGAACCGACTACCGTAGGTAATGGATTCGAAATTTCACCTGACTTACACGTTTTGAGGTCTCATGGCGCTGTAATATTTTAAAATTTCAATATTTCAGATTCTAATTATGGTTCAATTTTTTTTTAATACGTCATTCGATACACATTTTAAAGTACGGTTACATTATCGAAAGTGGAATTCGAGATTTCACCAAATTTACACGTTTTGAGGTGTCCTGATTAGGTTTTCTTTTGCATCTCAATAGTGGAATTCGAGATTTCAGCTTATTTACAGGTTTTGAGGTGTCCTGAATGGGTTTTCTTTTGTGTCTCAACTACTAATTAAAATATCGAAAGTGGAATTCGAGATTTCACCTGATTTACACGTTTTGAGGTGCCCTGAATGGGTTTTCTTTTGTATCTCAGCTGCTAATTAAAATAATTTCATAAGTAATACATCATTTGAAAGCTTTGTTGATTTGAAATTGAATAGTAGATTACAGAAATTCGATATTTCGACATTTCTCCTGATTTAAACGTTTTGAGGTGTCCTGAATAGGGTTTTCTGTTTTGTCTCAGTTAAATTTTCATAAAAAAATTTCCATAAATAATACATTATTTAAAAGCTTTGTTGAGTTGGAGTCGAACAGTAGAATACAGAAATTTCTACCGCCAGATGGCGCTGTGATATTTTTAAATTTCAAAATTTTTATTTCTAATCATGATTAAATTCTGTTTAATACGTCATTCGATACACATTTTAAAGTACTTTTACATTATCGAAAATGGAATTCGAGATTTCACCCGATTTACACGTTTTGAGGTGTCCTGATTAGGTTTTATTTTGTATCTCAGCTACTATTTCAAATATTTTCATAAGTAATACATCATTAGAAAGCTTTGTTGATTTGGAATCGAACAGTAGTTTACAGAAATTTCTACCGCCAGATGGCGCTGTAATATTTTCAAATTTCAATTTCTAATTATGATTAAATTATTTTTAATACATCATTCGAAAGATATTTTAAAGTTATTTTATATTATCGAAAGTTTTCAATGAGGACACGTGTATTAGTACTGCGATTAAAAATTGCAATTTTGAAAAGTCTTCAGTTTTTCAATGTCGCACACAAAACTTGGTATGCAGCCCTAACATCACAAGACAGCCTTGCAGTTCAAATTTCATCGATTTTAGAAAATTTTTTCATTTTAATTGGAAATTAAATTTTATTCTAATACGCGTATTTTAAATTCTAATTATGATTAAATTATTTTTAATACATCAATCGAAAGATATTTTAAAGTTCTTTTATATTATCGAAAGTGGATTTCGAGATTTCACCTGATTTAAACGATTTGAGGTTTCCTGAATCGGTTGTCTTTTGTATCTCAGCTACTAATTAAAATAATTTCATAAGTAATACATCATTAGAAAGCTTTGTTGATTTGGAATCGAACAGTAGGTTACAGAAATTTTTACCGCCAGATGGCGCAGTAATATTTTAAAATTTCAATATTTCAATTTCTAATCATGATTAAATTATTTATAATACATCATTCCAAAGATATTTTAAAGTTCTTTTATATTATCGAAAGTTTTCACCAGATTTACACGTTTTGTGGTGTCCTGATTAGGTTTTTATTGCATCTGAGCTAATTTAGACCGTTCAAAATTGGTATATGTAGGTTAATTAGGAGGGGCTGATAGGTAGGGGAAGAAATAGGCGTGCACCGCGCGCGTATCCACTAAGTTGTGCGTGCGCAGCACGCATGGGACTGCGCTGCCGATGGCAGTGGGGACCCGGTCAGACTTTTTAACCGATGAGAAAAGATTTTTTTGATTTTCTTTTCTTAAGAATAAGAATTCGATTTGAGAAGGAATATGTGCGCGCAACGCGCGTATAACTTCACTCGTGCGCGCGCAGCGTGCATGGGTCTGCGCTACTGAAGGCAGTGGGGACTCGGTGTGAGTTTTTACCCGATCAGAATTGATTTTTTTTTAGAGGGCACGAAGGGTCAGGGAAGGAATACGCGCGCGCAGCGCGTGCAACCGTTTACTTTTGCGCGCAGCGCGCACGTGACTGCGCTGCCGAAGGCAGTGGGGACCCGGTGTGAGTTTTTACCAGATCAGATTTTTTTTTTTGGCGGCACAAAGGGTCAGGGAGGAAATACGCGCGCGCAGCGCGTGTATCCCTTAATTTGTGCGAGCGCACAGGACTGCGCTGCCGAAGGCAGCGGGGACCCGGGGCGACTTTTTACCCGATCAGAAATGATTTTTTTTTTCTTTTCTTAAGACTAAAAGTTACTGTTAGTGATTCATTAATTTTTGTGATTCAATTGAAAATACTGACCCGCTAGCGGGCGAAGCCCTCTAGTTCCTGAAACTATTTGCCGTTCATCTGTTTGTCCCTCCTCCCTAGAAACAACAACAACAAAATGAAAGAAAAGAAGAAGAAGAAGAAAAAGAAAATCAAGGCTCTTTTATTTATTTGCCTAAAAACTTGTCAAACTTAACATATTTTTTCAAGTAGCAACCTAATACGAACTTCAAAATAACAAATTTAAATTTCCTGCAGTTATTTCTTTTTAAGCTATGCTGATAAGAGATATGCAAACAGTAATAATTACAAAACTTTGAATAAACTTCATAAAATACAATAAACTCACAACAATTGTTTTGGGTCGAAAGAACACACGACTCTTCGTCAGTTGAACAAAGTAGGCACGAGTGCTACAATCAAAGCGGCAACGCACAAAACCGTTTAAAAGAAGAGCAAAAATATATAAAGACGAATATAAATATAAATACCGGTGTGAGCAGAATTGTGAAATAAAAGGAGAAAATAAATAAATAAAAAAGATTAAAACATATTACAAAATCTAAAAATATCAAAATCAAACGAAAATCGATCTTACATGAGTAATTTCCAAGCATCAGACAAAACGGAGTGGTAGAAATATCATTAAGAAGATTTTTCGAATTTTTAAACGCGTAAAAAGCTTCATGGATATCCGAATGGGAAGAGGACACAGGAGATGAAATATGTTAGTTTTAGAAAATTCAAAACGATGATTTTTAGATTTTGTTACATGTTTCATAGTGTAACCACGTTTCCTAAAACTAGCAGTGAGGACGTGTCCAAAAGCTTGGAGGGGTACCAAACTGACCGTCAGGTTTGGATTTGGAAAATATTCAGTAATTCAGCACTTTGTTATCCCTTTTCTTCTCTGAATCAAATGACTATCACCCCTATTTTAACCCTTATACAGGAAATCGGTCTCTGAGACCGCTATAGATTAGGCTTAGTGGGATGGATGCGGATGCATATTCCTAGAACAGAGTGCCGGCACGTTTAGCGATAAATGTCCAAGACGTCAAGGGTGTCTAACTGAAGCACTAGTGCGACGTAAAATGCACCCAAACTGTAGAAGATGGCATGTCTCAGAACAACCCTTAGGGGTGAGCCCCGAACCGTCGCCAATTGTCCACAGCGTTGCACTAGTGCAACGTAAATTCGCTCAAACAAGGGAAGGTGCCCTTGGGGGTTAGCAGTGAGCAGGGGCGGAGCTCCCATAGTGTTGAAAAGAAACCTGTAAAATGTTATTAGAATATTAGGAATCTCTATTTTTGAGCGCTAACAGACACATTACGTAGAAATGTCAGTAATTGAGAATTATTTCTGAAAGTTTAAGTTCGATTGGTTTTGTTGGTATTAGGTAGAATTAGAGTTCTATGAAGAAAGTTGCGGATGGAGTTACGAGTTTTAGGGAATAGTGAGTTTCTAACGGAATTATGGTTTTCGGTGAGTTTTGGGTGTTCGAGTTGGATTGGAAAGTATTTTAGGTAAAGTTTTGTTGCGATGATTTATTCAAAGTTTTTTCCAGTCGTCAGATATATTTAATTAGTAAGTCATTCAAAGCAAAAAAAAGTTATTTGTACGAAGTCTTCCACAGCCAATTCATTCACAAGCGAGTCATTGAATGGAGTTTCCTTGAGAAGTTATCTGCCCTTTGAAAGGTATATTGTATAGCTATCATTTTTAACCATTGCGCAGTACTAATGCGACATTAAATCCAATCAACCATATAATATACCCTGTCGCCCCTATGATACGTTATGATTGAGAAAGTAAATTTATAGCAGCAAGAATTCATAATTTATCGTAACAAAATTTCGCCAAATACATTCAGTACCTTTTTTTCAAAAAGCGGTCTGTGGGACCAATGTTACTGATAAGCACGATGAAAACATGTTCCGGCCAAAGGGTTAATACTGAATTCATCGATTCAGAACTTGCGAAGAGGCTTCCATGGTCTCAAGAAATGTTGTCGAAGAATAATTTTATTTATTTATTTATTTATTTATTTTCTTCTTTTACTTCGTAATTCTGATCATACCACTATTTATATTTACATTCACCTTTATATATTTTTGCTCTTCTTTTTAAACGGCTTTGTGCATTGCCGCTTTGATTGCAGCACTCGTGCCTACTTTGTTCGTCTGACGTCTGACGAAGGGCCATGTATTGTTTCAACCTGAAACAATTGTTGTAAGTTTATTGCATTTTATTGTGTTTATTCAAAGTTTTGTAACTATTACTTTAAAACGCCAGATTTATGGTGCTTTCTTATTATTAGATATGCATACAGACCAACCGATAAAAATTGAACTTTAGTATTCATGTAACTTCCAAACGTGATATTATACAAAAAACTAGAACTTAAAAAATAGAGTCTACAATATGGTTATGAAAAAGTAATTTTCAATCTTGAGCAGTGTTTGTCGACACAGTAAAATCTAGCAGAGCACATCCATCAATTACATTCAATAGAAAAGAACGTATAGCTTAATTTGGTTATCCCTGTATATTGTAGTAAAATTCGATCCTAATCTCTGCTTGATTGGAGACACCATCACTTAAATTTAAAATGAATTCAGTCATGGCTTTGAAATAAGACACATCGTACTTGAAGACGAAACATTTAATAAGACATTACTAAAAACTGCACAAAACATAGATAAAACATTTAGAATACAAATAAGAAAATTCTTCTCGAATGCTTAGAAGCCTGCCATTTCTTCTCGTCCATTCCAACCCCCGTTCTCTTCTCCTTGGCTGTTGCCACCTATCTCCTGTCAAATACCACTTCATGACGTCATGGAACTTTACTCGTCCCTCCTTTTTGAGCTCATATGTCACAGGAGTGACTATGATGCTACCAAACCTAGAAAACTGTTTCATGATATAGAGAGTTTCTACATAAATGTTCACATTCATGATAATGCTGAATAGTTTTTGATATAATACTAAGAGTTTCTAAGGAAATGTTTATGTAGGTACCACAAAAATTCTTTTTAGAAAATGTTTATAAAATAAATGTTCATATATGTAAATCCTAAAAGTTTATATCAAGAGTTTATAAAAAAAAAAAAAAAAATGCATATATTATAAAATTTTTAGGAAGAGCTTCTGCATATGCCCAAAGAAGAAAAAAAAATGAAACAAACAATGAAATACATAGTATATTCAGCAATAAACAACAACAATAATACAAACAAATAATAGATCTAACATTAAATATCTTACAAACAACCCTTATAATATGCACATGAATTATATAATATATCACGAGGTAAATTAAATTTGAATAAATAGATACAACTGAAATACTATTAGAAATATTTTAAGGAAGTCTAGATAAAGAATCGGCATTGCCATGATTTTTTCCCTTCCTATACGTAATTTTTAGATTATATCTTTGCAAAGCTAAAGCCCAACGTGCTAACTTTGCACCGTGTGGCATTGTTTTGGTCAGAAAAGTCAGAGGATTGTGATCGGAAATTACTTCGACTTCTGCACCGAAGAGCCAAGTATCAAACTTTCGCTATCATTAGAAGGTTTACTTTTCTCCTCAACTTCATCCTCTTCTGTCACAGGTTTAGTTTTACTGTCTTCACCAGTCTCAGCTTTATCTGAAATACTTGTCTCCATAGGTTCTTCAGCAAGCTGTTCTTTTTTTTCTTTTTCACTTTCAGAATCTGCTACAGGTTTGGATTCATCATCTTCATCTGCAATATTTTCAATGTGTTCCTCTTTTTCTTTTGTTTCAGCACTTTCTTCTCCCTTTAGCCGCTTATTACTTTCAGTAGTTCCACGCTTTCTCTTGCGACCAGTATCTTGAGGTTTTGCATCTTCATCAGCTTTAGAATCATGTATTTCTTCAATATCATCATCATCATCGTCTTCAGTATATTTCTTGGCCTGCACAGATCGAGAAGGTCTTTTTTTGGGTGGTTCATCATCTCTGACAACAGATGCTCTAGCACTTCTGCGTGATGATTTAGGTTTATCTTCTGATTTTGTTTCATTGTCTATTTTAGATTTTCTACCTCTCCTACTAGTAGTTTCTTTAGAAGATTCTGATTTTTTGCCAATAGTTTCTGATTCAATTTCTACACTTTCTTCGTATAATGCAATTGGCTCATCTTCATCTCTAGATTGTTGTTTTCTTGATGACCTTCCCCGACGACCTCTGCTTCCTTTTGACTTATCTTTTGCTCCTTTAGCTGGAGATTTAGCTACCTTTGTTTTTCCTTTGGTCTTGCTTTTTTCATCTGATTCAGAATCTTCATTACTAAGATATCCATCTCCAAGTAATTGGTATGGTGCTTCAGATTCCAACATATTGAATTCGCCACCTAATAAAAAGGGTCGGCTAGTTCCACCATTTATTCTAACAACTTCTCAAACTAAACAGGAGACCTGCAATGCATGAACACCAATATCTGTAGGAGAAACCTGAACATTTGCCACAGTCAAAGAGTGCATACCAATAACAGTAGCAAAATGTGTGAAAAGAACATGACCACATTTCTTCACATATGATTTTACAGCCAATCGATCTTCTGCATTTAGAGGAGAAGCTTCAAGTTCTTTTTCAATAAGGTGTTTTAAGGATGCTTCAGACTGCCCACTTAATCTAAACAAAGAGCCTTTGTAAAAAATAGCCATTCCTTTTTCACTCTCTTCTGGTTGGCTGAAAGTACCTTTAAACCCAAGAGCATCAAGACTTGGTTCCAGAACTCCACAAAAATAAGATTTTGAAACTTGCTGAATACAAATAATGTGAGCATCGAGTTTATTGAGTTCATTCAGCAATTTTTCTTTCTGAATAGATGAATCAGGTGTTGTTATTCCAAAAGTGTATGATACAAATCCAAAAGTTTTATCTTTAACAAACTGACGTATGCTTTCACCTAGCTTGGAATTTCTAACATATTTACGTCCAGGAAAGATATAATACTGATCATTTTCAGATACTGAATTAAGTAAATCGTGTGCACCATTAGCTTTAAGAGCAGCATCTTCTGAATGTAAGTTAACAACAGAAGGATTATGTAGAGCATCGGTTGAACTTGATACTTTATCATCAGAACCATTAACTTCATTATTTGTTTCTTTGGAATGTGGAGATGCATCAACTGAACTCGGAGGTTGAGTAACAATTTTTTTATCAAGTTCAAATTTATTTTCTTGTAAAACACCAGCAGTATTTGGAAAATTTTCATTTGCTTTATCAGTTTTTGAATCTGAATTTGTTTCGTTTTTAGCCAAAGACAATTCTTGTTTATGTTCATTATCTGCATTTTCATTTAAACCTTTAGATTCCGAACTGTCATCTAACTCAGGGGTGGCCAACCCGCGGCCCGCGGGCCGCATACGGCCCACCTCGTAGCTTCTTGCGGCCCGCGAGGAGACTAACGATATTTAAAGTTTGATAACTTTGGTAAACGGATCAAAAAATAATTAATACGTTCTGACTTTTCGAAGTGAAAATACCTTTTAACGATTATGGTAGCTAAAGAACTATTGTAATGCAATATTATTAGATCCATTATTCATTCTTTTTATTATGGTTTTAATATGTAGTCTTAAATTTTTCACGATTCTATTGTTAATTTATGAATGAAAATAAATTTAAATTACTGTATTCTGCTCCAAATTTTCACCCTGTCTTTCCTCTAAAAAGTACATACATACATGAATCATATACTCACAAACATACATGCACATAAGCATATGTACAGTCATAAAATAATAATAATAATAAGAATAAAAATAATTTCCTTCCCAACTAATTTCACCGTAAATTATCGTAGAAACCAGCAGATGATGCCTAACGATTGGTAATAACATCTAGTTTTTAATTCAATTGCTAATTGTTTAGGGTGTCATCTGCATATGGAAACTTGCACAAACTTCGTTTTTTTTCCCCCGAATAGTAACACCCATTTTTGACTACATATTCGAATTTCGGAAGTCAAGACGGTTCGGAAAAAGGTATAGTTTATATTCCTTATATCAAGTTTTCATAGAGTAACAAACAAAAATTGATCAGGGGTAAATCTCTATATTTAAAAAATTGAAATTAAGATATCACAGAGAAAATTATTATATTTATTCAGATAATTATCGGAAAAGAAGTATAACAATCTACATTAATAAAATCAGACTTTTGTCTGTAAATTTGTCAGAATCAAAAAATTTTGCGATATCTTCAGGTTTCACACACCATGAAAGCTGAAAATAACTTCAGAAAATTTTGCCTGTGTGTGTTATCGTGTCTGTATGTCGCTTTTTTTGTCCGGGCATCACTTGAGAACGGCTGGACGGAATTCAACGGTGCTTGGCAGGAATTTAAGTCTTCACACAACTTAAAATTATATCTATCAACTTTTCAGAAATTCCTCCCGTTCTCCCCTGGGGGGGGGGGGATAAAAGACTAAAATATGTTTGTCCGGGTATCACTTGAGAACGGCTGGACGGAATTCAACAGCGCTTAGCAGAAATTTAGGTCCTTACCCAACTTAAAATTATACCTATCAACTTTTCAAAAATTCTCCCACGTTCCCCCCTGGGGGGCAAAAGGCAGAAACACGTTTGTCCGGGTATCACTTGAGAACGTCTGGAAAGAATTCAACGGCACTTGGCAGGAATTTAGCTCCTCACCCAACTTAAAATTATATCTATTAACTTTTCAGAAATTCCCCCACGTTCCAACCTGGGCGGCAAAAGACAGAAACACGTTTGTCCGGGTATCACTTGAGAACGGCTGGACGGAATTCAACGGCACTTGGCAGGAATTTAGCTCCTCACCCAACTTAAAATTATATCTATCAACTTTTCAGAAATTCCTTCTGTTCTCCATTGGGGGGGGGGGGGGCAAAAGACTAAAGCACGTTTGTCCGGGTATAACTTGAGAACGGTTGGACGAAATTCAACGGCGCTTCGCAAAAATTTAGGTCTTTACCCAACTTAAAATTACATCTATCAACTTTTCCGAAATTACTCCCCTTTCCCCCCTGGGGGGAGCAAAAGCAAAAACACGTTTATAAGCATAACTCGGCTCCTAATTACTTCACAGTAAGGAAATAGCACATAGGGTGACTTGACATGAGTACAAATAATACATTATCTACATTTAGGAATTTTCGATTTTTAAGGGAAGGGAGGGGAGAAGTATTGAAAATTCCTGATTTTTGAGTGGACCTCTACAAAAAATGGAACAAATATATTGAAAAAAGGCTTTGCAACTTCCTTAGAATATTTTCAAAAACACTTTTTTTTTGTGGCTGGGTGTGGGGGGGGGGGAGGGGGGGGGGTTACGAGGGGGCAAACTCGAGACACACTTTTTAGCGCTAAATTTGTCCTGAGAAATCTATGGGATCTTCGGTAACGAAATTTGGTACGTAAATTGTTTGTATGTATCCCACCTACATTGTAACGGGATTTTACGAAATCCTCCCCTTACCCCCCTCGGTGTCGAGAGGGCTATAAACACGTTTTCCCTTTTGCATTCGCCTTAAATTATCTTGGATTGGCGAACTTTGGTGTGTGGATGTTAATTAGGTGTACGCATTATGTACTTTGTTGAGATTTCGCAAAACTTCAAACTTAGCTACTGAAAAAGGGGGAATAAGAAGTGGGTAAGTTGCTGCCGAAGGCAGTGGGAACACGGACTCCTCATGTTGCAAGTGAGAAAAATCTCTACCGAGCACAGCGAGAACTTTAACTCAGGTTAATTAATAATGATATGGAATTTTGACAACTCATTTCAGTATTGTGTCCAGCGAAGCGGGCAAAGCCTGCTAGTTTAAAATATAAACTAAAGTAAAGTAATACTAATTAAAAGATGTGTATGTCTAAACTTACTTAAATAACTATTTTAAATTATGCGCAAGCAAAGTAATATATGATACAAACGATAACAAGTGACAGTCCCCTAAGAGCACTAAAAATTGAAATAACACTATATTTCTAAAAATAATTATAGGAATGAACTATAAATTTAGAAACCCATATTTTTGAAGATGCCTATTCTATTCGTGCAAAATTTAATGTAGGTCATGACTCCTAATTTTTTGAAATATGAAATTACTAATAATTTTCATAATTCAAAAAATGTTTTTAATAAAAAATATGCATGGAATATATTTGTATTACTTCATTCTAACTTAAAAAAAAAAAAAAAAATTATATCCGAAAAGCTTGTCGATATTGGGGGTTGTCTTTGAAAAAAAATGAAGTTGATGCCAGTTTCAATATGTAAACAACGTCTTAAGCAAAATCTAACTAAATCCTTCTAAACTACGCCTTATTACTAATCGATCGGCACCAACCGCATGTCTCTACACTAATTTATGGAGACATTAGTCGGAAAGAATGGGGGGGGGGGGGTGTCTTTTTTTATGTCTGTCATACGGTGCGGCCCGAATGAATAAAATATATTTCTAATGCGGCCCACCAAGTGTTTTGGGTTGGACAGGCCTGATCTAACTCTTGAAAACTATTTGAATTATCTGGCTGATATTCTACTTGCGGTTTTGCTTTTTCAGCTGAATTTTCTTGAGTAGAAACTGTGTTTTCTTTTAAGTTTGTTTCTTTCGCATCTTGAGAATCTTCTAGACCTGAAGAAATTGACTGTTCGGCTCTACTTCCTTGATCCGAATCAAAGCTATGCATACTTTCATCTAAGTTTTCTGAACTGTCAATACTTTCATGTTTATTAGAAATGTCAAGTTTCTCCTTCGAAATATTTGGTTGAATATCATTTACTTCTTCAACATTTTTTATTTCTTTTTCGATGCGCTCATTTACATTTGCAAGTACATGATTCATACATCCATTTAATTCTACATTCTCCATTAAAACTTCATAGGCAGTTGAACAAATTAGCATATCATTCACAAGTTTCTTCGACACTGCACAAGTTACAGGTACATTGCCGTGTTTCCCATCATCTATCTTTAGGTCAAAAATCTTTAGAGCAGCTACTTCTTTTTCACCGAAAGCCGAAATAATTTGGATTGTTCCATCCCCTTCTCCAAAGTCGGTGTCGACCAAATCTGCACGTAAGACTGAAATTTGTGCTCCAGTATCCACTACTGCCTTCAAAACCTTTTCTCCACATTTGATATTTACGTATTTCAAATCATAAATTCCATCTTTAATCGGCATAGAGGTTGACACAGGAATTGACACCTTAGCAGTTACAACTTCGTTCGCTGTCTTTGGCTTCAACCACATTACTTACGGCATTACGAGTTGATGTTTTCTTGGAATTCTTGGGACAAACTCTAGATAAATGCCCCACAGATCCACACGTAAAACAAGTAGGTTTAAAACTTGTATTTTGATCAGTTCTTGGAGGAAATGATGTCCTAAATTTCCGAGATGGCTGTTCGTCTTTTTGTTTGTTGCTAAAGTCTTTAAAATCAGGTTTGTAATTACTAGTTGTTCTATGTTTCATATCACCCAAACCGGATCCCTTAGCATTCAATCGTACACTTTCGTACTTATCCAACTTATCAGCTAAAATACCCGGAACAAGTAACTTAGGCCAGTCATCGACGAAATGTTCTCGGATATCACCTGGAACGCGTCTTTTTAACTGATCCGTAATCATAAGATTCTTCAATCCTTCAAAATCATTTACTGCAACTCCTTCAAGCCATTCCTCAAAGTAGCTTGTTATTTCGAAAACAAAGTCTCGCCAAGATCGAGTAGGGTTTCGCTGATGTTTCACAAATTTTAGTCTGAAATGTTCAGGGCCTAATTTAAATCGTTTTAATAATAAACCTTTGATATAATCATAATCGTCAAATTTTTCTTCTGATTCACGCGCTATTAATTGAGTGATTTCTTTTGGCATAAGAGCTAAAAGAGCTGACACCCAGTTACATTTATCTAGATTAATTCTCTTAGCTTGACGCTCAAACAAAGTCAAGAACAGCACTATATCTCCATCTCTCATTTCGAATTTTGGAACGATTTTAGTTAAATCTTGCGTACTACTCTTAGCTTCACAAAACGGTGCTACTTTAAACTTTTCAACTTCCAAACGGATTTTTTCTAACTCAAATTCATATTCGCGTTTTTCTTTTTCTTGCTGTTCACGTAATTTTTCAATCTCTAGCTCTTGGAATTGCTTTTCAGCATCTTGTTTCTCACGGAGCTTCGATAATAATCTCGATAATAATCTCGAGCTGATTCTTAGTAAATTCTTCGTCATATTCTTTATCTTTGGTAATTAATTTGCGTAAATCGCTTGCAGTCATTTCATTCGTGACCTGAAGATTCAACTCCACAGCCAACAATTTCAAATCCTCTTTCTTTGCGCGACCCAAATATGCCATCTTATACACCTAAAATTTTCTGAATGAGAAACTTAGCGAAAATTCCTCAAGGTGGTGCTGATTAAAACACTTTGTTAAATATTAATGGAAATAAAATTATATACCATACGCAAAACCCATAATTTATACCTAAAGCAATTGATATCTATATAAATTTCTTTACTTAGCTTATGAATCAAATTGACTTTAAAAATACATGAATGATATTTTCACACATTAGAAATAATTTAAAACACACTGTCGTGCATATTTACATTTCCTTACGCAATGAAATATAAAATAAAATTCTTTTCTTATTTATCCAATTTATTTTTTTTTATTGAAACGAACACTTTTATTTCATATGAAATGAATAAACAAACATTTCTATCATAAGCTTACTTCAACGTTTGTAAAAAAAATAAACAATAAAAAAAAATGTAATCTTTAACACTTTTTATATAATTACCATGTGTCATAAGCATAAACACAGAAAAGAAAAAAAAAAAAATACTCTTTCTATAAAATAATGAAATGGAACAAAAAAATAAAAATAATAATAACGCAGACGATTTTCGTCAGAATTAGCTATTTCGTTCGAAAACAAACTAATTTATTATGGCTCGTTATTAAATGAAATAAACAAAACACTATTTGTGTAATTTCAGCACTTAATAACTAAATTGAATCAACTCTCATATATATTTCATATTAGGTACATTCATTAAAATATAAAAATTCTAAAAAAAATAGATTTTCCAATTTCAGGAACAAAATACGATATTTACTCTTATTGATTTCATCACACAAAATACTTTTAACTCTTATTTCGGAGAGCAAACAAACAAATATATAGATATGTATATATATCAAACTGAGGGGGAAAATCTCAAGATCTACTGTTGTAGATATTTAACAGATAAACAACTCTATATTTTTTGAAGTAAATAAAAAAAAATCACATTGTATTAAAATTAATATTCACTGGCGTGAAATATTAAACCTTTATTCACTGCCGTAAATAAATGTAATTAATACAAATACGCTGTATTAAAATTAAACAATCACTGGCGTGACATCGTATGCTGTTATTTACCAGCGTAAAATATAATACACTTAATACATTCACACTGTATTAAAATTGACATTCACTGGCGTGAAGTTTATTCGAATGTATTCTAGAACAAAAACTTAGAACTGGCGTTCTATTATGTATATAATTTTACGTTATAATACCAAAAAAAAAAAAAAAAAAAAAAAAATTAACACAGAATTAGCACTGGCGTGCTTCTTATCGAATATTTATTTTGCACTGGCGTGCTTCTTATCGAATATTTTTTTGCACTGGCGTGCTTCTTATCGAATATTTATTTTGCACTGGCATGCTTCTTATCGAATATTTTTTTGCACTGGCGTGCTTCTTATCGAATAATTATTTTGCACTGGCGTGCTTCATATCGAACACATTCAAGAATATTAGAACTGACGTTCTATTTTCATTTTATGTTATAAAAAAAACATTTTTTAAAATGTACACTTAAAATATTTGGGCATATACACGAAAGCTCTTACCTTCCCCATTTTCTAGGTATCCTTTTCTATCCTACTAAAAGGCTGCGCCAGTAAAATTCGATCCTAATCTCTGCTTGATTGGAGACACCATCACTTAAATTTAAAATGAATTCAGCCATGGCTTTGAAATAAGACGCGTCGTACTTGAAGACGAAACATTTAATAAGACATTACTAAAAACTGCACAAAACATAGATAAAACATTTAGAATACAAATAAGAAAATTCTTCTCGAATGCTTACAAGCCTGCCATTTCTTCTCGTCCATTCCAACCCCGTTCTCTTCTCCTTGGCTGTTGCCACCTATCTCCTGTCAAATACCACTTCATGACGTCATGGAACTTTACTATTGTCTACAATTATATGCACATAACATTGTGTACTTAAATCTAGTTTTATATGAAAAGCACTTAACACAAGATGAAATGCACTTTCTGCAATTTCCAAGAATAACCCTGTTGGGTTTTTATTTTTCATTTACTGTTTGACTGTTCGTTTCAATTACACCCAAACAAATGATCGTATAGCAATTTAAGAGTTGCATTGTCTATATCAAAGTACAGTCGGTAACAAAAGTGTCCGAACACTAGCAAAAATTCCTATGTAGAAAGAGTACATTTCATACGGTTTTGTTAAATAAATCCTTGTCGAATCCTGTTCTTAGTCAGTGTAAGAACATGATTCGATAAGGATTTATTTAACAAAACCGTATGAAGTGTACTTTTTTTACATAGGAATTTTTGCTAGTGTTCGGACACTTTTGTTACCGACTGTAGTTATGTTATATTTAATTAGTAATCTAACCGCAAAATAACCACAGGTAATACCAAAATAGCACGGGAAATATATTTAATTTAAATTTTATCAATTACTAAAAATTACATATAAAAAAATGTATTGATTACTATTAATTCGTTAATGAGAAAAAAATATTCTTAACATTACATGGATATATTTATAAAAAATCTGATGTGGGCACCACATGATTTCCTTATACACTTTTAGAAATATACATACTGTTAAAAAACATTGACATTGGACCCGAAACAGTTGGCTAAAAATATTTTTAAAAAATGAATTATCACCGTGTTCTGAGCTTTTCTGACAGTTAGCTAAAAACCGATTGCAAGATTTGTACTGGTAACGCTGACGAAGGCAGCAGGGACCCGAAAAAATTGGCTAAAAGTATTAAAAAAAGGAATTTTACCATGATCTGAACTATTCTGAAAGTTTCAAATGTCTACCTAGTCGGGAAGTTAGTTAAATAATTTTTTTGTTGGACCATATAAACGCTGCCGAAGGCAGCAGGGACCTGAAACAGTTGGCTAAAAGTATTAAAAAGATGCATATTCACCGTGTTCTGAACTATTCTAAATGTTTCAAATGTCTAGCTAGTCGGAAAGTTAGTTAAATAAATTTTCTGTTGAACCATGTAAACGCTGCCGAAGGCAGCAGTGACCCGAAACAATTGGCCAAAAATATTTTAAAAATGCATTGTCACCGTATTTTGAGCTTTTCCGATAGTTTTAAATGTCTAGCTAGTCGGGAAGACAAATCGATTCCAAGATTTGAACTGGTAACGCTGCCGAAGGCAGCAGGGACCCTATACAGTTGGCTAAAAGTATTTAAAAAATGCATTTTCACCGTGTTCTGATCTAATCTGAAAGTTTCAAATGTCTAGCTAGTCGGGAAGTTAGTTAAATAAATTTTCTGTTGAATCGCATAAACGCTGCTGAAGGCAGCAGGTATCGGAAACAGTTGGCTAAAAATATTTAAAAAATGCATTGTCAACGTGTTCTGAGCTTTTCTGAAAGTTTCAAATGTCTAGCTAATCGGAAAGTCAGTTAAATTGCAAGATTTGTCTAAACCGTTTTTGAGTTATTACCGTTTTTTGATACATTATGGCCAAATTTTTGTCATTATGAACCTAATTTTCCTAAATATCTCCAAAACGGAAAATCATAGAAAGTCCAAAAAGGGAGGTGCACAACTAGATGTTATAACAAACCTATGTACCAATTCGCAACTTTCTACGTCCAACCGTTTTTGAGTTATGCGACATACCCACACACAGACACACACACACATACAGACGTCACGAAAAATCGTGTAAAATCCCTTATATCTCTAAAACGAGAGCTCGTGTTAAGATGACACTTGCAGGTGTGCAACTAGACATCATGAAAGTCACACGTATAAATTAGCAACATTCAGCGACATTCGTTTTCGAGCAATGTGAAATACAAAATCCATTTCGCAAATCGGGATTACTATACTTCCTTATACTTTGTATAAGGAAGTAATATTGAAAAACTTGTAAAGGAAATATTGACTTACCCCACCAGCCTTCGTGGGTCATGTTAAAAGTATTTGATACTTTTTTCTGAAGTATTTTAAAAATAAAATTAAAACTATCCTTATAATTAAAAGTGGCCACTTTACAAAATCTAAGAAAGCATAAAAATCAACACCATAATATTTCTCAATTAACATATGACCCAAAAACATCTATATTATGTTCTCACAATTCCAGGTGACAAAACTTGACATTCGAATATAGGGACATTTACCAAATCTGATCCGTTTTAATACAAAAAATCTTTCGAACAAAAAAAATAAACACTAATGGCTTCTCCTTAATGTGAAAGTGAACGATTATTAGATCATTATTTTTAGAAAATTCTTAGAGCGTATTTCACACATGCATTTGCTGCCTGTATGAATGCGTAGAAGTATACTTAGATGTAGAGGTCTGCACGGGCCGAAATTTTCAGGCCCGGGACCGTCCCGGCCCGTTGGAAAGGTTTGTTTACCCGGCCCGGCCCGGTATGAAATCGAAAAATTCGGCCCAGGCCCGGCCCATTTCTTTTTTACTAGTGTACGGCCCGGCCCGGGCAAAAAGCGATAAAATCAGGCCCGACCCGGCCCGATTCAAAAATATGTAAGATTACAAAAAAAAACTCGTATGTTGTGGCCACCACAAGACTTTCTTCTATATTTACCTATACATATTCAATCAGTAACAATATTAAAAAAAAAAAAAAAAAAAAAAAAAAAAAGTACGATTTTTTTTTCTAAGTTTTTTTTTTTTTTTTTTTTTTGTTAAAAGTGAAAAAAATCGATAACTTTGTTTTAAATTATCACAGATTTATAGTTCAACCATTCGTTTTAAAGGTATTGACGAGACCTTTCGAAAGATACCCATCTTGAAAATTTATCCCCCCCGGGGGGGTACTTCCCCCCCAGGGGGGGGGGGCGATGCCCCCCCATGCAGAAAATTTTTTTCCTAGTTACATACTACTATTATCAATAATTCATATTAATTTTACAATCACAAGTTTAAAACAACTCTAATTATGCACATTTATACGAATTTTTGTCCTATGCTGCCATGTTAAAAATTTAGATAAAATGCTATCACAGCGCCACCTGTTGAGCTATTGATCCCCAAACATAATCAGCACCAGTTTATGTCGGGGACCAACTAAATACCAAGTTTGGTTAAATTTCGTTAAAAAAAAAAAAAAAAAAAAAAAAAAATGCGATATTTTTCTAAGTTTTTTTTTGTTAAAAGTAAAAAAAATCGATAACTTTGGTTTAAATTATCACAGATTTATCGTTCAACCATTCGTTTTAAAGGTATTGACGAGATCTTTCGAAAGATACCCATCTTGAAATTTTGCCCCCCCGGGTGGGAACTTCCCCCCCCGGTGGGGGGGCAACCGATGCCCCCACATGCACAAAAATTTTTTCCAAGTTAACTATTACTATTATCAACGAGACCTTTCGAAAGATACCCATCTTGAAAATTTACTTCCCCGGGGGGGGATTTTCCCCCCCAGGGGGGGAACCGATGCCCCCCCATGCACAAAATTTTTTTCCTAGCTAACTACTACTATTATCAATAATTCCTATTAATTTTACAATCACAAGTGTAAAATAACTCTCTTTATGCCCATTTATACGGAATTTTGTCCTATGCTGCCATGTTAAAAATTTGCATAAAATGCGATCACAACGCCACCTATTGAGCGAGTGATCCCAAAATCTAATCAGCACCAGTTTATGTCAGGGTGCAACTAAATACCAAGTTTGGTTAAATTTCATTCATTGGTTCGTGAGATACAGCGTCCACAAAAAAATGATACAGACAGACAGACAGACAGACAGACAGACATTTTCTAAAAACTATTAATTCGTGTTCTCCATATCCCAAAACATGTAAATCCATCAAAAAGTGGACTTCGAAAATTTTCGCGAATCCAATACTTTCTCTATATTACATATAGAAGAAAGTAAAAAAAAAAAAAAAACCTTTCTACGAAAAAGATTTTTAGTATGTGTTTGGCAGAGGTTTTATATAACTAAGCAATAGAATGTTCTTTAACAAAACTGCTGAATGTTTACAAGATATCTATATATTAATAGACAAGCATAAAATTTTTAGTCCCTTTTTAACATATTAATTATTGGAGTAGAGGGTTGAAAATGGTATCATTCGAAAGGTATGGTTAGCCGGAAGGTGCGAATACAAATAATATTTTCTTACGATGTCAAGAAGGTATTTAAAAATACATTTATTTTTTATGCATTTTCCCCCATTTTTCCCTTTTATACACGTATTCCTTTACATTAAAAAATACCTAAAAGTAGAAAGTTGTTAAATCTGGCAATTTCATAAAGCTCAAATAAAACCATAGACACAGTAATTTGTATAATGTAGCATCACTATAAGCAAGCGAAGTGATGACGTCACTGTCTGTCCATGGAGACATGAAAAAGATTTTCTATGTTAATCGTCCATTGGATTTTTTGTAAAAAATTATTAAAAAATAACGGAAATTATCTGCCGATTTTAATTCCGATATTTGGGTATAGTTATATATAAGTTACTGTCTACATGTGTTTGATTGAGTTATTTTTTCTGTAAAATTGATAAAATTTTAATTTAAAATCACAAAACTCCAGAAAAAAAAGAATGGCAAACTTCTAGTTTCGAATGTAAACATAAACATTTCATTTCAAAGGGCGATATTTAAACAATAAATACTCAACTAATATACTAAATAAAAGGAAAATGGATTTGTTACTAACTGCTGCATGTATAAGTAGACGATACGGAAAAAAATTCCGACTTCCGTTTTTTGCTGAATTTACATGTTTTGAGCAGCTTTCTTTACGTTTCAATTAACTGAAATTGGCTAGTTATTTTTTAAAAAAGTGTCTTTATTGCTATCTTTTATGGGTAGAAGAAGCAAGTAGAAGATACATAATAACATTTGATTTCCGGTTTTCGATGAATTTACACGTTTTGAAATTTCCTTGCATTTAATTAAGGGAAATTGACTACTTATTTTTATTTTTTACTTTCTACTCTATGTAATATAGAGAAAGTATTGGATTCGTAAAAATTTTCGACCTCGGGTCCACACTAAAAATAATCTCAAGATATTCTGCAGGTATTTTTAGAAAAAAATCTACAAAATATCTTAAGTTATTTGGCCCATTCTTAAGAAAGTTTACAAAATTTCTTTAAATTGTCTTTAAAATTTCTTAAGATATTTTATAGAAAAAGATAAATCTTCAAAATATTTTTAAATATTTGAAGAAAATCTTAAGAAAATACTATTTTTTCAAGAATATCCGGATTATTTTTAGTGGGGTTTTTTGATGGATTTACACGTTTTGAGAGCTGTAGAACACGATTTGACCATTTTTAGAAAATGTCTGTCTGTCTGTGTGTGTGTGTGTGTGACAAAATTTTGTGGCAACTGTATCTCAGGAACTACTATACAGAATTTCATACAAATTGGTGTGTAGTTGCACCTTGACATAAATTAGTGCCTATCAACTTTTGGTAAAAATTGTCTTACAGGTTGCGTTGCCATCCCGCTTTTTCTAAATTTTTAACATGGTGATATAGGACAAAATTTTGTATAAATGTGCATAAAGAGAATTATATTTAAGTAATCATTATGAAATTTACAAGAATTATTTATAATAGAGATAGTCAACTGGGAAAAATTTTTTGTATGCGTAGGAGCCTCGCCCCCCCCCCTGGGGGGAAGTCACCCCTCGAGGGGAGTAAATTTTCAAGATGGGTATCTTTCGAAAGGTCTCGTCAATACCTTTAAAACGAATGGTTGAACTATAAATCTGTGATAATTTAAAACAAAGTTATCGATTTTTTTTACTTTTAACGAAAAAAAACAAAAAAAAAAAAATCGTATTTTTTTTTTTTTTTTTTTTTTTTTTTAATTTTTTTTTTTTTTTAAACGAAATTTAACCAGACTTGGTATTTAGTTGGACCCTGACATAAACTGTGGCTGATTAGATTTGGGGATCAATCGCTCAACAGGTGGCGTTGTGATCGTATTTTTTCTAAATTTTTTACATGGACAAAAGTAGTACAAAATTTCATATAAATGTACATAATAAGAGTTATTCTTAACCTGTTATTGTGAAATTAATATGAATTATTGATAATAGTAGTAGTTAAATAGGAAAAAAATTTGGGGCATCGCTTCCCCCCCCTAGGGGGAAGTACCCCCGGGGGGGGGTAAATTTTCAAGGTCGGTATCTTTCGAAAGGTCTCGTCAATACCTTTAAAACGAATGGTTGAACTATAAATATGTGATAATTTAAAACAAAGTCATCGATTTTTTTTTACTTTTAGCGAAAAAAAACTTTGGAAAAAAATCATATATATATTTTTTTTAAATATTGTTACTGCGTGAATTTGTATAAGAAAATATAGAAGAAAGTCTTGTGGTGGCCACAACATACTAGTTAAAAAGTGGATTTATTATTCTTTCCTCTGCATATATAAGTAGAAAATATAAGATTCAGAAAAGTTTTAGATTTTCGGTTTAAGTTACACGTTTTGAAATTTCACGAACTCAATTCGACCATTTTTGAAAAATATCTTTTTTTTTTTTTTTTTTTTTTGTTCAAACACTGTACTTTATGAACCAATCGAATTAATTTAACAGAATTTGACACTTGGTTTGACATGGTACCTTTTAGCTTCTGGGCTGTATCACACAACAAGGGGCGTTTTCACGTTGCGATTTTCTCTCATTTCAGGAAAGGCTAACATCAACAGAGAGAAATAGTTACATTAAGTAAAACTCTGCTGATTCAGTTAGAGTGAATATCGGCAAACAATTGTCGCAGCTGTGTTGCAATTGCATTCCGTTTAGGACAAGGCAATAACTTTGCTTTGCCTCGCTTTGCGGAAAAAAAAAAAAATGGTCGAGTTATACTAGTTTATATATAAACAGTATTTCAATATTACAGACGCACAGAAGGCACAAAGACAGACAGAAAGTCAAATCGAAAATATTAGCATTCTCAAACAATATAGGAATACATTTAAAGTGGTTAATAGTACTAAAAATACACTTTCAACTACTTCCTGTTATATACCGTAATGTATCCAAATCTTTCCTGTGATCCGGCAAAAAAAAAAAAACTTTAATGCTAATCCAACCATATATTCAATAGAAAAGATACTTTTGCAACATGCTAGCAATGATACTACTTTCATCCAGTGCCCCGGAGAAAAGAAAAAGAAGCCTTAGAGGAAAAGTTACAGCGGAAGGATTTTTATAGCCTCCATACCACCTAAACACTACAGACCATAGAAAACAAAGCCTTATATACAGTAACGTATCTAATTTCTTTTGTTTGTTACATGTACGCAAACTGGTAGTAACATGCATATTATTTTTAAATGGAAACCATCTAATGTTACTTTAAATAAAGTATATTAATTTCGAGACATGTTTAACACGTTAATCGCCACGATAATATCAGAAAAATTTTCACATGGGCCATGGTAACTTTATTAGACAATTTAGTTAAAAATGCGTGTTAAAAATGCGTCAGGCACATATGACTGACAGGGCGATTAACGTGTTAATAATTACTCGGCGTATATCATATTCCTTTTAGGGTTATTTCCTAGTTAAAAATGCGTGTTAAAAATGCGTCAGACACATATGACTGACATGGCGATTAACGTGTTAAAATATTTGCGGAAAATCAGATCACGAACATACAAGCTGATAGACAATTAAATTGAAGTTACAGACATCTTTTAACAAAATAAAATTTTATGTGACATACCAGACTGTAAAATTATGTAAAATAAATGACTGAGAAAGTATTTTATCATTTTTCTTTTTAGTTGATTAACGAGGAATCTAGAAAAAGATTCGGGCCGGGACGAGCTCGGGCTTAAAATTTCCTCCAGGCCCGGCCCGGCCCGAGCCTACAAAAAAATTTTAAGCCCGAGCTCGGCCCGAGAGCAAATTAAAAATTTTGGCCCTAACCCGGCCCGAGGGCCGGGCAGGGCTCGGGCTCGGGCCGAAAGTCCGACCCATGCAAACCTCTACTTAGATGAACCCGTAGAGAAAATCTTTTAGAACATACATCACTAAAATACATATTTCTTCTGTGTGAATGAATGAAATTTCATTTTTTTGAGAAAATCATTTAAAACATATTTCACTGTACGGCTTTTCCCCTATGTGGATGCATCGATGAATATTTATGCTTCCTTTTTGACAAAAACCTTTTAGCACAAATCTCACACCTTTCTCCTGCGTGTATGCGTAGATGTGTCTTTTGGAACAAATTTCATGCATGTCTGTTTTTCATAAGTTTATAGTCTGCCTGATTCGTTCTAGCAAATCCTTTAGAACTTCAATCACAAGCAAAATAAGATTTTCTTCCGAAATGTTCCATGACGATGATAAATTCTTTTTCATCATTGTTTTAAGGTACTTTCATAGACTTAAAACTCCTTTCTAATAAGTTCAACTTTAAATTATGCGATTTAAAATTACCATTTTTTGATTTTTCATAAAGGCATTTGGATATAAATCCTGTTTCATTTCGATGTATAACCAAAGCCATTTTCCAGAAATGATCTGCCGCCGAAAAATTTTTAGCGAACCTTTTTACACTCCCGTTGCCAACAGACAAATGGAGAAAATTAATTATAAGGATTCAGCTGGAGGAAGAAGCTTTATGGCCTCAACCCATGGAAACAGTAAAACACTCTGTATCCCAGATTGGTAAACAATACACTGAATTACAGTTTAATTTAATGCATAAAAAATTATGAGTTAGAGCTAAACTTAAGTGACCTTCTTGAAATAACCTTTTATCTATTTTCTAACTACTAAAGTAGCATAACCATAGATATAGTAATATATATAGGTCTATCATCCCCATGTTAACGTGCAAAGATTTTTGATGCCGAAAAAGTTTTTTGGTATCAGCCATGAGGGAGTATAAAACACGGAAACAATAATGGATCAGAATGTTGATATATATTGAAAATGGCGAAATACAGCGCGGCTTTTAATTGTACAAATGCATTTATACATTGAAAGCAAGTGGAATAAGTTTTCATAAGTAAGTAAAATTTAACTAATTTATGAAAAATATGATTTTTTATAATCAGTTGCTTTGTTATTATTATGGTTTAAATACTGTTTTGATTTTTAATGGAATACTTTTTTAAAAATTTTAATATTTTTTAAGTTTTTATATTAGTAAGTAATATCGAATTTCAAAATTCTTTTAAATGTAGTTAGCAGCGGCAGAGGTGCAACCCGCTTGTTTTAAAATATTGTAACTAGTATTACCACAAGACTTTCTTCCATAAATAATCCTATACAAATTTACGCAATACAAATTATTTATTAAGTTATAATTTATTAAAGATATTTTCCATGATGAATGCAGACGATTTTTTTCTGAAAGTAGTATAATAATAAATGCTGAAAAAAATCATTTTTGTGCAGACATGAAAAGATATACAGTCGAACCTCGTTACCGTGAATCTCAAGGGGGATCAAAAATCTGTTAGTGTTATCAGTAGTTTGTTTTATCTAACTATATTGTGTGCGTGTTTGTGTCGAGCTTCGGAGGCAATGATTAAGCATAGTTCATTAGCACGCACATTTTAATATTACTTTAAGCGGCCACAAAGCACATGACAACATAAATCACATTATATCATAACATTTTAACTAGCAGCTCGTTCCTAGCTGCAACAACAACAACCGACATGCGAGTTCTAACAACAGTCAGAGTTACAGTTCTTTTATTGTTCTTTTTGAGTTACAGCTGGATACCACATCTCCTTTCCTTTAAAGATTAAGTCTCTTGGGGGGATGAACTTCTCGACCACTTCTGGTGACATATGGTGAAGTAATAACTGCAGAGGAAGGATTGGACCCATACTTACCTTTACTGGAGGATACTACCTTTGAATCTAATGAATCAGTTTTAGTAGGACTGGATATTTTAATTACAGGTGTATTACAGTTTACTGGATCTGAATAATCTACTTCATCAGCCTCTGGGTTGAAATCTGGTGAGGGTATTAGATGCATTCTGTTCCTTCTATATTGCTTCTTTCCTGATTGCACTGTATATGATCTTGGATAGTTTAATCTTTCGGTTATTTTTCCTGAAGTTTTCCTGTCTGTAATCCACACTGTGTCTCCTGGATTTAAGACGCTCAAATCTCTTGCTCTATGTCTCTTATTGAAGTTTGTAGCTTGTTTTACCTCTCTTTTCTCCTCCTTTCACTCGAGATCTCGTTTATTTTTTATTTTTGGTTGTAGTTGTGATTTTGCGATAGAGAGAGTTGTTTGTATTCTTCTATTAAAGAGTAACTCAGCAGGACTTAATCCCTTTTCTAGAGGCGTTGCCCTGTAATTCAACAAAGCTATATAAGGATCGCTGGACTTCTTTAGTCGAAACTTTATATTTTTCACAGCTGATTCCACAAATCCATTGCTTTGTGGATATCTAGGACTTGAAGTGATGTGACGAAATCCATAAGCTCGTGAAAATTCTGTAAATTCAGAAGAATCAATAGGTTCAAATTGTGGACCATTGTCTGATCTAACTAAGTCTGGAATCCCGTGTCTTGAAAAAGTAAACTTACAATGATTGATTATTTCAGCTGATGTTAATCTATCTAATCTGGAAATTTCAAGATATCTTGAAAAATAGTCGGTGACAATAAGATATCAATAATTCTTCAACTTAAAAAGATCCATGGCGACAATTTCCCATGGTCTTTCTGGAAATTCTGTTGGCATAAGAGGTTCACGGTGATTTGTTGCTTCTTTAATGCAATTTGTACAATTTTTTACCATCTCTTCAATTTCTTTATTTATTCCTGGCCAATAAACAGATGTTCTCGCTCTTGCACGACATTTAGTAATTCCTAAATGACCTTCATGTATCTGCTTTAAAACTTTTCTTCTATGGTCTGGAGGTATAATAATTCTGCATCCTTTCATTAAAAGTCCATCTTGAATAGATATTTCATATCGATGATTCCAATATGGCAAACAGGAGCTGTCTAGGTTTTTTCTTGTTGGCCAGCCTTCTAAGACTAATTTCTGTAAGATCTTGCATGTTGGGTCTGCTTGTTGAAGATTTCTTAATTCTTTCAGTTGATGATAAGAAAATGGTAAAGATGAAGATATCATGCGAACATATGCATATATTTCTTCTTCTAGTTCGTCGGGTATTTTCTTAATTTCTTGTGGCTTTCTAGATAGAGCATCAGCAGCATACAACTTTTAACCTGGTGTGTGAAAAATGGAATATGAATATCTCATCATTCTTAACTTCATTCTTCGTAGACAAGGAGACAAATCATCCATGTTTTTCTTCGAGAAAATTGGAATAAGAGGTTTATGGTCGGTTTCCAACCGAAAAAGACTACCTGTAATATATTCTCTAAACTTTTCACAGCCCCAAGCCAAGGCGATTCTATTTCTTTTTCTATTTGGGCGTATCGCCTTTCTGTAGGTGTAAGAGTTCTGGAAGCATAAGCAACGACACAAGGATTTCCATTAGGCTGTTCTTGTCGTAAAGTGGCTCCGATTCCGTATGATGAGGCATCCGTAGTGACAATAGACAATTTTTGAGGATCATACACCTTCAAAACTGGTTGTGAAGTTAAAACATTTCTCCAATCTTCAAATGCTTTTTCTTCTGCTCTGTCCCAGACGAATTCCCTTTTGTTACTCAACATTGACGTTAGAGGTGACAACATTTCTGCATAATTTGGAACAAATCTTGCAAGGTAATTTGCCATGCCTAGCATTTGTTTCAATTCGCTTTTATTTGTAGGGGGAGGGTACTCCTTTATAGCAGCAACGTTTTCTTCATCTGGATGAATACCATCGCCATCAATAATATGTCCTAAAAATTTAATCTTGTTGACAGAAAATTTACACTTATTTTCATTCAAAGTAATACCAGCACACCTAATTTTTTTCTAAAACACACTTCAATCTTTCATCATGTTCAGCTTGATCCTTGCCCCATACCAAAATGTCGTCCATATGACAAATTGTTCCTGAGGTCTTTTCTAGGAGCTGCATCATTCTCTTTTGGAAATGTTGAGGCCCTGAGGAAATTCCAAAAGGTAATCGTAAGAATCAAAATCTTCCAAAGGGTGTAATGAACGTCGTTAGGTATGAAGATTTTTCCTCTAGCGGTATCTGCCAAAAACCAGAGTTCGCATCTAATTTTGAGAAAACTTTGGCATCAGTCAACAAATTTAAAGAATATTCAACAGAAGGTAAAGGATGAAATTCTCTTTGTACACTTTTATTTAATTCGATTAAATCGACACATATTCGAACAGTTCCATCACCTATCGGAACAACTACTATTGGAGAACACCACTCTGTTGGTCTATCAACTGGTACAATAATTCCTTGCGACACCATTTTTTAATTTCAGATTCAGTTTTCTTGAGAAAAGGAATTGGAATTCTTCTTGATGCAGGAACAGCAAAAGGAACTGAATTTGGTTTCAGTTTGATTACATAACATCCCTTGATTAACCCTAAGCCTCTAAACAATACTGGAAAATCTTGCTTGGCATTAATGGAACCAATTTCTAGAATTCTTGGACCTAGTCCGAGTGCCTGTATTGCTGGCTTCCCTAATAAACAGTTCTGTAAACCTTGATTTCAGTAAATTTTTTCATTTTATAACTAATTTCTGCATGGAATTTGCCTAATAATTTGAATGCATTACCATCTGGACCACAAAGTTGCTTATCAGGTTTCATAACTTTTGCATCTGTAAACACAGAATCTTTAACTGATACCGGAATTACTGTATGATCTGCCCCACTATCAATTTTGAAATTAACAGTTTCATTTTTATATCTGATTGGGACCTTCCATTCAGTGCTGACAAATTCAGAATGAACATTTTCGATTGTTCCCAGAAATGAAATAGCTGATTTTATATCTTTTTGACAACAAACCCTAGCATAGTGCCCAATTTTAGAACAGTTCATGCATTTTGCATCCTTAGCGGGACAAAATTTTCTGTCGTGTTTTTGTTTTCCGCACCACTTACAGTCCTCAGGAAGTTTTTGTTTTTCAGAATTTTTATTAAAAACTCTCTTTTCCGAAGTTTTTGCTCCTCGATGAAAATAACCAGCTTTCTTCGCTTGCACTTTATCAACATTTGACACCGATTGAACTAAGGTTTTGTCAGTAGTTAAATTTTCCTGTTGTTTCTTGAGAGATTTAGATAATCGAACTTTTTCTATAGCTCTACACAATGTGAGTTCTGAATCCAACTGAAGTTTCTCGCTTAAATTTTTATCTTGCATCCCAACCACTATTCTATCTCTAAGTAACTCGTCGTGAAGTGTACCATACTCGCAATATTCCGCGAGAGAATATAATGCTGTGATAAAATCGTTGACAGATTTCCCTTCCTTTTGAACCCTTTGGTTAAACTGGGCTCTTTCAAAAATTGTATTTTTCTGAACTATAAAGTGATCTGTGAATCGTTTAATTACGATATCGTATTTTACTTTGTCTTCAGCAGATAGATCGAAGGAAGTAAAAATATCTTCTGTTTTATCTCCCATAAAATAGATTAACGCATTTACTTGTTCTTCGTCAGGCTGCTTATTAAGCCCGGAAGCGAAACGAAATCTATCGAAACGCTGTTTCCATTTAGACCAAAGTACAGGTGTAGAGAAAGTAAAACTTTCGGGTGGGGTAACCTGGCAAGCTGGAGTCGAATGTTCTGTCATTATAAATTTTTTCTTTCGTTTCGAACAAATTCAATGGAATATACAAAGATAATAAGGTTCTTTAACTTACTTCAAAAGATGTTTATCCTACTTGTATTTTCAAAAAATCTTCCATTATAAAGCACTAAAATACTTTTAAAAACAGTTCGTGTCGAAAACATTGTTATCCACATTCGAAACCAAAACATTTGCCGCTGCCGCTATGTTTTATCTAACTATATTGTGTGCGTGTTTGTGTCTAGCTTCGGAGGCAATGATTAAGCATAGTTCATTAGCACGCACATTTTAACATTACTTTAAGCGGCCAAAAAACACATGACAACATAAATCACACTATATCATAACATTTTAACTAGCAACTCGTTCCTAGCTGCAACAACAACAACCGACATGCGAGTTCTAACAACAGTCAAAGTTACAGTTCTTTTATTGTTCTTTTTGAGTTACAGCTGGACATGCTATCAGTACATGCTATCAGTAACTGATCGTCATATAACTAAAGTAATCTTCATTTTGACGGGGATTGTGGTAACAGTTCATGTTAAAAGTAATTCACGTTAGCAGTGTTCACGTTAACGAGGTTCGACTGTGTATATATATATATATATGTCTATATATATATATATATATATTTAACATTAAAAATAAAAGAAATCGGTAGCTTCGTTTTAAATTAATACAGATCTAAATTTCAACCATTCGTTTTAGAAATATTGACGAGTTCTTTATAAAATATCCACATTGAAAATTTATACAGACCCCGGGGGAAGGGCACTTCCCTCCCAGGAGGAAAACAATATTCCTACATGCACACATTTTTTCTTTCAAGTTTATTACTACTATTATCAATAATTCATATAAATTTTACATTCATGCGTTAAAAATAACTCACATTATGTACATTTATAAGAAATTTTGTCCTATACTGTCATGTTAAGTACTTAGAAAAAAAAATAGGATGGCAGCACCACCTGTTGAGCGATTGCTTCCCAAATCTAATCAGCACCAGTTTAGGTCAAGGTCGAACTGAATACAAGTTTGGTTGAATTCCGTTCATAATAGGGGCTATAATTCGAAATTGCTAGAATTGCATTTTTAGTTGTGTTAAGCGTTTCTTACAGTTTCGAACAAGGTTCAAGAAAATATTATGACATTAATTAGCTTTTCTGCCTGTCTGCTTGCCCACCTGTCTGCGCTCCATTTCCGAGTAAACCCAATTTCTGCTACATGTTGTCACTGGCCGTTAAAGGGTTAAAGCAAATTTTCTTGAAGAAGATATGTCCAATCGTTTTAGCTCACTAAAAAAAAAAAAAAAAAACACTTAACCCCAAAATTTAATCAAAATCTTTACATTTATTTCCGAGTAAACCTAATTTCTATTATATGTTGTGACTGGACGTTAAAGGATTAACGCAAATTTTACTGAAGATGAGGATATGTCGATTTTTTAGCTCTCTAAAGAACACTTAACCCCAAACTTTTATAAAAATCGTTATATCCATTTTCGAATAAAACCAATTTCTATTATATGTTGCGATGGTCAGTTAAAGGGTTAAAGCAAATTTTCCTGAAGATGAGGATATGTCCAAACGTTTTAGTTCTGTAAAAAAAAAAAAAAAAAAAATAAGAAAACACTTAACTTTAAACTTTAATCAAAATCGATAGATCCATTTCTGAGTAAACTCAATTTCTACTACATGTTGTGATTGGCAGTTAAAGGGTTAACACTAATTTTTTTTAAGCTAAGGATGTTCCAATTGTTTTATGTCTCTAAAAAGCACTTATCCCAAACTTTTATTAATATCGTTATAACCATTTCCGAGTAAACATAAATTTTTACTTTATATTGCGATTGGCAGTTAAAGGATTAACTCGAATTTCTCAAACGATAAGGCTAAGTCCAATCGTTTTTTCGACCCAAAAAACTCCTAAACAGACAGAAATAGTAGATGGAAACGATAAATTTCTTTAAATGTTGTTATTCCATACAAAAAGAAAAAAAAAAACAAAAGAAGAAGAAGAAGATAAGATAGAAAGAAAAATGAGTATCTGGAGTTTTTTAATTCACCTTTAGTACATAAATTATTCATAAATTTTATTTGCTAAATTATCTGTGTGTATTCCCGTGTATATTCACTCGGGGAAAGACATCCATAAGAAGAGAGTAAAATGGCCGTCTTTCCCCAAGTAAAAAAGGCATCACTTTTTCGCCTTCGCTGATCAATCTGTGTCTTATTACTATATGAGCATAACAACCCGACCCAATACAACAAAATACATTTTGGGTAGCCCTGTAAATAAATGATGAATGATTTTCATAACACAATATACACAAAATGACAAAACTTACTTTTATGCGAATAATAAATATGTTCATTCATTCTATTATGCTTAGGGCAGCACTAAATGTTAAACTGAACAGTCGGTAACAAAAGTGTCCGAACACTAGTAAAAATTCCCATGTAAAAAAATACACTTCATACGGTTTTGTTTTGATAAATCCTTATCGAATCCTGTTCAAAGACTGACTAAAAACAGGATTCGACAAGAATTTATTTAACAAAATCGTATGAAGTGTACTTTTTTTACATAGGATTTTTTGCTAGTGTTCGGACACTTTTGTTACCGACTGTACTTACCAGAAATTTCCCTCGTAGAAGTAATGTATTTGAATTCTGTCGGATGTCTTTGTACACTAATCATATTTAATATCAACGAACAGTTTAGCGCAGCATCACCATAGAATACAGATTTTGAATATCGAGTTTCGATTTTCTGTTACTATTTGTTCTTCAGATATGCTGATAACAGACACACACGCACGACACATATACACACAAAAACAAACATCCACACAGTCCAGTCCAACCGCTAAAAAAATATTTTCGAATTCAGGAAGCCTCAAAACTTGTAATATAACATAAATCAATTTTGAAAATTTGACCCAAAAACAGTACTTTCTCCAACATGGTAAGAAAAGAAAAATCATAGAAGAAGCATTTCTTGAAAATCCTATTATTGTATTTTATTAGGACTGAGGGACTATTAGTTTCAGACAGCGATTTTTTGCGTTGTCGTTTTTGATAGTTGCACAATTGTCGAAATCATTTTTCGATAGTTGGACATTTATCGAAATCTAAAATTTATCGAAAATATAATTGAATAATTTGAAAGCGATGTTATAATTAGGAAGAAAAAAAAAAAAAAAACTAATAGTCCTCCGTCCTAAACTAAATTCTGCTTTTGCCAGAATTTCATCAAAATCTTTTCAAAATGACATTGACATGAGTCCCCCCCACCAAGGCACAACTATGACATGAGTCCCCCCCAAGGCACAACTTTGACATGAGTCTCCCCCCCCCCCAAGGTACAACTTTGACATGAGTCCCCCCAAGGCACAACTTTGACATGAGTCTCCCCCCAAGGCACAACTTTGATATGAGTCTCAGACAGCGATGTTTGCGTTGTCGTTTTCGATAGTTGCACAATTGTCTAAATCATTTTTATTTAAATTATACAGAGTTTTTAACGAAAATTATTCCCATTTTGAGATAAGCTGGAAAAACACTTTTAAAACAATATACTTCAATTGGATTATAAATATCTCAAATATCTCATGAAACATGAACAATTTTAGAAAAAACATTTTCACTGCGCATGTGCGAAATATTTTTTTTTTTTTTTTTTTTTTTTTTCATAGGATAAAAACTAGATATATTGGGCAACTTTTATCAAAAGTGTATTTGAATAGAGTAAAAATTAAGCAAATTATTCGAAAAAGAACGAGCTAGAATTTAGATATTTTCTAAGAGTTAAAATTTCTCGAGGGGTTTTTAACATGCCGCGTAATTAATTTGAAGATCCAAATATTTCAGCCACTTTGCAAAAGTTCTTTTTTGTGAAAAACCCCTTATGATCTCACAAATCTTAGTAAATAAACAACAATATGTTATAGTTACAAGTTTTTTTTAAATATAAAATCATAAACATAGAAAAAATGAAGTTTTTTTTTTTTTTTTTTTTTTTAAATGCATTAATTACTATAGTGTAGTAAAAAAGATCCTGTAACGCAAGTAACGCAGATATTATAGCTCTTAAAGTCAGACAGAATAAACTGAATGTATAAGCTTTCAACATTTTTGAGAAGTGTTAAAAAGAGAGTTGCAAAAGTTAACAATTTTTTAAAACATTTCAAAATAAAAGTGTGTTTCTAATAGAGCAAGATGTTCTAAATTCATTTATAAATATTTCTTTATGAATTTTTTTTTCAAATTGTACGCGCATAAGAAAATAATCTAATTTTTGTTTTCTTTAGTTTTCTAATTTTTGTTTTCGAATTTTTGTTTTCACACGCTGAGAATAGAAAACCCTCACTTGGTGGTGAGTGCGGTGCACTCATATCATATGCGCTTTCCCTTAAAATACTCTGTTTGCTCACTGTGAAAACAACCATTGAAAATACTGACCGTAACAAACTTTGTTTAGTGGCGCCTACAATCCCTTAATATATCATCCTAATAATTTTACACTTTGATAATAAAATAAAAAATAAATTAAATTTGTGTAATTTTATTTCAAGACAAAAAAAAAAAAAAAAAGAAAGAAAGAAAAAAAATTCATCATCATCAGCTTAAACTTTATGTGTATATCGAATGGCAGGTGCTGCTTCAGCACCTGCTTTCAGGCTTGCTCACAATTATAGAATGAGAATAGCTCACTGATTTCAGCAGGCTATTATGCTCTGCTGAAATAGTTTAATCTTGTGTAATTTTAAGAAAGAAAAAAAAAAATCAGCAACTGTATAACTTTGTGTGTATAAAAAAATTAATCTTGATCGTATTTGGGTGTTCATCGTTCGAAAGGTGACGCTACTCTTCTGCCTATTTCATCATTTAGGTTTGAGACTATATCTCAGCTTCTATTGAACATCACGGACTTAACAAAATGTATATCGGCCGAAAGGTGGCGCTGTTGTGTTGTAATTTTCTTTGTTTCTGAAAAAGCCATAACTCAAAATCTAATGTGCACAACAACATTTATTGTTTTCCTTATTGATGTTTAAATTTCTGAGCATGTCGACCGAGAGGTGATGCTGTTACATTGTATATTTTGTTTAAATGCCTGTGTGTATTGGCCGAAAGGTAGCACTGATAGGCAGAAATTTTCTTTGTTTATGAAAAAGCTTATTTCAAAATCTAATGTGAATAACTACACAATTTTTTAATTTGAGAGTATATTAAACGAAATGTTGTTTGCTATCAGCTGAAAGGGGGTGCTGTTATGTTATAAATTTCCTTTAAATTTGCTTGTTTATGAAAAATTATGCCTAAAAATCTAATGTGTATAACTATACACTATTTTTTCTCTACTCATGTTTAAATATTTCTGTATATCAGCAAAAAGGTAGCTCTGATATGCTGTAATATTCAATGTTTCTGAAAAAGGTATATCTCAAAATCTCATGTGCATAACTACATCATTTTTAATTTTGCGTGTATGCTAAGAGAATTTTTTTTTCTTTTTTTTAGAAATTTATCATAAAAAAAAAAAAAAAAAAAAAAAAAATCCTAAGTTTAGGCAAAAACAAACACACACACACACATATCTATATATCTATATCTATCTATCTATATGTATATATATATATATATATATATATATATATGTATAGATATATATATCTAGAGAGAGAGAGAGAGAGAGATGTAAAAGTAATTGTAAAGTTAAAACAATCATCATCAGCGACAAATGGTGCATATATTGATGAATAACTCCGATTAATTTTAGACTCAAAATGTTTAAATTTCTGCAAATAAACTAATAAATTTCGCATGTTTAATTTATTAATCGAATCAACAAACGAATCTTCCAGAAAAGTGCAAACCATGGATAAAATTATAGCAGGAGACTTGGCGTTGGAATATTAAAACAGGAATAAACTACTACGTCAGAAACGCCAAAGAAAAATTATTGAGGTGCATACAGCTGTTTCGGTAGCCTAAAGCGTACCGTCTTCAGTGCAAAAAGAATTCTGAATCAGGAAAAGTGCTCGTATATATAGGAGAGGGACCGGATTCAGAATTCTTTTTGCACTGAAGACGGTACACTTTAGGCTACCGAAACAGCTGTATGCACCTCAATAATTTTTCTTTGGCGTTTCTGACGTAGTACTTTATTCCTGTTTTAACATGGATAAAATTTCCTTTTCTTTATCTCAAAACATTGTTAGGGACTGTGATGTAAGTTTTTTCTTTATATTATCCTTTTTCATTATTTCAATCAGTTGAATTGTATGCAGGGAAACTATGAATAAAGTTTTAGTTTCTTTATTCCATTTCATTGTTTTAGCTATGACATAATTTTCATCGTTAGTTTCGAGGACTTTTATTATTAGAAAGGCGATTAAAAAAAAATAATTTAATTCTCTCATAAAAAGAGTTTAATTTTGTATCCGAGAAATATTCTTGACTCACTCTTTTCCTCATTAGGTATTTGTAAATGCTTAAAATCTGTAAGCGACTTTTAATTCTTCTTATGCAAAATTTATAGGAAGGAAAAATGTTTCCTACCTGAAAGAAAAATAGAACTCTGATTATAATAAAAAGAAAATTTTGTGTTCCGCATATACTATAGAATATCTAAAAAATTCCATTTAGCCCCTTTCATTTGGTACCAAATTTGTAACGATAGGACCGATATTTCTAATTTCTTTGTCCATTTAACACTACTTACACGCTTTTTAAATTCAGAACTAACTCATTTATTAATTCACATGCGTTGATATTTTAATTAATATCTCCACAACTAACTGATTTTAATTAATTAATTAATTTTTTTTTTTTTTTTGTACCATCCACCTCGAAAGGCTTCTGGGTACCCGTGTGTCAATTTTTGTACTTCTACGCGATAAAGTCACTTCACTCACGTTTTAGCAATAAGCAAACACCATGAAATTTTACGGAGATACACACACGCAAACAAAAAAAAAAAAAAAAAAAAAAAAAAAAAAAAAAAGAAAGAAAGAAAAAAAAGTTTCAATATTTGTATTATATGGATACAACCCCTTAATGCAATGATCCTCAAATAAAGCGAAAGAAATGTTGTACGCAAGTGCCACTAGTTTTTTCGAAAGCATACCTGTAATATTTAAACCGCCTGGACATGTACGGAAGTGCCACTATTTTCAGCTTGTACGGAAGTGTCTTGTACGCATCTGTCACAACACCAAACTGGTTACCTAATAAAACAGGAGATGCCTACAATTTTACCAAAGTAACGATTCTAACAGAAACATCACCATTGTATAGACATCTAAAAGAGATTTTATACGGTGAGTAAATAGATAAATAAAGAAAGAAAAGCAAAGTCGTTTATTTAGTCACCCATTTCCAAGATCTAAAACTGATCGCCTATTCTAGACGCCAATTTGTTTTCTTGAACTAACCAACTGATGCATGAAAAACGACATCAAAAAGGGAAAGACTCCTGTATATATGAGTTGGCACAACCGATATTTTTTTTTGCCTTGGGTTTGTCACATTTACCCAACATAAAATAAATAAATAAATAAATAAAATAAAATAAAATTTGAGCCCTGATCTCCTGAATACGAATATGACCACCCCTGTTTTGCCCAATCATCCAATATTTTCTCGGGATGTCATCCCCTCTCCCTGTTTTGATCTCTATTCGGTAAGTTTAAAGCCATGGATTTGATTTGGAGGGTGGAAAAGAATTATTTTAACACTTAAAAAAAAAGTATAATAAATAATAATAATAATAATAATAATAATAATAGAAGGTTAATAAAATATAATAAATATAATTTATAATTTCAGTGGCAAATCCCCTCCCCCCTCCCAAATTTCCCCTTGCTACAAATGTTTATGTTTTAGAATTTGTCACTTCTGTAGCCCCTCAGAATATATTTAACAGTTAAAATAATCCTTTACCCCCACCCCCCAAATCAAATTCATGCCATAAAAATGGGTGGAGGTCGATTCCCCTGACGTATGATATCTTGACAGAAAAAATGGGTCGTTTCCCCTCACACTTTTATCGCAGGCACAGGTCGTTTCCCCTGACACCCCCCTTTCCTGTGTCCATTGTCCATGTTTATTGCTGACATGTACTGATAAGCATGGGGGGGGTCCTTCATTCCCTTACAGGTGACATAAATAGTACACACTCTCAAACACACAAGTGCAAAAAGAAAAAATAAATTAAAGAATGTGTAATTAATTATTTATACGTGTATGTGCTGTACTTTTATTTTTATTTATCTATTTTCATTTTACCAAAAATTCAAGTACTGATTTATCAGGTCATGATATTAGAATATAAATTTATTATTTTTGTATTAACAATATTAATAAGATATTTTGTTAAGATTTTGTAAGGAATGCAATGGGAATATTTGATTTTCTTATTTTTAAGTTTTAAAATAAAATTTTTGTTTGTAATAATTTGCGATAAAAATTTGAAAACTGGGTTCAAGAGAAAAAAAACTCTTTCAAATGTGTTACTTTCTTTCTTTTTGTTTTTTAATTATCACTATAAATAATTATTTATAACCAAGTAGTGGTGAAAGAAGGGAGAAAGTTTGAATAAATATATGTATATATATAATTTATATTACTGTGATCAAACATAAGGAAAGAAGGCTTGAATTAATCAATACACAGTTACTTATAGAAATATAGCCTTTTACACGGCAGAAGATATTGAAAAAGTTAATGAGTTGTATCTGCTGTATTTACTGATGAGTTATGTGTAACAAATATAAACAAACTATAACAGAAAAAAAAAAAAATAATAATTACTAGAAGAAGAATAAGGAGCAGAATCCACCACAGACAAGTGGAGACCTTATTGTAGTTAAAATGAAGATAAAAATTACTGTAAATTTAAATAATAATAATAATAAGCAAGTGAAAATTAAAACTTAACGAGATATCTTTGAAAAATATAATTAATTAACATAGTAATTTTATGATCGATATGTAGAAAAGTTTTTTTTTTTTTTTTGGTTTAAATGAGATTAGAGACAATTATAGGATATCAACAATTGTGTTAGATAACATTTAATATTATGTTATTGAAAGGCACTCGTTAAAATGAATTTTAATTTGATTAATAATTTAACTATTATCTTAAGCACCTTCATCAATAACTTTACTTTTTAAAAAATACAATTATTGTGATGATAATTTAAACTTGTTATGTATTAATTACAGTTATAACCCTCATATTAAAGCTAAATTATTTAAATATTTAAATGTTATATAGTATTGTTAATAATTTGTAATAACATTGTTACAATATACTTCAATCGAAATAACTTTGCAGTTGCATAGAATCAAAAATAAAGAAATAATTGAAGTACAGTATTTGTTTTTATTTCTTTATATATATATAATATAGCAGTAGGGGCCTCTGCTTCTTCTTCTAGTTACCATTTATTTATTTGTGTTATACTTGTTTCATATTTGTTATGTATGATCTTATGTATCAGGCTCCTTAAAAAGCTCATTAACTTTTCAATATATATTGCTTTATATAAAGTTTCATTTCCATGTATAATTGTTTAATGACTAAAGTATGATTACTATGGATTAATTCATATTTCATTTGGATCCTAAATGTATATTTTTAAATTTATAGATAATTTTGGCAACTGTTCATTTGTTTCTCTTGCATTCTACAGTTATATTGCATCATAAATAGGCATATATTTTTTATTGATGGGGGTGCAGGGTGGGGTATAAAAAATTATTTTGTTTTTATTATTTTGCAATGCACTTTTTGTTTACACATTGCCCTTTAATACCGTCATTTGTTACAGAGTCTTTATAAAATTTGAAATTACAAAAGAAAATTAGTGGTTTACCACGTTTGCTGTAAATTAATTCCATAATAGCATAATTTACAATCTAGCAGCAAGGACACAATAAAATATAAACGCTTATAGGAATGAAATCATAAGCTAAACAAGATTTTAAAACTGTTAACTCCATTCAATTTTCTCTACAAAGCGTCACGTGTTTCTTATAGATAAATAGCTCTAATCCCTTTGAGAAACATGTCTCGAAAAAGAAGTGGAGGGGAAGAGATGGGGAAAGATATGTGGGGGGGAACTCACCGGCGCAATCGACCTGTAAGGGAAAAACCAAATTTTTCTCACCCCCTTTAAATCAGGGGAAACGACCAGGCCCCATAAAAATACCTAACAGGGGTAAAAATAGAGAGGTTTCTCAAAACAACGGTGGGTGATTGGGCAAAATTGACGTCATATTCGGATTCAGGAAGTCATTTTACATAAGAATTTGCAGAAATGATATTTGGGCCAATTTTCATGCAGAGCAGTGTTATTAAGCGGTAGCCATTGTTTCGATAATCCTGTGTTAATTTTTAGTTATATTTTTCTTTTTTCATTGTTTTTTGTAATTTTAGCTCAATAGAATGTGATATAATAGGTTGCCCTGCAATAAATTGCTGAGATCACTGCAGGAAAGGATAAAGAGTATTTACATTTCTCTCAGTTCTTACGAGATGAAAAACACAGCTGCGGGAAAACTTTCCTCTTTAAAGGAAAAAAAAAAAAAAAAAAAGAAAGAAAATGGCGGCTGTTGCATCGACCTGCCGTTAACGATTATTATACGGATCTTATAAAAGGGAGTTAATGTAGCAAATTTAAAGAAAATCGTTACAGCCGTTTCTGAGATACTGAGTTCGGCCCGATTTTTCACCAACATTATCCGAACTTATCTGTTCGTCAGTAATCAACTAATGCAAATAAAAGGGCATCTAAAAGAGAGTTAATAGAGTGAGTTTCAAGAGAACTCGTTGAACCGTTTTTTAGTACTTTTTTTCTGCGATTTGAAATTTAACTACCAGATTTGAACGCCAATCAATTTTCCTGCAATAACCAACTAATACATACGAAAGAATATCTAAAAAGAGGTTTAATAACAAATTTGAAGGAAATTGTTAAAGCCGTTTTTGAGATAAATACAGAAATTAAAACATGATCTCACTTCCGGTTTTAAATGTTTCACTTTCGGTTTTTACACTTTTTACCGAAAGTTGTCAAAATCATCTGTACCCAGGGAATGATATATATATGAAATTTTGTCGTTCTATCCTTTTTAATTTTGGAGACAGGATAGCCAGAATCGTAAATTTCAAATTATTTACAAATCTTTTAAATTAAAATGATGCAGATCAATATGATTCTTGCAAGTATCATTTCATACTTTAAAACGAGTCCCATTTCTTTATCTTATACTATTAAGCCAGCAATATTTGTATAGCTACAATAATAAAAGAAGATATCTGTCTGTCTGTCTGAGCATCTATACATTCAGCCCCTACTGTACGCAGAAGTACAAGAATTGACATACCATTTAATTTATAGAATTTGTTGCCTAAATTAAATTTTTCTTAGAAACCCATATTAAAAGGTCATCGTGCCATAGATAAATATAATTTCCAAGAATGTCTGTCACAAGCCGCAATGCATTGGCTTTTTTTGTGCTTTCCTGAACATAAACCAATTGCAAAGGCCCTATTAACGACATTTTAAATAGGAACTATTCCATAGTAAACCTCAATAACATATATCATATTTTACAATTTCTGAAAATATTTACGGACGCTGGGAAGCAAGCAGACGGACAGATAGACAGATGGACAGTAAGACAAAAAAATATGCAAATTGAAATCATACTCACAGTTAAAAATTGTTAGAAAACGTTTAATGTAAACGAAAATGCAATTCCAGCAAATTTCCAGTAATAACCCTTAACGTAACTGAATATTTTTGTGTGCCCTGTGAATCTAATGCTAATCGTACTGTGCACTACAGAAAGCATTCTTTTGTGCATATGAATAACTAATTTCAATTTTTATAGGATTTATACAAATTAATTAAAATTTGGTTTATAGAAATATCTTTCATAGAACGCAATGATTTGGAATACTTTCGGGTGTCCCTGTATTCAAACCAGTGATGGTATTTACTCCATTTTCTATAGAAAATATCCAGTAGTAAACTTAAATAATATATTCCAATTTTATTAATATATGCGTTTATTAAAGGTATTAAAATATGGTTTTAAAAAAATACCTCTCATAGAACACAATGCTTTGGAGTACTTTCGGGTACACAAGCTAGCAGAGGTATTCACTCCATTTTCAATAAGGAACATCTGATAGTGAACACAAATAACATATACCAGTTTCAGGAAATTCCATGATTATTCACGGGAGCTAGAGCGTGGACAGGCAGAAGGACGGATGAACAGACAGACAAACCGAAGTCATTAACACTTTTCAACCTTGTTGGAACTGTTAAAGAGCTGAAGTCATTACAATTTTTCAACCATGATGGAAAGTGGTAAAAAGAAATAAAGTGCGATAATTTCACATGGTTTTCCCGGTCTTTTAATTTTTTCCTCGTTTAACGTGTTTTAATTTGCAGATGACTCCCTAAGAAATTTAACTATTACGTTTATTAACAATATGAAATAATGTAAATTTGCATTAAGTTCTTAAAACTGTTGATTTCATGTGTTTGAATGATTTTAGTTGCTATTTTAAAATGGAGGTTCTTTTTTTAACTTTTCTCATCTCATAGATAACCCCGTAAATTGAGCCTTTTGACGTCAAAAAATATATGCCAAAATTGAAAATAAAGTATGGCATAAGTCATCATTTTCAAATTGCAATAACTCAGCGAGATTTTGACTTTGAGATATGATTTTTTTTCCTTAGAGCGAGGAGAATATTTTTTCTTTTTAAAGTAAGTTATATGATAATGGGACCGTATAAAAATTAAATATTGTATTTTAATATGTATACAGCCCCTTGTACAAAAAAAAAAAAAAAAAAAAAAAAAAAAAAAAAAACTACAAATTTGCTCTTAATTTGCACCAATTTTGTAATTGGAAGTATGTTTCTGTCTTTCTTAGTTTACAAGATAATTGTTGTAACATCTATTTTGAATTACCCGTTATATATATATTCTTTTTTGAATTGGGGAGTTAAAAAGGGTTAATAAAGATATTTTAATTTTTAAATGATTTTTTATTTTTTATTTTTTTAATTTGCTTATTCTAAGGAATTTTTTAAACATGATTTATAACCGTCCAATATACATACAAACTGAAAAATGTTGTAGTTCTGCACATTATATGTTAAGATATAGTTTAGAGGTGAGAGTTTGCCACGATCAGAATTTTTAAATGTTCTTTTCACTGTGAATGAAAAGGCTGTTTAAGGGGAGGGGCAGAACAATGCGCCACAGGAGCCACCGAGCGGCAGTTTTTTACGGTCAGAATTACCAAAGATTTTTTGCACGGTGAGCGCACAGGTTGTTTCAGATCATGAAATGGAAAGAGTGCGCAGCAGGCGATATCGAGCAGGAATTTGCTACAGTTAAAATTTTCAATAAAGCTATTTCAACTATAAGCGAATAAGCTGTTGTAGGTTTTGAAACAGGGAGAAGGCGTCTCAGGCAACACCGAACGGGTGTTTAATACGGTCCAATTTTTCAAGGATGGTGAACCAGCTGGTCGCTGGAGGTGGCTATTGTTTTATACAAAATACAATCGCATATTTTTGCTAGAACATTTTGTATGCCATTTATCCCTTATTTCCAGACTCGTAGCGGTTTATCTGCGATTTGCATTGCCCGCGGAACCCGTGCCACTCAATTCCGCGGATAATAGAAAATAGATTGTATATACAATTAGGGAGGAAGGAATCTTCTTTACTTACAAATGCATCACAAAAGTCTTACAAACGCATCTTCATAATTTTATTTCGAAAGAAAAAGAATTAAAAATATTGCTTTTATGTAATTGCAGGAAATTATTAAAAACGCATAACCCAACCGAAATTGTTTTTCCAGCAAGCTCCATTTATATCCGCAAATGGTGAATTCCGGGTAACATGAAACAAATTTGGAAGAAAATCATTTAAAACAAATGTCCATAAGTGTTATTGTCTATCATTGGAAAGCTTCTAATCTCTAGAAATACAACCTATTATTGCCTTTCTGTTATACAAAGTTTATTTTGTGGAAAAAGTGACGGTATAATGTATATTGTAATTTTTTTTTATATATATACCTTTAAATTATATTTGTGCTAAAAATTTAATTTTTTCAGTATTCATAATACTAGGTTTATCAATTATTGCATGAGTTGATTGAACTTAAAATTATTTTAATATAACTTTTGTAATTCTATTTTGTTTATAGAAGTTAAGTTATTACATTTCAATTGTTAATTTATTATTCAGCGTATGTATAAACATGCCTGTCATACAATGTAACAACTGTTACATCCAGTAACGCCTGTTACAAAACATTTTAAACTTTTTATTACAGTAAAAAAGGACTGAATTCTTATGCAAGAGTATGATAAATTACATTCATGTCTTGTGATGGTATTATTATTTTTTTCTAATTGTAGAATAGATTCACAGATTTTTTATTTTATGACTCTATAGTAGAAATGACGTTCCATTTTATGTAACATCCGTTACAGTTAAATATTTTATTATTATTATTATTATTATTATTATTATTACAGCTTTAATATGCTAGAATTTTTTTTAAAACATGTTAAGTTTATATTTAGTATTGATTTGATCAGGAAAAAATAACTCATATCTATTCTGAAGCCAAGGCCGTAGCCAGGATTTTTTTTTCTGGAGGGGCCCATCACATTTCTAATACAATGTCATTGTATATGATATAATAAAGTACACACGCATACCCACAGAAAAGAACATACGAACATACAAACAAGTGTCTGACTAATATAGGGGCACGAGCACCGGGCCCTAAGTAGCAAAGGGCCCTAAAACTGGTCCTGAAAATTACCTTTTGCCTCTAAAAGTGACATAAATGGTATCAAAAAATGCAAAATTCTGCCATTTTAATTTCATATATAGGTATATATATATATATGTATTTTTGATGATTGATGCACAGTACAAATGGTAGGGGGGGAGGGGGTCCACAAAAATATGTTTACCCCGGGCCTCACACGAAGTGAATCAGGCCCTACACAAACAAACCCTGATTATCTTCATGCGAGGCCCGGGGCACACATAGTTTCATGAGCCAGTCTCCTCCTCGCACTGTGCACCAATAAACACAGATGCGCATATATACCTGTTTAATGGTGAGTAATATGGCAGAATTTGCATTATATGATGTCATTTTTTAGGGCATAGAAGGCTAAATGGCATTTTCAGGGCGAGTTATATAGCCCCCTGCTATTCAGGTCACATGACTTACATGCCCCTGCTTTAATCAAACCTTGTACACAAATCTTTCTTCTATATTTTATTATACAAATTCACTCAATCATTTTATATAAACCTTTATTTATTAAAATTAATTTCCATAACGAATGCAGATAATTTGTTTCTAATAGAAATGTAACACTTAATGTCCAAAGAAAGTCAATTTTATGTTCACTAACTATATCTTAAAAAATGCTTTTTATTTTCCCCTTTTGTTTTGTTAAAAATGAAAAAAGTGGAAAACTTAGATTCAAATATCATATATCAGTAAATGGTATAACTATTCGTCTTAAATAAAGTTCTTTAAAAATCTACCCATATAAAATGGGGGGGGGGGGGGAGCGTTGCTCCTATGTGCCTTAAATTTTTTGCCTACTTGATTATTACTATATTAAATAATTCTTTTTAATTTTATAACGATTCGTAAAAAATAATTCTTATTGTGTACATTTATAAGCAATTTTGTCCTATACCGCCAACCTAAAAACTTAGAAAAACCCAGACGGCAACGCCACCTATTGGACGATTTTCACCAAAAACGTAATAGGCACTAATTTATGTCATGGTGCAGCTGCATATAAATTTATATGTAATTCTGTCCAGTGCAATAGTTCCTGGGATACAATTGGGACAAAATTTTTGTCACACACAGACAGACATTTTCTAAAAATGGTCAAATCGTGTTCTGGATTTCTCAAAACATGTAAATTCATCGAAAACCGGAAATCAAAAACTTTTTTCGAATCCAATACTTTCTTCTATTGAATACAGAACAAAGTAAAAAGATGGAATTCATGACATAGGATAGTCTATTATAGCTATAGCAAGAAGGTGGATGAAATTAAGCAAATAAAAATAGCGAAATTAAGGTTGAAGGGGTTTTACGACGCTCTAGAGCTTAAATATAGAGAAGAAGGAACATAATGGGAAGTCCAATTGAATTAGTAGGTTTTATTAAATTATTTCTATGTGGATTAGTATTTTTTAAACACCTTTTTTTTTTTCAGACAATGTTTGCATGATACATGAGACTACATGAAAACAGTCTTTCATCATTTATTTCGGAGGGGGGGGGTTGGCTACGGCATTGTCTGAAGCATTAGTGGGCGCCTTTAATCTTTTTTAGCATTTATTTGGTTTGTGCATGCAATGTTCGTTACTTTGGAATTCCCCAAATGCATCTGAAATTTTTGTGTAGCCCTGTAAACTAATTATTAATGGTAATTATATGATATTTTTATAGGAAACATGCTTTTATGCAAGTGTGGATTTAATTTACAACATTAGAATTATTTTAAAAGACCTTAATTAAAAACCTGCTAATGAGCGACTTTAAGATAACTAATATAAAAAGCTGATGACAATAAAAACAAAATGTTTGCACGTTCATTATCATTTAATTTTATTTAATGATTTATTTATTTTGCATAAAAATACTTATATTTGTGTCCTCTAGTTGCAAAACCGGCTAACTCCTTAAATTTCGAAAAGATGTTTTTTCGGTTCTAAGCAAACGTCTTCATTAACCGGAAACAAGAAATTATGCCAAAGCCGATCCAACGTTATTTGCGTTTGAAAATCACAATGTGCTGCACAACCGATTAAATCCTAAAGGGGTTATCAGACACGACAACTTTACAGAGAGGCGACCACTGATTAACGCCGATTTTCCGGAAGAAATTGTCTCAATTCCCAGTGTGATAGCGCACACTACACTTGCCCAACTTTTTCAGTGCTCTCTTGATGAAATTGTCTCTATACTCAATTTCTCCTCAGAATCATACAAACAGGATGCGCTATTTTTATACTTCATATTTCCAACATGGAGGAAATCTTTTAAAGTGGATAGTTTAACAAATATTATCGCTAAGGGAATTTATTTTATTGTTTAATGATAAGAATTTTGAATTAATCGTTTTTATTACTTTTTTCTATATTCAATAGAAAAAGTATTGGATTCAAAAATATATTCAACTTTCGGTTTTCGATGAATTCACACGTTTTACTAGGTACAGAACATGACTGGACCATTTTTAGAAAATTTCTCTCTGTCTCTGCGCGTGTGTGTGTATGCATGTGTGTGTATGTGAGAGAGAGAGAGAGAAATTTTGTGGTGTTTGTACCTTAGGCACTACTGCACAGAATTGCGTATAAATTTATAGGTAGATGCATCTTGACCTAAATTAGAGCCTATCAGCTCTTGGTGTCAAATGCTCAACAGGTGGGGCTGCTATACAGCAATTTTCGCAATTTTAAGAAAATTTGTATCTCAAGAAGTACTGCATACAATTGCATATAAATTTATATGTAGATACACCTACACATAAGTGAGTGCTTACCAACTTTTGGTGTAGATTGCTCAAGAGTGACGTTGCTATACAGCGATTTCCACAATTTCAGGGATGACTATAACTCAGGAACTACTACACAGAATTGCATATAAATTTGTATGTAGATATACCTTGACATAAATTAATGCCTGTACATTAGGGTGGACCGAAAAATAGATATTTTAGAAAACAGATTTCTAATAGAAAAAAAAAAAAAAAAGTTTTATTTTTGGCATCCTTAATTTGAGAAAAATAAATAAATAAAATAAATAAAAAATAAATATTTATGTTTTTAGTTCGCGCATGACCTTCAAAGTTCGAAAAAAAAAAAAAAAAATTATTACAATAAAAATGTTATTAATTTTTGTTCTAATGCCATTCAAATGCTTCCTTTCAATTTATCTTAAAAAATATTTCTATTGTATTTTACAGTTTCCAGATCGCGCATAAACAGTAAAGTTTCGTGAAATTAACCAAAAATTTTAATTTCTTAGCTTTTTTCAAAAATTGCAGTTTTTGTCTTTTGTAGTCCAGTTTTACGCTTTCCGGTATAAATGCGCATTCTGTATCTCTTTGTTTGTTATGCAGTTATGATTTATTACATTAACAATTCAGAACTCACCACAGTGAGGTGGCTGGACTTTGAGTTTTATCCTGCCCTTACCATCCAACCAGCCATAATGGACAGTTATTTACAATATTTACACATTTATAGCGCCTTTACATTTACATTTATTATATGATTTTAAACAAGTTTCTATTTTGTATTAAGTTGAATATGTTACTCTGTTTTGGCTTTGATGATCGCTAGTATAAAGTAGTTATTATAAATCCATCTATTGATTCAATGAACAGCTTCACAACTTATTTAACAGCCTGAATGTGACATGTGATTTTTTTTAATTTTAAACTTTCGCAACTGTTTAGTTTATAAAAATGACAAAAGATCCTTATCTGTCTCATTTTCCATCATTGGAGGCATGGAAAAGGAGAGAGAAGTCACAGACTACCATACAGATAGGACAGTGAAGCTAAAACGCGAACTGGAAAGATAGTGGCACCACTTGTGTCAACAGAGTTGAACTACATGTGTGAAGTCTACAGGAATAGCATCGTTGATCGAACATTGCTTTTCTATTTCGCTAATCGTTAGTATGTGAAGTTTTCTTTTTCTTCCCTTTTTCTTATTTTTGAATTCACGAAATCATATTAAAACATTAACTTATTCTAAGAAAAAAATTAATTTTTATTACGTTTAAAAATATATTTTGCCAAACATATTCGTATTTAAGTACAAATTTAAATAACAAACTGTAATTCTGAAATAGCAGTGTGAAATCTTAAATATTTAACATTGCTTGGTTTAAATAATACAAAATACTTTAAAATGAAAAAATATTTTAGGTTTATATGTATTTTCGCAATTTATTTGCTTAATATTTAGTACTTGCTTCCTAAAATAAATTGCTTTTCGCAATCAAGTTTGTAAACAATAACAAAATTGCCAAACGTAAACATGAATACAACGGTTGGTTGGTTGTTAGGATTAACATTGCACTAGTACTGTGCTATGAACATAGATACAATAAAAATAAGACGAGCAATTGCGTAAACTGGAGAGCTCTAGAAACTTACAGCTGTTGCCAACAAGGTCACTGTAGTCCGATTTTGGTTACCATTGATTATACGGGAGTGTCCTATCTGTATAATAATCTGTGAGAAAAGTGAACATGTTGACCAGCTGATCAACACTTCGTAGTTTGAAACTTGAAAATTTAATATTAGTAAAAGAAATTCATTTATAGATACAGAAGTGTATTCTGACGGTTGATCTCTTGACTTGAGTATTCTTCTGTAGACTAACTCCCTTATATATTGCCCTGTCATCCACTGCTATGGCCAATAACATGTTCCCAGGGTTAGCAAAAGAAGGTATTTCTTCACTAATGGGTACAACTTTTAGAACGGTAGACTTAATAGAAGTTATTGCCCTGTCAAAAATTCTAAACCTGCCATTCATTACAATGGTAGCAGGTGACGTAATTCTAATTTGAGTTTTTGATGTCCAAGCAAATGATGCGTCACTTTCTCTTGTTTCTGTAAATGTCTTTTCAAGATGCACATTTACAACTGAATCATCGACAGAACTAATTAAACTGTTTTTTTTTTTTTTTTTTTTTTTTTTTTTTTCTACATTTGTTTAGTAATTTTCTATGTTCTTTATGTTTCTTTCTTTCCTGTTTAGGTTACTAATGTAAACCTTTCTGGTATTTTGTGGGTCATACAAAAATTTAGTTCCCCACAGAAATTTCTTTCTTCTCTTTTAGGTTGATTTCTTTAGAAATCGACGTATTGCCATCACTTCGTTTATCTATATATATATCTATCTATCTATCTATCTATAATGAAAATTTTGTCATCACGATAACTCCCGAAATAATACTCGAAATCAAACCAAATTTGGACAGTGAACTAATCTTATAAATATCTTGGATGAGTTCGTTAACCAAGTTGCTCCGACTATTTGTTTTCAAGTGGCAGCCACTTGAAAATTTCAAACCGACATTGTAAAAAGCATATTTAAAGCAAGATTGCCTTGAAATTTGATGTAAAAACAGGCCACATAAGGGTCTCAATGAAGTTTATTAATGAAGTTTATCCGTCATTTTTAATAAAGTGGCAGATATTTTAAGTTAAGCGGGACCACTTGAAATCATGCTACCACTTGAAAATTTAAAATCACTATAACTTCCGAAATAATACTCCAAATCGAACCAAATTTGGACAGTGTCTTAACTTATCTTATAAATATCTCAGATGAGTTTATTAATCAAGTTACTCCGCCATTTTGCTTTCAAGTGGATACCACTTGAAAATTTCAAATTCAAATTGTAAAAAGCGTATTTCGAATTTGTTTGAAATTTGCTGTAAATATAGATCACATAAGGGTCTCAATGATGTTTATTAATGAAATGTATCCGTCATTTTTAATAAAGTGGTAGATATCTTAAGTTAAGCAAGGCCACTTGAAAGCACGCTACCACTTGAAAATTTAAAATCGCAATAACTTCTGAAATAATACCCCAAATCGAATCAAATTTGAACAGTGTCTTAACTTATCTAATAAATAACTTAGATGAATTTGTTAACCAAATTGCTCCGCCATTTTGTTTTCAAGTGGAGACCACTTGAAAATTTCAAATTCAAATTGTAAAAAGCTTATTCCGAATTTTTTTTTTTTTTTTTTTTTTTTTTGATGTATACATAGATTACACAAGTGTCTCAAATAACTTTATTTATGAACTTTATTCGTCATTTTAATAAAGTGGCGGATATATTAAGTTAAGCGGGACCACTTGAAATCAGGCCACCACTTGGAAATTTAAAACCATGATAACTTCCGAAATAATACTCCAAATGGAACCAAATTTGAACAGTGTCTTATATTATCTTATAAATATCTTAGATGAGTTTTTTAACCAAGTTGCTGCGCCCTTTTGTTTTCAAGTGGAGACTACTTGAAAATTTCAAATTTAAATTGTAAAAAGCGTATTCCGAAATTGTTTGAATTTTGATGTAAATACAAACCACATAAGGATCTCAATGAAGTTTATTAATGAACTATATCCGCCATTTTTAATAAAGCTGCAGATATCTTAAATTAAGCGGGGCCACTTGAAATCAGGCTCCCACTTGAAAATTTAAAATCACGATAACTTCTGAAATAATACTCCAAATCGAACCAAATTTCTACAGTGATATTATCATATAATTATCTTGAATGTTTTCACTGGGCAACTTGTCCCGACATCTTGTGTCTAAGTTCCAGCCACTTGAAGTCACACTGCCACTTCAAAATATGCCATCGCGATAACTTTTAAAATACTAAACTGATTCAAATAAAAGCTGGATAGTGAACTTATGGTTCAAATATCTGGGATAAGTTCACTTGGTGACTTAATCCGCAATTTTATTTCGAAGTGGCGGCCACTTGAAAATTTGTCATTATAGTAATTTTAGTAATACAGAATCAATTCGCATCAAATTTGGGTAGTGGATTTATCATTCAAATATCTCAGATAAGTTCGCTGGGCATCTCACTCCACTTTTTTTTATGAAATACTGATTTAATTTAAACTAGAACTGGACAATTAAGTTATCCTACAAATATACTGGATGATTTCGATGGGCAAGTTGTTTTGCCATTTTGTTTTCCAAGTCGCAGTCACTTAGACTTCCACTTGAAAATTTGCCCTAATAATAACTTTTGAAAAACGGCACTGATTTAAACCACAGTTGGACAGTAACCTATGCTGCAAATATCTTGGATGTGTTTACTGGAACTTTAGAAATACTTAATCAATTCAAATTGAAAAATGGATTTATCATTCAAACAACAAAAATTTAGAAAATTTACGTAACTCGTGAACCAATCACGTTATTGCGTCCATCTTTGGTATATCGATAATAAGTATTTTCTCGCCAAAAGTCGCCAAAAAAGTCGACATAGGGGAAAATTCGCCAAATTTGGCGCCAAATCCATTACCTGCGTTACTGGATTTTAATGCGTTTTTAAGGAAAAATTAGGCTATTTTAAAGCTAAAACAAACTAGAAATGCAGAAAACTAACATTTTATCAACTTACTTAAGCCTCTTTGAAAGAATTTCTACAAAAAATTATTATTTCCAAATTTGCAACAATATCTTAGATTAGGAACTTTTTCTGTCATTTTGATCGAAGTGGCAGCCGCTTTATTTTTCAACACGATGACTTTTGAAATTTTGAATTAATTCGAACTATATGTGTCTCACAAATACATTTCATATATTTGTCAACTTAACCCACCATTTTGTTTCCAAGCGCCGGCAACTTGAAAATTTTAAATTCACATAAAATTGTATTTATGAACCGATTTGCTTAAAACTCCATATGTGCATAGCCTACATCAATATTTCTACCAAGTGCATTAATAATTTGTTGCTGCCATTTTGAAACAAAATGACGGCTACTTGATAAGGAAAAAGAAATCAACCTACCCTTCCGAATAAGCCGGAAGGAATTGTTTTACATTTATAATCAACGTTTATAGGATAGTTACAGGAACTCTGGTTTTCCCCCACGAAAGCACGAAAAAGTTATTGTAAATTTAAATGCTATTATTTCTCTGCTTTAACATCAGCGATGAAGCATTCAACTTTTTTCTTAAAGGTGCTTTTATCTTTGTCTCTGTCATAAGACTTTCTCAAATTATAACATGTATCATGATAGGTTTTTATTAATTGTACTGTTCTAGAATAACTACTGTATTTGCGAACTAACGCAATCGGCAATAGTAAAAAATGCAGGTTTTTTTAAAGAATATAATGACAATCTATATTTTTCATTGAAAAAACATATAAAAGTACCTTCTCATATGTTAGCAAAGTGTTCGTACATAGTTCTTTTGGTAAACAACAAGAAAAATAAATAAATAAAATAAAACAGATGCACATGGGATTGTTCGGTAGCCGCCATTACTAATGATGGTAAACGCAAAGTAACACAAATAGAAAAACAAATAGTTTTTAAAGCACTACTGTAAACTCACTATTTAAAATAATATTTTAACACAACCATACTTAACTATAATAAAATTACAACATTAACAACCTTCTCAATGAACTGATCACATTGCTTGCTGACAGCAGATTGATATACTATTAGAATGAGAATAGGGAATAAAATTGAGAAGACAAATTGCATCGCTCTTTGGATGGTGCCAGTATCATCGAGTCCGATGATTTGCTATACAAACTTAGGTATATCTGTTACTATCACGTAATTTTATAAAGGAAGGAATGCCTACATATGTGACGAAATATTCGATTCATTAGGTTTCCCAGCAAGATGGAAATGTTAAAAAAAAAAAAATAAATAAATAAATAAATAAATAATCGAATTTTGGTTAAATTTAAGAAAATTTACTGCTTATTTGCGAGCTAAAAACTGTAAAATAATATAAATATTTTTAAAGATATATGGAGAGAGTGTTAAAAAGAAGCATTTGAGTTGTATTAGAACAAAATATAATAATATTTGTATACCATTAAAATGTTTTTTGAAATTTGACCTTTTTTTTTTTTTTTTTTTTTTTTTACATTTTTTCCGAACTTTGAAGGTCATGCGCGAACTAAAAACAAAAATATTAATTGCTTTCTTCTATATTCAGTAGAAGAAAGTACTGGATTCGTAAAACTTTTCGACTTCCAGTTTTGATCCAGAATACGATTTGACCATTTTTAGAAAATGTCTGTCTGTCTGTCCGCCTGTCTGTCTGTGTGCGATAGACATTTTGTGGTGACTGTGTGTCAGGAATTACTGCACAGAAGTGCATATAATTTTATACGTAGATGCACCTTGGCCTAAATTAGTGCCTACCAACAGTTCAACAGGTCATGGTGTCAACAGCTCAACAGGTGGCGCTGCTATGCAGCGATTTCCACAATTTAAGGGAAGGCTATATCTCAGGAACTACTGCCCAAAAATACATATAAATTCATATATATAAGTTAGTGCCAATCAACTTTTGGTGTCAACTGCTCAACAGGTGACGCTTCTATGAAGCGATTTCCATAATTTAAGAAAAGGAAGTACTGCATAAAAATGCATATAAATTTATACGTAGATGCATCTTAACATATGTTAGTTCCTGTCAATTTTACGAATAAACTATTCAACAGGTGGCGCTGTTGTGCAGCGATTTTCATAATTTAAGGGAAGAATATATCTCAGGAACTACAGCACAAAATTGCAAAAAAAAAATTATGTGGATGCACCTAGACATACGTTACTGCGAATCAACTTCTGGTATTAATTGCGCAACAGATGACGGTTCTATACAGCGATTTCCCCAGTTTAAGGGAAGACTATATTTCAGGCTACAATGCGTATAATCAAACAACACTTGATATGTGAGAAATCAATTATGAGACATTATGCCGATTCAATTTAGATGTACATCTACCAGTAGGTTGCACTGCTGTAGTGCAGTTTTTCCTGAGAACGGGAATGCTATATTTCAACTTCTATGGCACTTAACTCTATGAAACTTAATACATGAGAGAACCATTGCGAAAACGCACTTTTTTAGATGTTAGTTAAACTGTGTTTCTTTAAATATTTAGTGTTAATTTACTCTAAGATGAAAATCGCGTGCATTCATCATGGTAGATAATTTTAATAAATAATAGTTTTTGTAAATTATTTGAACTGAGTGAATTGAATAAGGTTATTATTATTATTGAATAAGGTTATCTTCCATGATAATGCAGTATGATTTCCATATTAAAGAAGTAGTATAACACTAAATATCCTAAAAAAGTTCATTTTGTTCTCGATATTATATTTAAAAAAAAATCGATAACTTTATTTTAATTTATTGAAGATCTTTTGGTTCAACCATTCATTTTAAAGGTATTGGCGAGCTCTTTTGAAAGATACTTATCATGAAAATTTATCCCCTTCGAGTGGGTATCCAACATATACAAAAATTTAAAATCAATATTCACATTAAATTTAGCTAAAATTAAATTCTGGTTTGTTACAAAACCGGCCAAATCCAAAATAAAAATTTGAATAATCTCCTTCCATCACGTGCCCCTGCCATCTTATTTCGAATTTTCAAATATACTGCCCCAACGATTCTAAAACTATAGAGTTTTGGTTTCTATCTTACTTTGGCAGGCAAAAAATCAGCTTTTTCTCAAAATTTTATTTTTTGGAGATGGCCGATTTTGCAACAAGACGGCACATTTATTTATACGTGAATATAATAATATTGATGTAAAGCTTTGAAATTAAAATTCCACCTTCGAAAATCTTCTGGTAAATCTGATATAATAATGGCTTTACAATTACTTAATATACGAAACTAACGTCAATAAAAAAATGTTTACACAATCCTCTTTTTTATGCCTAAAAAGAAATATATTTATTTACACGTAAATAAAAATTTAAATTAAACCTGAGCAAGCGAAAAAATTCTGTTAAAACTAACACCATAATAAATTTAAAATGAAATACATAATGACGATATATATATAAGTTTACACGTTCTTAAAATAAATAAATAAATAAATAAATAAACGCTGGCAACGGCAACAGTATACTGAATCAGAGATTTTCCGAGTTATGACAGACTGAATTCAGAATAGTTTTCAAATATTTCTGTTTTTAGGAGAACTAATTGATTGATTTTGATATAAGTTATTTTTCATGCTCACGAACATTTAAAAAGCGAGAGACAGAGATTTGAATTTGAATATTGTGACTACGATAGCAGACTAATAACAAAACCCACATAACAATGTGTGTAATTTAACAGATGTACACTGAATTGCTGTCGTGGCTACATCAGCTTTTAAAGTATATCATGTCTATGGCTCTCGTACACAAACACATAAAACATCCGGTAACATTACGGTCTGTAGACTGTAGTTATATTAGGTTCATTTTAACACCTTCACGCTGCAGTCAACCGAATGAAATAATCAGAATCTTAACATCATGATTTTTGTAGAAAACAGAGTTCGTAGAATTGCTAAATAACTTACAACGCTACACAAAAGATACTACACAGTTATGCTCATTCGACCGATTGAAAAAATTTTACAAGTATTCATGAATTATGTGGAAATAACAGTGCAATTTTCGGGTATATTATACCTTATCTACAAAGACGCAAAAAAAAAAAAAAAAAAAAAAAGTCGATACATTACAATCCATAAATTTCATTTCATTTAAAAGCATTTTAACATAGTTATATTGCAATCAACGTATTTAAATAGCCTACATTCATTAATAAGACTAAAAGTATGGTTCCTGTAAAAATTATTGTGCATATAAAATTAATAATTATTTTTAAGGTGTACATAAAAGATTCTCGATAAGTCGTGCATTATGTGTTACGAGTACTGGCTGTATAATTTCGGCATATGGTGACTACATCAACTTTTTAAGTGTTCTGATACATATTTAAAAAAAAAAAAAAAAAGAAAGTTGTTATATTGCATAGCTTAAAGGTATTTGTCCATTGTGACCACAATGTTATAGAAAAGAAAAAAAAAAAAAACTCGAACCTTATCAGATGGTGCGGAATAAGTACAGTCTGTGCTGGAGATCTAGGCGTAAGTTGGAATTCTCCCCTTGAGGAACTTTTTATAAAGTGTAGAATCGCGTACACTGACACTTGCTTCGGAGAAAATCTTAGAAAACTTCTAATGGCTAGGCGAACAACAGCGACTAGACTCGAACACGACACTTCCCATCAATCATCTTAGAAGACAGAACCTGTCAGTTACCAGTGCTCCCCTCTCCATTGGAATATAATTTTTTCTCAGAATAAAAGTCTCATGGAACATTGTATCTAACTTACTACAAATCAATCTGTATTTTTTTAAAAACAACACTTTTTGCTTACGAAATAAAATGAGCACTTTGAATTATAAACTATAATACAAAAAATTATCGTCAGTATTTAATTAGACGTTGACTGTATTATATTTAACCCATATTTGAAAATGGTTATCGTAAGCTTTAATATTATAAAGTAATTAAGAAATCAGGTACCTTTAAAAAGAGATAGTAGAAGAAAAAAAAAAAAAAAAAAAAAGACCATACCCTTATTTTAATATTTCAAAACATAATTAATTTTAAAGATTTTACCAGGTGTTAAAAAAGGTTTTATCTTTCTATTGCAGCTATTAAAATTTTTCTACATTTTGTATTTAAAATATTATTCATAAAAATGTCAGAGCGAATTTTTTATCGATGTATAATCTAGCGCGCACACCTCCATGATGTTTAGCCAGAATTCAATGAAAGTTTAAATTCTACATGAGATATAAGTATATTAAAGGCCAAACAATTAGCTTTTTAATATTAAAATATTTCTAATTTTAAGCAAAATTATGCCAAAAATAGTGATAAATTTCTTAATAATAGTTACAATATTTTTACTCCCATTACCCTACTACTGTAGGTAATGGAAACAGCTCTAACGATTTTCTTCAGAGTTGCTATATAAACACTCTATTATATGTCTTTTCGAATGATATAGCTGGTTCGTTCAGGAAAATTGATAGGCGGTCTTGTCCGCTCTTTTCAGGTCTGGTCCTTTAAAAACGGCTGTACGGATTTTTATTATTATTTTTTTTGAAAACTCGTCATGTGAACTCCCTTTTAAATATCATTTTGTATGTAATTATTATTTTCCGGTCAACAATTGCATAGCTTATGCCAAGTTTTGGTAAAATTTGGTATCTCAAAAACGGCTCTAACGATTTTCTTGAAAATTGTTACATAAATCAACTTTAGACATCCTTTCTCATGCATTACGTGGTTCTTACAGGAAAATTAAAAGTCATCCTGATTAGGTAGGTGAATTTTAGATCTCGGAAATTGGTGTTTCAAAAAATAACTGTACCATTCTTTTTCTTATTTTTTAACTTGCTATGTAAACTTTGTTTTGCATGTCTTTACACCACGTGTATTAAGTTTCTCATGCCGGAAAATTTTTAGTTTCTACTTCGTTAGGTCAATTTTAGGTCTTCTGATCATATTATATCCCCACCCCCCTCAAAAATAAATAAATAAATAAATAAATACACATAATACGTGTAGTAGTAGGTAATGAAAGTCGTGTGGTTGTTTCACACATGATTCCCCCCCCCCTCACCCCTAAAATAATGGAGATTTTCAGCAAAATTATTTTTTGTCATACTTTAATTAAAACATATTTTTCCAAGTGCACATTTTTTTTTTTTTTTTTAGATTCGTGTGATATGTCATTTGCATGTAATCCTACTCGCAAAAGACATAAATTGACATTAATTAGCTTTAACATTTTCATTAAATAATAAAATAAATAAATTTAATAAAAATTAATAAAAATTAATTAATTAAAAATGTAAAGTTTTTACAACACCTTCAATAGAAAGATAAAACATTTTTAACGTTTGCTAAAAATTACAAGTCTTAAAAGGAATTATAAAAAGAGTCATGATCATATTTTACTGATATTTCCACCGTTCAAAAAGGTACCTGACCTTTGAATAATAAATTTTATATCTTACCGAAAGTGCACTTGATAGTTAAAAAAGCTTCCAAAGAAAACCAGGTACTTTGTAACGCAAGAGAAAACCAGATATTTAGTAAAGGTTTCAGGAAGCCGCCTTATAAATGTATATTTATCTAAGTATTATTTAATGAAGAAATTAGTCAATTTAATTAAAAGGGATAAGGAAGTCTTAATTTTCCGAATTCATCATTTAAACACAATTATCATTAAATTCTTTAAAAAAATAGAGCATTTCATTGCAACAGAAGTCGTAAAATAACATTTAGAAGAATACACAGTTTCAAGGACCCACTGTAATAAATAAATAGTATCACGCGATGAAAGATCATAAAATTAATAGGAAAAGTTTTAATCGTTTAAGGATAACATTTATATTTCTCCAAAATCGATTTTGTTTCCTTTAACAGCTTTCACAGTATTAAAATGAACGCATTCCTTGTTGTAGTTATCCCCTAATAATTCCAGAAATTTCACTCAGACCTCCGTGTTGAGAAAATAATACGGTGCGACATTCACATGATATTCCTTTACCCCTCATTTGAATATTATAAAGACCGATTACAGATTATGGTGACAGATAACAAGGACTATATAAAAATGCACTTAAAAAAATTAAAACAGTTTTAGAAACAGATTTATATAACATAGTATGAGGTAAACTGGCGCCTCCTTCAACTCAAAATTAAACACAGTACCTGAATTCATAAAATAATAAATAAATAAATAAATAAATAAATAAATAAGGTTTTTATTAAATTAAAAAAAAATTCTCAATTTATCCAGATGCATTTCTCCCACAACCCACATCACACGTTGCTACTCACCAATCGTGGTCAAACTTGTCAAGTGGCAACGTTATATAATCTTCAAAATACATTATATCAATTTCCTGCAATTATTTGTTTTTAAGTTAGACATACATATAGTCATACATACAAATCAACCGGTAAAAACTTAATTTTTCATATTCAGTGCACCTCAAAACGCGAAAATATAGCAAAAACTAAGCATGGAAAAGTTAGGATTCAAACCATTACTTTGTATGTCATATAGATGTAAGAAGGTAATTATCATTTCTAAGCAGTTTTCCTGCATTTGATAAAATTTAGTGAAGCCCTTACATAAATTACATCCAATAGAAACGAGGGTATTCACTTAATTTTTGGGTAATCTTGTATATTGGCTGTAAATTAAAACTTTGTTCATTATGAAAAACACTTAATTTCAAATTCCCTTCCAGCAATATCCAAGTATAATCTTAATATATCTGAAATCTTTTGTGTAGTCCTATAAACCAATGATGAACGGTACCCTCTAAATTTTCCTGCCATATCTCTACTAAACATGTTTTGTGCATATAACAATTATATATTCATTTCATTTTGTTTAAGGCTGTCTAAAGGTGTAAATTCCAGAAATTTCTTCCATAGGTGTAACGTACAGTCAATTGCAAAAGTTTAAGACCAGTAGTATTTCACCACATTGCATCATTTGCGAGGATTATTGCGTCATCTCTTGTGCTGATTGCATCAGACGCATTCTACTGCTATAAATAAAGGAGGCTGGCACGTTTATCGCCAGTTGTTTATTAGATTTTGTCGTAGAAAGTGCTGTTGTGTAATTATTGTAATGGGTAAAAAAACCTTCACTTACTGTTACAAAAATGTCAGAAATATTGACCCATGTGTGCAAAACAATTGCGCATCAAGCTATTACTAAATTTAAAATTTCGGGAAAATATGTGAACCTTAAGCGAAGCAGTTGCCCTCGAAAAACAAGTGTACGTGATTATCATGTGATAAGAAGGATGGTCGTATGAGATCCAAGAACCTCCTGCAATACGATTAGACATTCTGTGGCTGCAAAAGGCACCAACATCAGTTTGAATGAACGAGATATATAAAGTAGAGTGATAAATGGTAACCCTTGAGAAGGTCCAAGATGAGTCATGTGACATGCTCTCCTTGCACCTGCGCATTCGGTGGTTCCCTTGGTAACAGCTTATTTTCAGTAAATTTCTACGGCAACGGTTTGGAGATTGTTCTTCGAATAAGTCATAAACGCCAATTTTTTTGTTTACTTGCGTAGTTTAATATTCTTTTGTTCTAAATCATTTTGATTTTGATTTTACTTCTCTTTTATTTCGTGTAGTTGAACTTTAACCGACAAAATGTTTAAAAATAGTTGAAAAATTATTATTTGTTGTTAAATTTAGCTCTTTAAAAGTTTAAATTTTCTTTTATAAACACTTTTAAACTTTGTTGGGAAACGATTAAATTAAAGGTATTTTATTATTTATTAAAATGTGAAATATGTGTAAAATTATTTTAAAAACAATTTATTTCGGTCATAGGACTGTCATGTTACCCAATAATAATGATAATTTGTCGAACTGATATTTTAAATGCCAAAATAGCAATAAGGGGCCAAACACAGCAACCTATTCGAGCATGTCACGTGATTCATCTTGAACCACGAAAAGTTAATCCTTCATCCATTGAATCAGCACTCTAATTTATATATCTCGTTGGTTTGAATACTATTTCAAGACCTTAGGCCAAAGATTTTGGTTTATCATCCCATGAACCTGCAAGGAAACCTCGACTTACTCCAAGAATGAAAAAGAAACGACTGACTTTCGCCAGGCGGTATCAGAACTGGAGAGTACAGCAGTTGAGTAGGGTCTTATTTTCGGATGAGCCAAGTGAGCAGCAATTTTCTGCACGTGCTACAAATGTTCGTCGCCCAAGGGGAAAAAGATATGATGAGAGGTATACGATTCAAACTGTGAAGCATCATTCAAGCCAAATGATATGGGGTGGAATGTCTGTGTCCGGTACTGCTAGTCTGTATTTTGTGCCACCTAAAGCCACTATGAACGGAAAGCCTTACCTAAATTTATTACGTGAGAAGTTGAAGCTTCACATGCGTGTTCATAAATGTTCAATTTTCATGCATGATGGGGCTCCGTGTCACAGGGCGAAGATTATCAAGAAATATTCGAGGGCACAGGCACAAAAAATCAAAGTGTTTGGTTGGCCCGGTAACAGCCCAGATTTGAATTCAATAGAGAATCTGTGCACTGTTAAAAATGGTTTCTAAAAATGAGCTAAATTGTTTCAAAATAGCTCCGAAACAATATATACTTAAATTTGAAAACCCATCTACTCATTTTTGAGTATACTGACATGTCAAACATGGGGATATTGGGATTCTTATTGGCCAACCCCATTTTTGTGCATGTCAGTATACTCAAAAATGAGTACATGGGTTTTCAAATTTAAGTATATATTGTTTCGGAGCTATTTTGAGACAATTTAGCTCATTTGTAAGAAACTATTTTTTACAGTGTGGTGTATTGTGTAAAATAAAGTCACCGAAATTTCAGTGACGTATCAGTCATCCACTGATACGTCACTTGGTGAAGCAATAAAGCATGAATGGTGCACAGACATTTCTAAAGCTTACTGCAAGTCTCTTATTTATAGCATGCCTAAGAGGATTGCACAAGTTATTAAAAACAAAGGAGGTCCTACAAAATACTGACTTTAATTACAGTACAATAACCATGTATTTTGTTCTTTTATATGTAAAATATGTATGTTATTTTTGCGGAATTCCATTAAATCTGTTTTTTCTATAGGTGGTCTTAAACTGTTGCTAATGACTGTATTGAAATTTACGGTACAATTTTAAAGTTGGTCACAACCCTATTTGGCGATTTTCTTTTGTTGCCTTTTTGAACTCGAAGTAGTTCTGGATTCTTTGCAACATGGTACGGTAACCTGGTTGCTGTTTATTTTTTATGACCATAGCAACCAGCATTCCAATTATTTATGAAGATAACTTGATCGACAATTAAATATTCAGTATTCTATTCTATTTTTGCTATTTTATTTAACGAAAGATAGGCCTATTTTCGAAAAAGAAGGTAAATGTACTATAATTTTTTGAGTAAATTTTTTAGAGGGAGAGAAATGGTTTGGAATTTTTGAAAAAATGTGGATTAAAAAATCTAATTTATATAATCGTAATTTCCCAACAACTGTAGAACATTTAAATGGTGTAAATGTATGAGAAGCATATATATATCTGTATATATATATAAAAATTACATGTCACGATGTTTCCCCGCGATAAACTCCTAACCTTGTGATCCGATTTTAACAAAATTTTAAACACTGAGTGCAGTTTGGTCCAACTTGAGAGATAGGATAGTTTTTATCTCAATTTATTGTCATAATATTTTTTATTGCAATTATTTGTTAATTATAGCCCTTTGTTACAGTTGCTCCAAAATATCTGTGAGTTCCATAAATTTAATTGTTAAAAAAAAAAAAAAAAAATACGAGTCAATTTTCTTTTGACATAAAAATAAATACATTTAATCAAACGTGAACGTTAAGAAATTATAAAAAGTTAATTTATGCATCTCACAAAAATTGACGTCATAATCACTTTAAAGATTTTATACACATTGATAAAGTGCTAATGTAGTTATACACAAGCGAAGTGTGACATCACTGACCGTCTGTGAAGTCAAGAAAAAGATTTCCTATGTTAATCGCCCATTGGATTTTTTGTAAAAAAATATTAAAAATCGAGGAAAATTATTTCCCGATTTTAATCCCCATATTTTTGTATAGATATGTATTAGTTATCATGTGCATACGTTAGGTTGAGTTATTTTGCTGTCAAATTGACAAAAATTTATTTTTAAATTTCAAAACTCTGTCGCCCTTGGAGTTTTTTTGTATTTGGCGATCAAAAACGTCACACGAAAATAAACAAGCCAGATGTATATTTTCGTAATATGTATTGTGCGAAATACTGTTTCATATTATTCATTTCTCTCTCAATATAAGTTGTTAAAATAACCATGATTTTTGAAAGGAATTAAATTTGTTCGCCAGATAAATTGGCGATACATTTTTTCCGCCAAGGATGACAGATATGAAATTTATTCCGCTTCAACATGTTAATATCTTATACCCGACACCCGATACATTATGTATATGCACGGAGTAATATTAATAGGAGTTGAAGGTCCAATGGGAGAAAGCTACGAAACTGTGATCTAAATTTTTGGTAAATATTGAGGGCGCCACTTGTCATTCCTCCCTACCTCGGCGCGGATATACTGTTGTTTTCAATAGAATTTTGCTGGAATACATTTAAAAATTTTTATTTTAAGCAATTTAATTTCTTTGTAAGTTCTTAAAACTGCATAATTCAGATGTTTCAAATAAATACTTCGTTCCTAGTTGTAAAACAGGCTATGATAGAAATAAGAAAAGAAAAAAAAAAAAGCCCCAGGAGAAAAATAAAGTCCGAGTTCGTGTTTTCTGCACCTAAAGTAAGTTTATTTTTTTTCTTTACAAAATTTCATCCATTCTCCTTCCTCCCAATTGTCTGTTTTAGCTAGCTTCGGTTCATAAGAATCGTCATTTTTTAAAAGCTTTCTTTCAAAGTAAAATGAGTATAAAATGGCTCTTAAAAAAAACATGTTGGTTAGAATACTCTATTTAATGAAATTTGCTTTCAATCGAAATTTTTTCAGCTTGATATTATTTTTAAAAAAATAATTAAAACGAGACATTTAACCGTTGAATAACATTGCGGAAGCTGGAGAGAAGGAAGGATTGCACGCTGGCGCCATCTGTAAACATTAGAAAACAACATCACAAAATTTCAGCGTTACCTTCTTCTCCTGTCTTATTACTCCGTGTGTATATGCTACAATTTATTTCACGTGACACGTGTGTTAAAAATTTATTTACGACATAACCTTGCTTTTCAGTTTTTGTTGCATTATTGTAATCTGTATCACTTCGTTTTCTTTAAGAATTTCGTGATTTATACTATGTTCTAAATAAAAAGCAACCATTTCAATATTTTAAAACTAATTTAAAAGTCTGTTTCATTTAACATTACATTTTAAAACGGTACAACTATAGTATTTCCCCACAGCTAGATTTGGCGATTTGTCTTTTGCGCCGTTTTGAACGATAACGATGTCGTTTTGGATTCTTTGCAGGCAGTATGATATGGCATCCTAATTGCTATTTTGGATACCCATAGCAACTAGCGTTCTGTTATTTTTTTATTACTATGGCAACCAGCATAACAATTAATTATAAAGCAGTATTTATTCTACTCTATCTCAGCTGGTAAAGTACCATTATATTAAACCATTATATTAAATAGTATTTTTATTCTTTATTCTTAATTTATTTTGTTTATTTAATTTATTATTATTATTATTATTTAGTGCTAGAGGCCTATTTCAGTCGGTACAGTTGTCGAATTTTTATAATACACTCTTAATAGTGCTAAGGGCCTATTTCAGTCGGTTTATTGAATGGGGATTTATTGAATGAAGTCCCCCCAAGGCCCAACTTTGACATGAGTCCCCCCGAAGGTACCCCTATTTCAGTCGGTACAGCATTGTCGAATTTTTATAATACACTCTTAATAGTGCTAAGGGCCTATTTCAGTCGGTTTATTGAATGGGGATTTATTGAATGAAGTCCCCCCGAGGCACAACTTTGACATGAGTCCTCCCCCAGGCCCAACTTTGACATGAGTGCCCCCCAAGGTACCCCTATTTCAGTCGGTACACCGTTGTCGAATTTTTATAATACACTCTTAATAATGCTAAGGGCCTATTTCAGTCGGTTTATTGAATGGGGATTTATTGAATGAAGTCCCCCCGAGGCACAACTTTGACATGAGTCCCCCCCAGCCCCAACTTTGACATGAGTCCCCCCCAAGGTACAACTTTGACATGAGTCCCCCTCCCCCAAGGCACACCTTTGACTTGAGTCCCCCCCAAGGCACACCTCCCCCTCATTGGGAAAAAGAGAAAAAACGTTGTTTTGCGGCTATAAGACAGTTTGGACTTCCAACGTTATTTGTTACAATATCTGCAGCTGAAACACATTGGTTTGATTTAATGAAAACTTTATCATGGAATTTAGATCGTCACGAATTAACTAAAGAAGAATTTGTCGATATTAACAAGTTTAGCAGTAGGCCTCTGGCACTAAATTAAACTCTGTCAACGTCAGATTTTCATGTTTTAAATAATGAAATAATGTCGTGTCTGTATAATTATTAGTGCTAGAGGCTTATTTCAGTCGGTACAGTTGTCGAATTTTTATAATACACTCTTAATAGTGCTAAGGGCCTATTTCAGTCGGTTTATTAAATGAGGATTTATTGAATGTAGTTTCCCCAAGGCACAACTTTGACATGAATCCTCCCCAAGGTACTCCTATTTCAGTCGGTACAGCGTTGTCGAATTTTTATAATACACTCTTAATAGTGCTAAGGCCTATTTCAGTCGGTTTATTGAATGGGGATTTATTGAATGAAGTCCCCCATGGCACAACTTTGACATGAGTCCCCCCCAGGCCCAACTTTGACATGAGTCCCCCCCAAAGTACAACTTTGACATGAGTCCCCCCAAGGCCCAACTTTGACATGAGTCCCCCCCCAGGCCCAACTTTGACATGAGTCCCCCCAAGGCCCAACTTTGACATGAGTCCCCCCCCAAGGCACACCTTTGACATGAGTCCCCCCCAAGGCACACCTCCCCCTCATTGGGAAAATGAGCAAAAACGTTCTTTTGCGGCTATAAGACAGTTTGGACTTCCAACGTTATTTGTTACAATATCTGCAGCTGAAACACATTGGTTTGATTTAATGAAAACATTATCATGGAATTTAGATCGTCACGAATTAACTAAAGAAGAATATGTCGATATTAACAAGTTTAGCAGTAGGCCTCTGGCACTAAATTAAAATCTGTCAATGTCAGATTTTCATGTTTTAAATAATGAAATAATGTAGTGTCTGTATAATTTTATTTTTTAATGAATGTGAATTAATTAAACGAAGCATGTAGTAACAGGTATTTAGTCACATGTGTATTACTTATCTGTAAGTTGCGTTTGCTTTTCATGCTACGTAAAGAAGCTTATTTTAAAAAATGTGTTTTAAAAATAATTAAACGAAATGGTAAACGGAATTCTAATTTATAAAATCGCATTTTACCGATACGTGTATAACATTTAAACTGTATAAATGAACGGGAAGAATATATTTATATATTTATGCATATTCATAAGCTTTGAAGTAGCGAAATTTAGGAAGATCTTTTGTGATGAATAGTGAGGTAAGTAAATTTTAAATATGTATTTGCTTTATTATTATTAAAAATAAACTTAAATAATTTTGGTAATGACGCCATTTTGGATAACGCATTTTGCTTTTGTTTACGCCTGGAATCCATGGCAACCACTTCCAAAAATGGCATTTCACCATAATCGCCAAAGATAAATCGCCAAATCCAGTTGTGGGGAAATACTATAGTTGTTCCTATATGATCGACGTTCGAAACCTTAAATAATTATTTCCCTTATTTTTCTTTTATTTTTCTTAATTAACTTATCAATTTACCGTTCCTGATTAAATTTGTGATTTATACATGGCTTTTGCATTAAATTTTGACTCATATTTATTGCTAAAAAAAAATCTTAAAGTGTTGCAATTTTCTTATCATAATCCTCAATACTTTCCCTCTTGATTAACTTGAATGTACTATTAAAATTTTAACATGCTCAAAAGCTTCTCATTACTTCGTTAAAATATATTAATCTTTTCCAAAATCTTTTTTTATTTAAAATGATACCTGTATTTACTTTAAATGCCCAATATTTCATAAGAGATAACAAGGCTTATGCCGATCTATTTTAAAGTTTTAAAACATTTATCAAAGGAACAACTATAGTATTTCCCTACAACTGGATTTAGCACAACTATAGTATTTCCTCACAGCTGAATTTGGCGATTTTTCTTTGGCGCCGATTTGAACGATAACGATGTCGTTCTGAACTGTTTGCGATAGAATATGGCAGCCTGCATGTAATTTATTTTGGATTTATGATTTATAATTTAGCTTATGATTTTATCATTAATGCTATATAATTTATGATTTTTAGATTTATGATTTAGCCATAATCGCCAAAAATAAATCGTTAAATACAGCTGTGGGGAAATACTATAGTTGTTCCCTGGATTTGGCGATTATGGCTAAATCATAAATCTAAAATCATAATTAATAAAATCATAAGCTAAACCATAAATCATAAATCTAAAATAAAAGCATGCAGGTTGCCATATTTTATAGCAAAGAATCCAGAGCGATATCGTTATCGTTCAAAGCAGCGCCAAAAAAAAAAAAAAAAAAAAAAAAAAAAAAAAATCCCTTTTCGGCAAGCTTAAAGGCAAAGGTAGATTCCTTTACGTTAATGTTACAAATGTAAATAAATTTTACATATGCATTAATACTTAGCCAATGGCTTTGTTCTCACACATTGAATTTTTTACGTCGCTATTATGTTTTCAAGAAATTTAATTTTCAGCAAAAAAAAAAAAAGGATTTTATTCAATCTACTTAAAATTTTAGGCTAGATTTATTGGTCTGTAAATGCTTCAATTTTTTTTTAATTCAAGCTCACAATAATTCAAAAAATAGAAGTCTTAAAGATATATAATCCCAGCAATGATAAATCCCGGAGGGGGCTATTGGGCTACACCCCCCCTCCCCACCCAAGCTTAATTAAAATTATAATTTTTATATAAATTCCATATAACTGAGGTTCAATCTCTTTCTTTTAAAGAAAAAATAATAGAAACGTGAAAATGCACTTCTGACCTTACTATGGTCAAGCACTGGTAGGTAAGCCTGGCGTTACTATGGTCAAGTCAAATACAGTTAAGTGGTAGCGGTTTTTAGATAGTTATTTCATTGTAATTTTTATTGAATTATTGAAAGTTTTGTATTGTTTTTTTATGATTCTTATTGTCAGATGAGTAAAAATTGTAAAGTGAAACTGTTTTAGTTCACATAAGCTGGAACATTAACAATAGTTAACTAACATTGGACCATTTGGCATCGCTGAATTTCAATGTTAATTGTTATGAATTTAGTAAATTGTATGATTTGGCGAGATTTTGGTTACAAAACTTGCGACTTATCAATGAAATTTGTGATTTGGCGGCAAAATTTGATAGTTAACGACGAAATTTTTGACTTGGCGACAAAATTCGTTGTCAGACGACAAAATTTGGCGAGCTTGGCGATGGAGAAAGGCAGCTTTGGCGTCATTATATTTTCTTTCCATGCCAATACCTCATATCTCTTCACAGACCAATATCTTGTTCCGACGAGATAAAAAGTCAAAGGAAGCTGTAACTTATTACTCTCAATCGTAAGTTTTAAATTCTTGCCTAAACCGACATTCTAAACTATTCACCACAAACGATATTTGTATTAAGATTGACGTATTATTTTAATTTTATATTTTTAAATGATTAATTAAAGCGTTTAACATGGTTTTTAAATAACACGCTTTTATTAACTTGATATAATGCAACTATTAATGTATGTAACGGAATTTTGCAATCAATTTTTGGGTAACTTCTTGTCTTCTGAAGAACCTGAAATTTTGCACACGACTTCATAATAAATTACAATACTAGATACAAGTATTTCCAGGCACTTTTCTCATCAGGGGCAGGTTCCAGGGGCAAACAAAAAATCTATACTTATACAAAACTATCGTATGTGACACAGGATTTGGACGCATTTATATAATGTAGAGTGGCAACAGTTCATTTTTTTTAATAAAGATTTAAAAGTATGTAATAGTTTTCTAAAGTCTTTATTAGTTCACTTTTCAATAAAAGTGTATTCTTTATATTTTTAAAAATGGTATAATTTTATTTATCAAAATAAGGGAATTCGAGTAATGAAATACTTTAGTTTAAATTTAAGTTTTTATGAAAGTAAACTTCAACGGAAAATTCATTAAAATCGTAACTAGTTTATTTGTCAAAGGATAATACCTAAATGTCCCCAAATTTATTACTTTTTCTATCATACCAGTTTAATTTGTTTAGCAACGATTTACACGATTTTCTTTCTTTCTTTTTTTTTTTTTTTTTTTTACGATGACATTTATCTTTTACATTATAGCACCTATGTCAAAAAGCTAAGTCTAAATCTGCTTAGCCCTAAGATACGTTGATTTTATTTACATATTTATTTATTTATTTATCAACTTTTATTTTATTTGTTTAAAATCGCGGATAAAATTTTATTTCATTTTTCTCAGTAGTTTAGTACATTCTTGTAATTGTGACGTCATATTTTCCGTTAAATTTAACATTTTTTTTTTTTTTTTTTTTTAATCAGGTTATTATATTGTTTAAAAACATGATTAAAATTTTATTATATTTTCACTGATCTTTTTTATTATCGTTTGCACGTGACATATGCATCAGATTATAAATTTTTGCAATGAAAGCTATGTAGAAAATGTCGGCTGTATAGAACAATTGACGAAAAATCACTTTTTAGCTTGTAACTTCTAAGCAATTGGAGCTATCGAAAAGGTTTAAATACAAAAATTGTTCTTTAGGGTAAGGCGGTCATTCGCCTGATTTGAAATTTTTTCCTATTTTCAATATTAAAGAAATTATGGGCAAATGAAAATTTCCACCCCCTTTGAGCTGGATACCCCATCTACGAACTCGACCGAGATTTTTACTGTCCTGACAACATATCCTGAGCTGGTTAAATTTAAATAAAAATTACTCCAGTTATCGTGTTCACAACTTAACATGGGAAAAAGCGTTATACATATATATATATATATATATACCTATATATATATATGTTGCGTACTTGGGGGTTCGTGAGTTGTCTGAGAATGAAAGGCCAAACGTACAAAAATTCAGTAATTTATTCACAGAAAGTTCCAGAAAAATACAGGTCAATAAACCAATTATCAGCTTCAATTCAAGCAGTAACCACAGCTTAAACAACAGCTGTCAATAGCAAATCCACAGTACAAACTGTATAGTAATAACACATAAAGCAAGTCTCTCTCAAAGAGGCTTAAGAGCAATGCAAGCACTAGCGAAGCTGGCTGAGATCTGAACTGAACTGACTGCCTTGGCGAAGAAGCGCTCCTTATATGCTTTTCCATGGAACCCAGATTTTTCGAGAAAACTCTAGAAAGTGGTCAACCAATCAACTTACAGCTTCCATATTTGGTATATGCCATACACGGAGTAATATTAATAGGAGTTGAAGGTCCAATGGGAGAAAGCTACGAAACTGTGATCTAAATTTTTGGTAAATATTGAGGGCGCCACTTGTCATTCCTCCCTACTTCGGCGCGGATATACTGTTGTTTTCAATAGAATTTTGCTGAAGTACATTTAATTTTTTTTATTTTAAGCAATTTAATTTCTTTGTAAGTTCTTAAAACTGCATAATTCAGATGTTTCAAATAAATGCTTCGTTCCTAGTTGTAAAACAGGCTATGATAGTGATAAGAAAAACAAAAAAAAAAGCCCTAGGAGAAAAATAAAGTCCGAGTTCGTGTTTTCTGCACCTAAAGTAAGTTTATTTTTATTCTTTACAAAATTTCATCCATTCTCCTTCCTCCCAATTGTCTGTTTTAGCTAGCTTCGGTTCATAAGAATCGTCATTTTTTAAAAGCTTTCTTTCAAAGTAAAATTAGTATAAAATGGCTCTTAAAAAAAACATGTTGGTTACAGTACTCTATTTAATGAAATTTGCTTTCAATCGAAATTTTTTCAGCTTGATATTATTTTTAAAAAAATAATTAAAACGAGACATTTCCCCATTGAATAACATTGCGGAAGCTGGAGAGAAGGAAGGATTGCACGCTGGCGCCATCTGTAAACATTAGAAAACAACATCACAAAATTTCAGCGTTACCTTCTTCTCCTGTCTTTTTACTCCGTGATCCCATATAAGGATTTTCTCGCCAAGGTCGCCAAAAAAATCGCCAAGGTGGGAGAAAGTCGCCAAATTTGGCGCCAAATCCATCACCTGCATTACTGGGGCTTTTTATGCGTTTTTAAGGGAAAATAAGGCTATTTCAACGCTAAAACGACTAGAAATGCACAAAATTAGCACTTTATCAACTTACTAAGCCTCTTTGAAAGAATTTATACAAAAATAAACACAATTATTTACAATTTCGTAACACTGCCCCCCTCCCAAGGACTGCACGTCCCGGGCAGTGCAACCCTTGGTCAAGAGGCGAAACTAAACAAATTTACACAATCTAAAACACAAAAACTAAGTTGCATATAACGATAAAATAGAAATACAAATCAAGTGAGAAATATTTACAAAATTCACAAATATGTTCAAGTGTTTATATACAAATATTTACAAAATTCACAAATATGTACAAATATTTATACACAAATATTTACATTACGCATGCGCAAATTTTACCAGTATTTACATTTTTAAATTTTAATATTACCGTTAATTGTGGTACTTGGCTAGCCTGTTATAGTGCACCACCTTCGGTTTTGATGAAGGTGTTTTAGTGATCCGCACCACTACATCATTCAGCCTTTTTAAGACTGTGTATGGTCCGTCCCAGTTGTACTGTAACTTGGGAGAGAGTCCTTTGCGTCGAACAGGATTCCACAACCAGACCTTCTCTCCTTCCTGGAACTCATGTTGTGTAGCCTTTAGATCGTACTTTGTCTTCATTTTCTCCGTTGCCATGTTAATCCGCTCCCGAGCAAAGTTGTGTACGTCCTCAAATCGTGCCTGGAGATCTTGGATGTACTCCTCGGGCGATGAAGGCGCATCGGGTGGACAACCAAACAGGAGATAACAAGGGAGACGAAGTTCACGTCCAAACAGCATCTGGGCTGGAGTATAGCCGGTGGTTTCATGGACAGCACTTCGATAAGCCAGCAGGAACAATGGCAACTTCAAGTCCCAAACTTGCTGGTTCCTTCATACTAGAAGGGAGAGGTTATTCAGGATGGTACGATTGAACCTCTCGACCATGCCGTCCGACTGGGGATGTAAACGTGTTGTCCGGGTTTTGTCTATGCCGAGTAGTTCACACAGTCCTTTGAAAACATCAGAGGTAAAGTTCCTACCTTGGTCGGTATGAAGTTGTAGGGGCGTGCCGTACCTTGACACCCATTGCTGCACTAGGACTTCTGCGACTGTGCATGCCTCTTGATTGGGAATGGGATATGCCTCAGGCCACTTGGTGAAATAGTCCATCACGACGAGAATGTATTTATTTCCACTGGAGGTCCGTGGCAAAGGACCCAAGATGTCGATTGCAATCCGTTCAAATGGTGCTTCCACGTTATACTGTTGCAGTCTTCCTCGACTTCGTTTCTGCGGGTCTTTACGTGCCGCACAAGCATCACAGGATTTACACCATTTCTCCACATCCTCCTTTGCCTTGCACCAGTAGAAGCGTTCCCGAACTTTCTGCAGAGTCTTCATTACCCCAAAATGGCCTCCGGTAGAGCTACTATGCAGTTGTTCTAAAACAGCTGGAATTTTTTATCTTGGTAATAAAATCTGCCATCTGAAGCTTTTCCCATCATCAGATTCCCACTTTCTGTATAATACGCCGTTTCTGATATGAAGAGAGTCCCAAAGTGCCCAATAACTTTTCGTAATGGGACTAAATCTGGAAATGTCCTGCCAGATAGGTCTGTTGCTGGTCGTCTCCTTCAGCTGTAATATTGGCTTTATGTCAGGATCTTCCAACTGGGCTTTTCTAAGTTCTTCGTCACTCCATGGATCGGGATCTTGATCTGATGGTGTAGAGACTTGGCAGGCAACCGGATTTATCGGCAGGTATATCTGTTCGGCTCTAGAGCAGTACTTGCAGCTCTCCGAGCAGGGCTTACGTGACAATGCATCTGCATTACCATGTAGAGTCCCTTTACGATGACGTATCTCGAAGTCATATTCCTGCAGGCGTTGTATCCACCTGGCAATCTGACCTTCCGGGTTCTTGAACTGGAGCAACCACGTTAAAGATGCATGGTCAGTCCGGAGCAGGAATCTTCTGCCATAGAGGTAATGATGGAAATGTTCTATGGCTTTTACGATGGCGAGTAGCTCTTTCCTGGTGGTACAGTAATTTCGCTCCGGTTTAGACAGGCATTTACTCCAATAGGCAATGACATGTTCTTGACCATCAATTTCCTGCGACAGAACAGCACCGACACTCTCATGGCTGGCATCAGTATCAAGTATGAACTGTCTGTCGGGCTGTGGATACGTCAAGATTGGCGATGATGTTAAGGCCTCTTTAAGTCGCTTGAACGCATTTTCACATTCATCTGTCCACAGGAACTTCTGTTTGGCTTCCGTCAGCTTGTGCAGTGGTCTGGCAATATTTGAGAAACCCTTGAAAAACTTCCTGTAGTAAGTGCATAACCCAAGGAAACTTCGTAGTTGGTGTACATTTTCAGGGCGACTCCAGTTCTCGACTGCAGAGATCTTCTCAGGATCAGTTCTCACACCTTCGGCAGAGATGATATGGCCGAGGTAGCTCACTTCACGACGGAACAAGTTACACTTGCCTGGATTCAATTTGAGGTTAGCCATTCTGAGTTTCTCTAGCACCTTTCGGATGTTTCGTAGATGGTCTTCAAAGGTGCGCCCCACAATGATAATATCATCCAAATACACCAGACAGGCTTCATAGGAAAGTCCTGTTAGCACTGTCTCCATCAGGCGTTCGAAGGTGGCAGGTGCATTACATAATCCGAATGGCATAACTTTGAATTGCCACAGTCCTTGTCCCGTGGTGAATGCAGTCTTCTCACGATCATCAGGATGTAATTCTACTTGCCAGTAACCGCTCTTCAGATCCAACGTCGAGAACCATTTATTGCCAGCAAGTGTGTCTAATGTGTCGTCAATTCTGGGAAGAGGGTAACTGTCTTTCTTCGTGATGTCATTCAAACGACGATAATCCACACAAAATCTTGTTGAACCATCCTTTTTCCGCACCAGTACTATGGGAGAGGCCCAAGGACTCGTTGATGGCTCGATGACATCATTGTGCTGCATTTCACTTAGAAGTTCAGTGACCTCTTCCTGTTTAGCAAATGGAAGTCTTCTTGGATGTTGTTTGATTGGAGGATGATTTCCTGTATTAATTCTGTGCTGGGTGATGTTCGTTCTCCCGACGTCTTCAGGTGTTCGAGAAAAAAGGTCTTTAAATTCTTGGAGTAGCTTCTCCGCAGCACATCTCTGTTCTTTTCCTAACTCTGCATTCTTGAGTAGTTCCGTTGTTAATTGCGCAGAAGACTTGTATTCGGTTGATTGCGTGGGGCGGTTGATGCATGTGACAGGAGTGCAGGTTGCCAACACCTCATCCTTCTTCACTGTCCGGACCGTATCACTGATGTTTGCGACTCGCACAGGAATAGTACTCTTTGAGAGATCAACTAGAGATGAAGCTACCAGAACTCCTCTTCGGCTATTGTCTGTATTCGGGTATTCAATCAGTCCATAGCGGAAGTATTGCTTGGTAGGAGGTGTTCCTGAAACTATTGTCTCTGTATGTGGAGGGATGGAAATTTCCGACTTGGCTGTTATCTGGCATATTGGCTGAATGTCTTGATTTTCAGTGTTGAACACAGCTATGTCTTCCGAACTCGAATGCAGTTCATTATTCTTGAAGTCCAATTTAAAGTTAAATTTTCTCAGGAAATCAATTCCAATGATTACAGGATCTCTTATATCTGCCACATATGCCATATGATGGTAACTGGCATTCCCAAAAGTGATGATCAAGTTCATTTTTCCATATATTTTGATTTCGTCTCCGGTCACAGTCTGGAGTTTAACGCAGGGCGGAGTCCAGATGATCTTCTCTTTTAGTTCTTGAACCAGATCCGTCCTAATGATGGTCACGTTGGCTCCCGTGTCCAGAATCATCGGGCTGGTGGCGTTGTTGACTTGGCCATAGACGTGAAGTCCATTATCGCCGCCACTCATCGATGAAACATGTAATACTGTAAATTGGGGCTCTTTAATTTTAGGCAACCTCCGCCCCGCGAGATGGCCTCCTCTTAGTTTCCCTGTAGTGATGGTGAAGACGGGTGATTTCCTATAGTTGGTCGTACAGGGCAGTTCCTCTTCACCTGACCATCCCCTCCACAGCCCCAGCACTTTATCTTCCGATCCTTTATTTCTATGTTATTTTCCAGGTTGCGCAATCTCTTTAAGATCTCTGCGAAACTTCTCTTCATTTCATTCTCATCAGCAGGCGTATCATTTAATGAGACTGCTCTTATGGTATGGCGGTCTTTACGGGAGACTTGTTGGGCTGCCTCTATCCTAAGGGCATAGCCTAAAGCTGATTCTACGTCTCTGATGTTGGAGAGTCTCAGCGCTTTTTGAATTTTTTGATCCCGAACAGCATCGATAAAGTACTGAAGAGCTAAGTCGTTTCGAGTGTCAGCTTGGCAGTCTGAGAATGCTAGGTGTGACAATCTCTGAATGTCCGCTGCCAGCTCTTGCAAACTTTCGCCTGTTTTCTGGTAACGGGACTTTAGCTGGAGGCGACTATAGTCCTTAGAACACTTCTCTCCAAACCGTAGCTCCAGTGCTCTAGTCAAGGCCTCGAAGTCGGTCCTTTCTTCTTTAGAAACATTTCTTAGTATCTCGGCTGCATCTCCCCGTAATGCTGCTGCTAAGTGGACCGACTTGGCGGTAGAGTCCCAGCCGTTAGCTTCAGCTACGATGGAAAACTGCGTCTTATATACATGCCAGGAGGAACTGCCGTCGTAGGTAGATAGCTTAATAAATTCGTGATTCTGGCTTCTTCTCTCTTTCTTTTCAGTTTCCTGGGGCTTGGATTCTAACTTTTCTTCGAGATTCCGAATCTTGCTCTGCAGTTCATTCTCTATTACCTCTCCGCTCCACTCTTCTCTCATTTTTCTCTCAAGATCTTCCTCCATTCTCTTAAACTTTCTTTCTATCTCTGAAACCTTTCCTTTCAGCTCTTGATCAAAGTTTTCTTTAAATTTCTCCTCAAAATTCTCTTCTATCTTCATAAATCTCTCTTCAAAATTCTTTTCCATTTTCAAAACTTTCTCTTCAAAATTTTCTTCTATCTTTATAACTTTCTCTTCTATTCCATCCATTCTGTTTTCCATAACCGTTAATTTACCCTCGATTGATTCTTTCACCGTTGAAAGCTCTCTCTTCATCTCATCTTGATTAGATTTAATTTCTTCCTGAACTTCACCCATAGTGTCTTTCAACTCTCTTTGCGATGTTTCCATTTTCTCTTGTGCTACCTTCATTTCTTCAGTCAAACCGTCTTTCAACTCTCTTTGCGATGCTTCCATACTTTCTTTCATCTCTCTTTGTCCTTCTTTCATTCTTTCGATCAATCCGGTTTCCATCTTCTCCTGTCCTGTTTCCATTTTCTCTATCAATCCAGATCTTAACTCATTAATCTGAGCAGTGAGACCTTCTAGAATTTTTTTCATCTCTTGCTCCATAGCTCTCGTTATCACCATTCACAGACAGATCCCCGCTTCTGACACCAGAAATGTTGCGTACTTGGGGGTTCGTGAGTTGTCTGAGAATGAAAGGCCAAACGTACAAAAATTCAGTAATTTATTCACAGAAAGTTCCAGAAAAATACAGGTCAATAAACCAATTATCAGCTTCAATTCAAGCAGTAACCACAGCTTAAACAACAGCTGTCAATAGCAAATCCACAGTACAAACTGTATAGTAATAACACATAAAGCAAGTCTCTCTCAAAGAGGCGTAAGAGCAATGCAAGCACTAGCGAAGCTGGCTCAGATCTGAACTGAACTGACTGCCTTGGCGAAGAAGCGCTCCTTATATGCTTTTCCATGGAACCCAGATTTTTCGAGAAAACTCTAGAAAGTGGTCAACCAATCAACTTACAGCTTCCATATTTGGTATATCCCATATAAGGATTTTCTCGCCAAGGTCGCCAAAAAAATCGCCAAGGTGGGAGAAAGTCGCCAAATTTGGCGCCAAATCCATCGCCTGCATTACTGGGGCTTTTTAATGCGTTTTTAAGGGAAAATAAGGCTATTTCAACGCTAAAACGACTAGAAATGCACAAAATTAGCACTTTATCAACTTACTAAGCCTCTTTGAAAGAATTTATACAAAAATAAACACAATTATTTACAATTTCGTAACAATATATATATAAACTTTTGAACGGATGGTGGTTTTGGGTTCTAGGGGTCATGATCGGTGAAGATATGAAAAATTTTTCCAAAAGTTGTGTCATGAGAACCATTGCAATAGGTAGATCTCCTATAAGGAATCTACCTAAAAATCGCCAAATCCAGTTGTGGGGAAATACTATATGCCTTATCAAATTTTTAACGTATAACTTAGACACGGCAACGCGTGGCCGGGTCTGCTAGTATATATATATATATACAGTCGGCTGCAAAATTATTCGAGCACTAGCAATAATCCTTGCCAAAAAAAAGTACACTTAATACAGCTTTGTTAAATAAATCCTTGTCGAGTCATGTTCTTAATCAGTCTAAGAACATGATTCGACAAGGATTTACTTAGCAAAACAGTCTTAAGTGTACTTTTTAAATATAGGAATTATTGGCTAGTGCTCGAATAACTTTGCAGCCGACTGTATATTTACGCATATTGATGATCCGTGCGGTATAGAAATTCATGCAGTTTTTTTTTTTTTTTTTTTTTTTGAAGTGAGCTAAGTTAATTTTAAATATTTGTTTTATTAATATTAAAAATAGGCTTAATTTTTTTGTGTACATTACAAAGCAGTCGCCATTTTGAAAAGCAGGTTTTCGCTTTGTTTACGTTTGGAAATCCATGGCAACCATTTCCGAAAGTCACATTTCACCGTAATCACACACACAAAATAATAATAATAATAATAATCTTGTACTATTAAGTGAGCAACATTTATATATATGTATATTTCACTGTTCTCGAAAACGGTAGTTCTATAGGTGCGTGTGGTTTGCATAAATAAGACTCCAAATTATAAAACTAATATTATTTACATACTATTTACAATCTAAATGTATAGAAATATAAGCAAGCATTATTACAAATATTCTAGCTCAGCGACAAAGTAAACATTGTTCCATGAAAGTTCTCGATTGTAATCGCTACCTAGGAAACACAAAAAGTTTCTTGTTGCCAGACACGTAAAGTCTTTTTAACTATCGGCAGTGTTGCCAGATGGCTACATGACTCCCCCGCCAGTGTACAGGTGAACGTAAAATGAGAGTTCAAACGAAGTTCAAAAAGTTTTTGGTAAATCTAGTGGGTCGATTGACTCGTCTTCCACTTCTGGTAAAAATTTTCTTGGTAGGTGAAAACGAAACAGTTTTAGTTTCCCTATCCTTGATAATCTTTATTTTCGTAAGGTTGGCAGTGGCGGGTAAAACCTGGACATTTTGACTGACAGTTTGATCGTCAGCTAATAAGTAACAAGGCTTATGCCGATAGATGGAAATGTTGATTTGTTTCTCTCTGATAAGTACAGTAAAATGTTTCTCACAGCGATGTATTACTTTATATTGTCCTTCATAGGGTGGCTGAAGACTTTTGCGCACAGCATCCTTTCATACGAATACGTGTGAGCATGTCGAAAGATCCTTGAAAATGAAAATATCTTTCTTACTATGATTAGATGCTGGTGCTGGTTTGATGGTGGCAAAATGATTTTTAAGCTGAGTAGCAAACTCGGATTGATTGATTGAAGCTGGAGTGGGTTGTATAAAGTCTCCAGGTAGACGGAGTTGTTCACCGTACAGCATCTCAGCAGGTGTTGTTTCAAAAGAATCGCTGATGGCAGTTCTCAAACCTAACAGAACAGTTGGTAGTGACCCACACAGCACACTTCCTTGAAACAAGGTTGGCTTTCAAGTGAATTTACCATGACAGAGCAAAGTTGCTAATTCAAGGATATCTCAGACCAACTTCAAGTTTGGAAAATTACACATGCCAAATCAAGCATATTACTGGCTTAAAATTTCCTTGACGTCAAGTAACTGTCCGCGCATGCTCTTCTTATTTGCATATAGTAGCCTTGCTGAAAGGGTTGTATCATGTTGTTGTCCCCGTGGCAGAAACACGGCGACACGGCGACAATGTCGCAGAAACAGAAATGCTCTTGCAGAAAGATTTTACTTAAGTCAAATAAATGTTGACATTATGTTAAAAAAAAAAAAAAAAAAAAGAAAAAAGAAAAAAAAAAAAGAAAAAAAAAAAAAAAAAAAAGAAAGAGAGAGAGAGAGAGAGAGAGAGAAAGAAACTCAAAGAATGGTTTATAAACTGTTCTGCAGAACAACTTTTCGTTTCTGCAGATCCGATCGCATCAATCCTGAATAAGGTGAGGAGATAAAGCGGATGTAACTCACTTGGGCTAGCTTTGATAAGACATGCATTAGCGATTCGTGATGCGGTGATATGAATCGGTGTATCGACACTTTTCACTGGTAACCTCTTCACATCGGAACTTCATTTTCGTGTCAAGAAACTTTGTTTTCGCGCCGCGCCTGCCGCTCGTTTCATGTGTATTTATTGTATTGCAAAAAGATGTTTTTTCGAAAGAATGTGGCTTTTCGACCATTTTTCGAATTTCATATTTCATGCATTTTCAGATTCATGCATAACAAAATAGCTGCATCCAGTGTTTTTTTTTTTTTTTTTTTTTTTTTTAATAAGTGCCTGATTGCTGCTGTACCGATTTGCATATGTTTTCTGATTTACGAACGACAAATTAGTTTTATCTAGTATATTTTTTTTTTTTTTTTTTTTTTTTTTTTTTTTTTTTATGTATGCGAATCATGAATACCTGCGTAGTAGTAAATACAAGTAATTTTTTTAAAGCTGCATTAATTTTAATGTTTGGTTCAAACTATGCGATACATTTCACAAACATATACAGGAATGAGACTATGGGAAAATTTGTAACGTCTGTAGTTATACGCAAAATAAAAAGTGAAGCTGAATGCTTACCTTGCTTCAAAAAATAGAAAATTAAGAAATTAATCTTAAAAATATTTTGATTCTTAGCATTTTATATGTAGTAAAAGATCTTAGCAATAAATATTAACGGGTATCTTAAGTTATAAAACTGGTAACTTTTCTAATTTTTTTCTTTACTAATCATTAATTATTTTAATTGTGATTAAAATTCTTAGCTTTAAATTTTGTTGTTTAAGCATATGAAGTCGTTAAAAAAATATATTAATTTATTTTACAAAAATACTCTTATCATTAGTTTCTACAGTTTGTTAATTTCATTTTTTAAACATTTGAATTTAAAAAAAATATTTAATTTTCAATTGAAATATTAATTGCAAATTAAATAGTAATTAATAGTAATTAATTGCAAATTAAATAGTTATTTTGAATAAAAATCAAACCAAAGGTTTTATTGAATATATATATATATATATTGTAACAAAAAGGATGTTTATCCAATAGTAGTTGTTTTGAATAAGTACTAATTAAACAGCAAATGCTTTTATTTACTTATTCGTATAGATATCAATATCAAATATTATTTTTAATTGATTTCTATTTATTTCATTCATGTGTAATCATTATTTTCTATTATAGATTTTAACCATGTAATTTGTTACATTTTCCATTTCAACATTTCCTTAAAAATTAAATATTTCATTTGACTCAATTTTTATGAAAATATTTTGACTATGCTTTGTCTATAATTGTGTTACTTAGATCTTGTATTCTGTTTTACTTTATGTACTTAAATGATGGTATAATTATACATCCTGAATTCTTTAATCTCAAATCATATTTTTTAGATTTCAAATACGCATCTTTATGCTTTTTGTATAGGATAATATAAAAAATAATATTATAGTTTAAAAAAATTAAAAAACACGCTTTTATAGAAATGTGAACTAAAAAGCACATAATATCTATATTAGTATTAAAATGCAGGCTAAGAGAAAATCGTGTGAGTGACACACCATAATATTTAAATCTTTAATTAAAATAATTTAGAATTAAACAAAAACCATTTTTAAAAAATCTCCCCTGACTGAGCTCGAACGCTAGACCTTTAGGTTCGTAGCACGGAACTGTACCTCACAGCCACGCCGTTCACGTAGGGAATGTCATTTTTTACAATATCGATTTTTTGTTTGCTTCCAGAGCGGTTACAAACATACATACATACAAACATATACAGGTGAAGCTAATAAAAGCGTGTTAATGAATCTTGTGTATTAGAATGTTATCTTGCATCTTTCTAATAATCTCAAAAACTATAAATGTTGTAAATTATTTATATTTCATTATGATATTAAGTATTCTATATTAATTTTTACTTTTAATTTTGAGTTCTGTATTAGATTTTATGATGTTTGGTTTGCACCTTATGAAATAAGTGCATTTGCGTATTTAAATATGTATATTCAATATAAAAAAAAGTAATGAAATTTTAAAAGTATTTGTAACATTTGTAAAATTTAGACATTTCATGATTTAAATGCCTTAAAAAAATTGTAGATTATTTTTTATGTGTTATTGCATTTTATGGTTTGAATTCAATGAATATTTTATAAACAATAATGTATATTAATGTGAACAAAAAATCTGAAGAAATTAAGATCAATAGATTTATTTTCATCTTTCTTAAAAAAGAAAAAAAAAAAAAAAAGTGTTTTCTTGCAATAGTGCAGATATATGCATTTGTGCCTAGTTAAAATATAAATACATTGGTTATACTGAATATTATTTACTATTTAAAAATAATGTATTTTGAATTCGAAAATGTTAACTTCACAAACTAAACCTGCAGAAAGATTTTGGTGTTGGTGAAGCTTGTCGCAGAAAGCATAATAAATTTCTGCCACAGGGGTTGTTGTCATCTCGCGAAATACGACGCAAGTGCGGGTGACAATAAAGTGAAGGTAAATGATTTATTTTTATAATAATTTGTCTAAATAAAATAAAGCAAGCAGTAATGTTTCAATGTGTACATCGTTTCCCAAAAGTTTAGACAATCAATAAAATTTGCATTAACATAAAAAGTAATAAGGTACAATTAAAATTTGTGAGATAAGCAATAAATAAAAACAGTTTTGCTGATATACACATATGAATTATGATCAAAGGTTTGAAATTATAAAATGTACATTAAATGATATAAAAATGTGCTACCCCAAAAGTATAGACACAATACAGCATTGCATGTTTTCTTTTACATTCCTTGGCCATAAAGTAAAATATTTTTATTGTCGTCTGCTTCTATAAATGAAGAATAATTTTTTCCCTTTAATTGAAATATCGTCTGCTATATATTTAGCATTATAATTTAATGAGTTCAATGTATTGTTTTGTTTGTGATTCGGAAAAGACGTTTCCTGCGTATTCTGATAAAAAATGCCACGTTGTAAAGAAATTTCTAAAGATAAAATTATTAAGATTTTACAATTAAAAGCGCAAGGACAAAATCCTGTACAAATATTGAGAAGAACAAACAGATCCTTGAGAAGTATTTATAGTCAAAAGATCAGGTGGAACATGGAATACTCGAAAACGAGTCGGAAACCAAAGAAAACAACGTTACGTGATGATAGAATGTTATTAAATAAGGCTTCAGTTAATAATTTATCTGTGCGTGCAATTGTATCAACTTCCAGAATTTCAAAAATCTTATCTCGTAAAATATATGAAAATGGAAAGCAATATACATGCGTAAATGACTTAAAAACTGCAATTGACAGAATGTGGTATGAAATATCTCATTCTGTAATTCAATGCTTAATTAATTCTATGGAACAACGTGTATTTCATGTTATAAAGTGTCGTGGCAATACAGTTCAATATTAAAAGTAAGTTTTTAGTTACTTTTATAAATGTAAAGCCAAAAACACTTACAGGTGTCTATACTTTTGGAACAGCACATTTTTATATAATTAATGTACATTTTATAATTTCAAACCTTTGATCATAATTTATATGTGTATATCAGCAAAACTGTTTTTGTTTATTACCTATCCCACGAATTTTAATTGTATCTTATTACTTTTTATGTTAATGCAAATTTTATTGATTGTCTAAACTTTTGGGATACAGTGTATTTCGAGGAATCAAATATTAAAGTTTTACTTTACTTTTACGTTAACAGATGCCATTTTATTAAATGTATTCCTTTTAGGGTGGTTTTTAATAGTTTACAAATAATTTTAACTCAACTTAATTATTCATAAGATAAAAAAAGGGAGGGAGGGAGAGAGAGAGATTTTGTTTAAAATAAGAGAGAAAAATCTTCGTGTGTTTAAAATAAGAGAGAAAAATCTTCGTGTGTCCGACAGGTTCTAAACTAGAAATAATTGTTTAAATGTCAATTTATTGTTGGATTCTTCATACATTCTTGAATTTTAAATTAATTTCTTTCAGGCATGACCCCCCCCCCCCCCCCCTCTTTCAGTAAGTAAGAAGGTAAACGTTTTTCTGATGCACAGGTGAGTTTTACCCATAGGAACCTTCTTGAATTAAAAAAAAAGACTAAATTTTCTTTTTTAAAGTAACGGAGAGAGGAAGGGAGGGGCAGAATCATGAATCGTGAATACGTAATTACCGTGACGTTACCCCTCGAAAATTCTCTCTCTTCTTACTCTACATAAATAAAACTCTACAGAATTATATACATATATATACTTTTGTAGTTTACTGAATGAAAATTTAATTTTACACTTCCCAACATTGTTGAATATTTTTTATCAATTCATTTTATTTGTGAGTCTTCGCTCATTCCACTGTCCCATCCAGTTTTTGTTTGTATATATACATAGTTGCTGCTGCCCTTATTCCTTCCGCTACTATTTTAGTAAAAAAATCTGACATTTTCAATAGAATAAACATATTACAAAAGATATGTAATCTATTGATAGTAAATATATGTAAATTTATAAATTGTAGTGGAGAAAATTAGGGCAACGTCAACTCTGAATTTTGTTTGAATTCTCATAAAATTCTAATACATTATGAAGATTCAGAACAGAACTCTCTTAATAGCGTACATATCACGTACTTTTTTTTTTTTTTTTTTTTTTTTTTGTAGCGCCAATAAAATAGTCTGATTTATATAACAGGGATGGAACGCTGGCTCAGAATTCATGCCGGTATTTGTTCAAGAAATTTCTATGCCTATAATATAGTTGATTTAGGAAGTAGAAAATTTTATTTCATTGACAGTGGTAGGAATTCTGCACCCGTGTTCCATCCCTGATATAATGGTCAACAGTTAGTACGTTTTTGAATTGTGCTTTGATAAACTAAAACATAAACATACAGAAAGAAAATCAAACATATTTTTGAAACTTGCAACAATATAATACTTGTCGAAAAAAGTATTACACTTCCGAATATATTATATATATTTAACAGAACACACACAAAAAAAAAAAAAAAAAAAAAAAAAAAAAAAAATTTCAAGTACAATATGAAGTACATTATGAAATGCCAACTTTAAGTATTTTTTATTTTTCAAAATGGTGTTTTAGTTTTTAGAAATTTATAAATGTACGCTATTCACCCCTTCCTTTTTTCTAGATTAAAGCGAAATGAAATGACGACCAAGAATTGTGAACTATTTTCTTTCTCTGTATCAAGTCCGGTACATGAGATTAAAATTCTAAAAATATTGAGGGATTTCAATTTTATACATTTTATTGTGCTATTAAAATGTATTTTTAATTATAAAGTCTATGCAATGTCATTAATATGGAAATATAATTTTACACAAACTTAAATAACTTGAACTAATTCATTGCTAATTCCTTAACACCCAAAAATATTGAAACAGTAAAGTTGTTATGTAAAACTATTAATAACACTGCTCTGAAAAAAAAAAAAAAAAAAGAATTCTGATACTATGCTTTCTGATTTTTATGTAAAATGACCTCCTGAATCCGAATATGACTCCCATTCTGTCCAGTCACCCACCGTTTTCTAGAAATACCCTCCCCTCCCTCAATTTCTTTCCCTCTTCAATAATTTTATGACCATGAATTTGATTTGAAGAATGAAAAATAATTAAATGAACACCTAAAAACAAAAAATATATATAATAATAGATAAAAAAAATGTAAGATACATAATGCATAATTTCATTGGTAAATCCCTCCCCCGCCCCCCCCCCCCCCCCCCCAAAAAAAAAAAAAAAAAAAAAAAAAAAAAATTCCTTGTCGTAAATGCCCATGTTTTACAGATTTCCAACTCTGTGGCCCCTCAGAAGATATTTAACGGTTAAAATAATCCTACTCCCCTCCTAAAAATCAAATTTATAGCCATAAAATCACCGAAAAACGATAAAAATAAGGGGCCATTCCTAAACATCGGTGGGTGATAGGGTAAAATGGGCGTCATATTCGGATTCAGAAGGTCATTTTACATAAGAATATGTTGAAATGGTGTTAAAGGCAATTTTCATGCCAAGCAATGTAATCTTTAGATAATATTGTATCATCTTAAATTCTCATTTAAAATTACTAATTTTATATTAAGGATACAAGTAAAAGCGTGCGTGTTAGTTTTTTAAGGAAGAAAAGATGACCTTAATGCAGTTTTTACTTCAAACAAAAGGACATTTTTTCTTTGTTAAGTTGACGTTAAAACCTATTCAAAGTGCAAAAATTACCTTGGATTGAGATATTGGCAAGAAAACGGACATAAGACAAAAATAACAAAATTGAGTTCCTTTAACTGAAAAATGTGTATGAGGTACCCCAATGGGCACGAAAAGCATCATATTTTTATCTCGCAATTTACCCACATGAGATACATTTATGTCAGTTTTATTGTAGGCTAATCAATGCTTTATTCTTATCCTTAGGCTGATTTTTCGATGCAACTTCTCCGATGTGCGATGTAATGTAATCCTGAGCAAATACAAATAATCTGATAGCCATTTTCTCTATGCAGGGCTCTCAGCAGTCACTATTTTGATTACCACTTTTTTTTTTTTTTTTTTTTTTTTTTTTTTTTAAGTAATTATTCTTAATCATTTGTAGTATATATATCTTCGGAAGAATAATGCATAGATTGCCTTATAGAAAAAAGGTATTCAAAATAGTGATTGCTGAGAACCCTGCTGTATGCTTTATTCATAGAAACTACGATTAGAATATCAACTAAAAGAGTAAAACATGAATTACAAAAAATAAAATAAAAAAAAGGATAGTAATTAACAAACTAGTAAAGGTATGAATCCAGTAAAAGTTATTATAAATACTAGCTAATTTGTCTTATAACTCCTGAAAAAATACAATATATACATATAATCCTTTTGATAATAAAAGGATATATTCAGTGATTTAGTTTCTGTTCCTCGGCTTTCACTATGTTTTAAAATCACAAACTGGTGTGCAACCAATATTTAAATTTTAAAACTTCTTCACACACCATAAATTTTAAGCCAGCACAACCGGTTTCGAAAGAACGTAGCCTTTCTTCCTCAGGTGCAAAAAAAAACACGTGCTACTGCTTTGGAGACAAAAGCAACGGTTATTCTGCCTTAAAATTTATGGTGTGAAGAGGTTTTAAAATTTAAATATGTTTTAAAATATTATTTTTATATTATATAGATATTTCTCGGCTTTTACTATTAATATATATATATATATATAATATATATATATATAATAAAGATGATCTATTAAGCATAGTAGAAGCCAAGCAACAGACCCAAGGTCATTGAAACACCAATGACCAATAAGATTAAAAAAAAATTTATCAGTGGGTGAAATACACTAATGTAAAGAAACCAGATCCACTAATAAACAGCCTGCAAAACACATGAATCAATAAAGTAACACAACAAATCCCAGATATATATAGGGGAGAGTAGGGACAGATGAGAGACTTTTTACAAACATAATTTTACAAATTTACTTTTACTGGTACAACACTGTAAGTTTCCGTGAAACAAATTGAAACACTTTAACATATTTTAAAAATATAAATTTGATGGTAATTATTAAAATAATAATTTCATAAGCCAATTAACATAGTCAAAATTTCCCCATCCCTTCCTTATATGAGGGAGGGATGGGGCAGGTTTATAAAGTTAAAATAAGTACATAATATACAGGCACACTATGAAAAAAGACAAAAACAGTTGGTCACTATGTATGTAAGATTAATTAATTATTAATAACATCTATTTTATCCAACATTAGAATATAATGTACCACTTAAATAAAATTTTCAAATGCTCGATTAGGTAATCTTTTTTTTTTTTTTTTTTTTTTTTTTTTTAAACTTCTAGCAGAGAAAGTATTGTTTTTAGTTCAAATATTCAAAATTAAGTTTTTGTTACATTTACATGTTTTGTGGTTCCCTGAACATTAACAAGGTTTTTAGTGGTCAGTCTGCGTGTGTTATCAGCATATCTCAAGAACAAATATTACCAAGAAATCCTAACTGTAATTGATGAATGTAATTTCTTTTCTATATTTTACCATATCCAGGAAAACTGCTTAGGAATGAAAATTAATTCCTCATACATGTATGGTAAATAAAGTATTTTTAAAAGTTAAAAAGGTAGACAAAACTCGTGTGAGTGCCACACCAGTAATTTTCCATGATTTTGAATTTGTTTCGTTGCATTTTCTCTTCCATCTATTCATACATTTGCCTACTGATATTCTCTGTTTATGGAGTATAAGAATCTTCATTCTTCTTCCTTTTCTTACATGTCCCAGCAGTCCATGAACTGCTCTGTCCCATCACTCTCTTTTCATTATTTAAAAAAATAAAATAAATAAATAAATAAATATTAGACACATGCAACTTTTAGGCTTAATTTGGCTACTAATTCATAAAATTTATATTATTAGGTATATAAAATATGAAAAGTAATTATGTTAACATCAGTGAGTGACGTTAAAAACTAGAAGTTCAACTTAAATTTATGTTGCCAGTCCAACTACTATGATAACTTCGACAATTTATGCAATAGGTTTTTAATGGATTTATCTAACTAAAATTTACGAGAATGAATAGCGTCTAGGTCAGGATTTGAATCTAAGACTTTTGCATTAACGATTCAAACGCTGTACCAACTGAAGAATCGTGAATGCATCGATGCGTGAATGAGAACTGACCTGCATGATTTGCTGATAAGACAGTTGATTTTATTTACTTATTTATTTTTCTACATTTGTTCTGCCAATACAAACACTGTACCATGATAGAAATTCATTTAATTTTAATTCCATAATTACTGGATAGTAATAAATAACACTGCTCTGAAAAAAAAAAAAAAAAAAAAAAAAAATTCGAGATCTGATACCATTATTGCTGATTCTTATGTAAAATGACCTCCTGAATCCGAATATGACTCTCATTTTGCCCAGTCACCCACCGTTTTATAGATACATGACTCCCCCCTCAATTTCTTTCCCTGTTCGATAATCTTATGACCATGAATTTCATTTGAAGAATGAAAAAGAATTAATTTAACATCTAAAAACGAAAAATATATAAAGTATAAAAAATAACATTAATAATAGATTAAAAAAATATAATATATGTAATGCATAATTTCAGTGGCAAATCCCCCCCCCCCCCAAAAAAAAAAAAAAAAAAAAAAAACCCTTGTCGTAAATGTCCAAGTTTTAGAATTTTCCAACTCTGTAGCCCCTCAGAAGATATTTAACGGTTAAAATAATGCTCCCACCTCCTAAAAATCAAATTTATAGCCACAAAATCACCAAAAATCATAAAAATAGGAGTCCATTCCTAAAAAATTGTGGGTGATAGGGCAAAATGGGCGCCTTATTCGGATTCAGGAGGTCATTTTACATAAGAATATGCTGAAATGGTGCCAGAGGCAATTTTCCTGCCGAGCAGTGTAATTAGAAAAATAACTTTGATCATTTATGCAATAAATTTTTAATATATTGGTCGATGTTTTACAACAACGAAAAGGGATTAGGCCAAGTTCAGACCTAGATCCTCTGAGCTAACGTCCTAACGCTGTCTCACTTTTCGCTGCTGTAAAAATTTATTTATTCAATACACCAAAAAATTATTGTATAAATGGTGGAAATTATTATCCTAAATATCTAATTGCCATCAAACAGCTATGGAGTTAAAATAAATAATTTTCTTCTAAGACTGAGTTCATATTCCCAGAACAGATAAATTGAAAATTTTCAACTTTCACATGAACGAGCCATGTGAGTTCTCATCCTAGAACTGAGTTGAAAGAGTGTTGGAAGTTAACATAAGTGCCCAAGTTCAAATTCTGGACAAAATCATTTTCTGTTCTTGTAAAAATTAATTTGGATAACTCACCAAAAATCTTCATAAAATGTGATTGATCGTCCCAGAAATAAGAATGTATTAAGTTATCTACATCAGTTTAAGAGCGTCTTCTCCGACAGCCAAAACCCATATTATTTTATGGGGAAATTTATTCATAGAATTAATCATTACTTTATGTATTCTTTTTTAATACATTTTAATAGTGGAAAAATTCACAATATTTAAATTTGTATGTTTTCTAAAAGTAGTTTCATAAAGTATTTATTTTTGACTTTAAAAATACGACAAATTAATCAATTGCATTTTTCGCTTCTTTTTTCTGTACGAGGAGTTATTGAAATTTAAAAGATAAATTTTAGGAAAACGAGAACGTATTTAACGGTTGTGGTTTTTCGAAAAGTGAAAAAGGAATTTAAATAAATACATTAGGTTATGAGTCATTCTGTAAATAAATTTCTGTATAGAATAACATGAGCTTTAGATGTCGGCGAGGCTTGAGCATGCAAAGCATGCTTGATAAACAATATTTGCTTCATGTATGTTGTAGAGTAGAGAAGAGAATTATTTCTCGGCAGCTGGCTTCCGGCGACGATAAGTAGAAAGTTCCTTTGCGTTTGATGTACAGTCGGCTGTAAAAGTGTCCGAGCACTACCAAAAATTCCTATGTAAAAAAATGACACGTAATACAGTTTTGTTAAATAAATCCTTGTTGAGTTCTGTTCTTTGTCAGTCTATGAACATGATTCGACAAGAATTTATTTAACAAAACAGTATTAAGTGAATTTTTTTTTTTTTTTTTTTTTTTTTTACATAGGAATTTTTGCTAGTGCTCGGACACTTTTGCTGCCGACTGTATCATGTTAAAAACATGCTTGGCAAGTAAAATTTCATTCACGTTTGCTGCATCAAGTATAATTCATATTTGATGCATCAAGTATAATTCATGCTTTGTGCAGCAAGTATAACTCATACTTCATGTGTATTACTTGATTCGTATGAGCTGTGGCAAACTTAGTGCATGCTTGATACATATTACTTGATTCATGTTTGAACTATCAAGTCTAAAGCAAGTGGGACAAGTGTAAACTAGGATTCTTGATCTTGACTTGCATTAAACTTACAGGCTTGAGATGTCAAGCTCAATGCAAGTTTCTTGACTTGAGTTGTCAATGTTGACGATAGTTTAATGCAAGTTCTCTATGCTGTCTGGGGAACGAGACCATGCAATGTTGCTGTGATACATCAAAGCAGCTTTTAAAGACCTGTGCCATCACTCGATGAAACCATTTGATTGAGGATAGTACGAGGTTGTACGTTTTCTTTGAAATCCCATAATTTTTGATAATTCTTGAAATAAGCGCGATTAAACTGTGTTCCCTGGTCAGTGACGATGTAAGATGGAACGCCGGAACGCCGGAACGAGAAATCCAGCTAGAATAAAAGGCCTTGGCTATGGTTTCTGCTTCAATATCAGATGTTCGGAAATGCTTCCTTTTTCTCACATAAAATCAAAGAGGTTGAACCAGACTATCTGGACTCCATGGTCTCTTCAAAATTACTAGAAGATCATTTTTGGCAACTAGTATTATTGATGTTTTTTTTTAAAAATAGAGAGAGTTTTTATGTTCTGACTTGTAAAAAAAATGAGGAAGTTATTTTCGTTTTAAGAGATTAATATTTAGAGGAAGAATTTCAAATGAGAGAATTTGTATGAGTATAATTTATTTAGAGTTATATCTACGGATAATTATAAATATGCTTTAAGAGTTATTTTCATTATAAGCTTATGAATTGCATAAGTAAAAGAATAATGATGCTGTGTGATAGCTACTATTCAAAGTTATGTATATAGATCGTATAAATAAACTGTATGTGTTTTTTTTAATATATGAAGTTGATGGCTTTTATGGGTTTATCGTACACATCTGGCGTCCGCTAACAAGACTCGGCTGCAAGTAAGCTATTTCTATATTTTTTGAGATAGAATTATTTTAAGCGAAGAACATTTTATGAAAGAGAATTGATTTAATAGCATTAAGCAGACGATATTTGTTTCTTAATTTATATGAAGATTTTTTTTTATGAATCTGATAACAAGAGCTATTGTGTTAATGTATATAATTGAATATATTGTTCACGAATTTAAATAAATTGAAGATTAAGTTTAAAATAAATATTTTGAGTTATAATATGGAAGCCTTAAAAAAATTAGAACGCAGCATCGGTGAATATTTACAAAAGCTTGTAATGAATTTGAAAGGGTAGAAGATACATTAGGGGCGTGTTCAGTAGAGCGCCCGATCCACGACCGGTCGAAAGATTCCGAGCCAAAGTGTTCAGTGGTGTCGACCGATCGAGAGCGATCCAGAGTCACATCGTTCAGTGGAATGGACCGATCTCGACCGGTCGTGGATCAGAAAGCCCAGAAAAATTTCTTGATCCATTGGGTCACGTGATGGATCAAATGCGCAATAGGTTGAAAATCAGGCTCTGATTGACATTACGCAGTGAAAACCTGAACAATGAACACCTGTTTTTGACAATGATTGTTTATTTGTTTGATTAGCTGAGGATTAATACAGATGTACCTATTTATATGCATTGTTTGTGCTGTAGAAAATAAGGTAAGTAATTCCATAAAATGCTAAACTATATTATGTTTATTTATTTATTGTGTAAAAAAGATTTTTTACGTAATAACGATTTTCGATACGTAATTTTTTTTATTGATGAACGTAACATTCAAACATAAAATTAAAACAAAAATTTACACAATTTTAATTGAAACAAAAAAAAAATATATATATATATTTTTTTAATTCGGACGCTATCATATTTTGTTAATTTAATATATAAAAATAAGCTGGGAAGAATTATATTTCTTTTTTTTTTCAGACAAAGCTTTTCATTCATGCGATTGTTTTTTGTTTACAAATAGAAAAGTTTGTAAACGATTGTATTTTTTACCTTTAAAACAATAAGTTAACTATAAGTAAATAAATTAAAGTCCTTCCACATATTTTTAATTCAGGTAAAAATAAGTTTAAGATGTCAATTATTAAATTTAATAAACCAAACAGACTGTAAAAAAAGTAGCTATAAAATTATGCAGTGTTGTTTACATTGCTAGTTTATTTTAATATTCAGTCGGTAATAAGAGAAAAAGCTCTTTATATTGATTCATAAATCGAAGAAGAAAGTAAGATTACTTTTTATATAAATCCATTACTGAACAGCATATTTCATATTTTATATAATTTATTTATTTTTTTTTTTTCAAAAACGTTTTTGTTGTACATTTCTGTTCATAATAAAATTCGAAGAGAAAGAAAGGTGTTTTAAGTGCTCATTTAAGATAAATATACTCTGCTCCTTTAAAAATAAATGTAACGTAACATTCTTAACATTTTCATGATTAAAATTTATACGTGAATTTAGAAAAATCATAACCAAAGTAATGTATATTAGTAATTTGTCAGTACAATCAATTAATAGCTTCTTATTTTTTGTTAGCAGAGTACAGAATTCTACATTAATAAGAAAGAAGTAAAACTGTTATTACATAAAAGATCTTTCTTTCTTTCTTTTTTTTTTTTTTTTTTTTTTTAAAGAAAAAACGTAATATAGTTTAGCATTTTATGGAATTACGTATTAAAAGTCCAGACAAAATAAACAGAAATACAATAACTTGCTAATTGCTAATACAGGTCAAATTAGATAGATGGCGCTGCTCCTATCACGTCAAAAATTTTCCAAAGCGTTCAGTAGATTCCTGGCCCGATCCAAGACCGGTCCAGGATCAGTGACGTCATCGCCCGGTCGAATTGATCCATCTCGGGCGCTCTACTGAACACGCTCTAGATAATGTAAATAAAATAGCAAAGTTAAAATTAATTGAAGAAAAAGCTAAATTAATGATAGAGTGTGATGGAAAAATTGCTCAACAACTTTGTACTGAAGGTAAGGATGAAAAATTGCTTGAGTCAGAAATTGATGAGTCTGAGGATTATCTTGATCGTTGGCGTATGTTAGGGCAAAAATTAAATAATTTAACACTCTCAATAAATAATAATGCTGTTCAGAGTTCTGAAGTTCTACCACATAATACACTGTTGCACTACCCCAAAATTCAACTACCTACATATAATGGGGACATTAGAAATTGGTTATGCTTTTGGGGACAATTTCAGAAGATTGATAGAGATCCTAATTTAGACCTTGATGATAAGTTTTCGTATTTGTGCCAAGCAATGGAAAAAGGTAGCGTTGCTGAAGAATTGATTAAGAGTTTTCCACCTGGTGGTGTTAGCTATGCAAAAGCAATAAAACAATTGAAAAATCGTTTCGGCAATGAAGAATTGCTAATTCAAGTTTATGTGAGAGATTTGTTGGCTTTGGTACTGCAAAAGCAAAACACAGAGAGAAAATCATTGAGAAAGCTTTATGACTTGTTAGAAACGAAATTACGTTCTCTTGAAATTCTGGGAGTTACCAGAGATAAGTATGCTTCTATGTTGTTTCCGTTAGTAGAGTCGTCACTACCAGAAGAAACATTAAGAGCATGGGAACGTTACAGATCTACGAATCGTAGGTCACGTGAATCCGTGTCAGAAGATGGACAAAATTTAATAACAATACAGAAAAATGATTTGGATTCCCTTTTAGAATTTCTACAAGATGAAGTTTCATCTGAATAAAGAATAAGTCTAGCTTCACAAAATTTCCATTTTGCAAAATCTAATGTATGTGTAAGAGGAGAGGACAAATTCCATGTCAACAGGAAATTTACAAATAATAAACTCAAGTTTGGGAATAATGTGCAGGTTTCAAGTGCGGCTGATCTTTTTACTTCTACCAGAGGTCAAAAGCAGTGTTTATTTTGTTCCAATTTCCATAGTTCTGAGGATTGTTTTAAAGCTAGGAAAATGCCTATGAAAGAAAGAGAAAATTTAGTTGAAAAGTCTGGTTGTTGTTTTTTATGTTTACAACCAGGGCATTATATTCGCCAGTGCTCTGTAAAAGCAGGATGCTTATGTTGCGGCAAAAAACATCATATTTTGTTATGCCGAAGTATGAAACAATAAAATGCAAGCGAACCAAAAAGAGAGATAGAGAAAGATGCTCAAAGTGATCAAGCACTTGCCAGTGTATCAAAGTCTCCACGTGTAGTGTTGCAAACCCTATTGGCGATGGTCAGAGGCAATGGAAAGAGGCGCAAAGCCAGAGCCATTTTTGACTCTGCATCGCAACGTTCTTATTTACTCACAGATACAGCTAGAGAGATGAAATATGAAGTAGAAGATTCAGAATATCTTCAGCATTCTCTTTTTGGCGGTAAGAGTACCGGTATGTGTAAACATGACACATTTAAGTTATTCTTAACGAGTGTTAATGGGGATTAAAAGTGCAATTTTAACGTGCTAGGTCAACCAGTCATATGTGAAACGAAACCTCCTACAACTCCTGAGCTTTGTGTTAAAGAACTTTCAGACTTCAGTGTTCAGGTTGAAGATGATCATCAAGCTCCTATTGAAATTCTGATCGGAGCTGATGTTATGGGAAAGTTGATGACGGGTAATTAATTATAAGCTTCTCCCCAGTGGCCTCTCTGCAATTGAGACAAAGTTAGGATGGACAGTTATGGGTCGCATGTCAAGTCTACCTTCCAGTGACTGTTCAACTTTGATTTCAATGATGAACAAAGACGCATCCATTAGTGATTTGTGGACTTTGGATACACTTGGAATAACTGATCCTTCGGAGAAGAAGACCAAAGCTGAGGTACAAAAGGCTGCCACAAACCATTTTTTAAGTACTATGGAAATTAAAGATAATCGTTTTCAAGTACATCTGCCATGGTTGGAAAATCATCCCCCACTTCCAGACTATTATGAGCTAGCATTAAAAAGATTGAATAGTACAATAAGGCGACTTAAATCGGAGTCTCTGTGTGAAGCTTATGAAGAAGTTTTCAATGAGTGGCTAGATTACGAAATTATAGAAGAGGCAGAGAATGAGTGTAAAGAACCAGTACTTTACTTACCTCATCGAGCAGTTATCAAAGAGAAGAGCACCACTAAGATCAGACCAGTATTTGATGCTTCTGCAAAAATAAAAGGATCACCGAGTCTCAATGATTGTTTAGAAAAAGGGCCAAACCTCATAGAGCTGATTCCGAGTATTCTAATGCGTTTCCGCAAAGAGAAGATAGGTGTCACCGCAGACATTCGAAAAGCATTCCTCCAAATAAGCCTTCAGCCAGCTGACAGAAATTACTTAAGATTTCTATGGATCACCAGTGACGGGCAAATTAAAAAGTATAGGCACTGTAGAGTTGTTTTTGGTGTATCGTGCAGTCCCTTTCTGCTAAGTTCTACGATTCAATATCTGCTAAGAACTGTTTTAGAGAAAATAGAGGTTGGTGAGTCCTCATACCCAAAAGATGTCGTTCAAAAACTCTTGACTAGTTTCTACGTAGACAATTGTGTTAACAGCGTGAAGAATGAAGCAGAACGTAAACAGTTCATGGAAGTAGCTACTGAAGTTATGACAGAAAGAAAATTTGATCTACGAGGATGGGAATTCCCCGATCCTAACGCCGAAAGTACAACTGGTTCTAGCGTATTGGGTTTAATATGGAATAGAAAAGCTGACACCCTACGAATAAACACCGAAAGTTTCCAAGAGGTGTGTAGTGAGGAAGTAACAAAAAGAACCATTTTATCATCAGCTCACAAAATCTTTGATCCTTTAGGTGTCACCTGTCCAGTTTTTCTCCTTCAAAATCTTTTGTTACAACGCTTGTGGAAGACTAATATGACTTGGGATCAGAAAGTAGATTTAGAAGCTGAGAGAGAGTTCCGAAAATGGTTGAAGGATGTGCCAGTTTTGTCAACAATTGAAATCCGAAGGTGGATTAGATTTGACATTAAAAGATGAGAAGAAATCTTTACATGTGTTTTGTGACGCAAGTCGATCCGCCTATGCAACGTGTGTCTTTTTGAGAGTTGAAAGTGAAAATTGTGTGCACATACAACTTGTTCAAGCTAAAGCCAGAGTTGCACCTTGTGGAAATAAGGAGACTAGTATTGCTCGTCTGGAACTTCTCGGGGCTACTATTGCTGCTCGCCTTTCTTCAAACATACTAGAAGATCTTCTTGTAAGAAATGTTTATTACTGGACTGATTCCACCACTGTACTTGCGTGGATAAGAAGAGAAGGTTCGTGGGGAGTTTTTGTGCAAAATAGAGTAACTGAGATACTGAGTTTGACTCCAAAAGAGGCTTGGAGGTATGTCCCTGGTTCCGTGAATCCAGCAGACCTTCCTAGTAGAGGTTGCACTGCTCTACAGTTGTCTTCATCGAAATGGTGGGAGGGGCCTGCATGGTTGTACTCTCCGTCTGATTTTTGGCCCAATGCTGAAGACATTGTTCGAGAAGAGGAAATAAACAGTGAGATAAAAAAGAAAATTATTTCTTCTATGTTAACTGTTGAAGTAGGCTCACTGCTACATTCTCGTTCTAATGACTATAAGAAAACTATCCGAATCGTAGCTTGGATAAGGAGATTCTATTACAACTGTTTCAATTCCGAAAAGAAGCTAGGTGACCTTACTGTTCATGAGATAGAAGAAGCAGAAAAAACCGTTGTGCATCTTATCCAAAGAGAGTCCTTCACAGATAAGAGTGAGAAGAGACTGAAGACTTTAGACACACTTGTTGATGATGGAATCCTTCGATTAAAAACAGCAGTGTTCAAAAGAGATCATATAGCAGAGTTCAGAATGCCTGCAGTATTGCCAGGAGAACATCCAATTGTGAGAAGTCTTATATTAGAGGAACACAGTAAAAGAGGACATGCTGGTGTGTCATATACACTGAATTCCTTAAGAGAGAGATTTTGGATCCTTTGTGGCAGGAGAACAGTGAGATCAGTGATAAGGTCATGTGTGATTTGCAAGAGGTTTGCTGCCAAAAATATTAAGCCTTCAACTGCACCGCCACCTGCAGATCGGGTGCAAGATGCCTGTGTGTTTCAAGTAACGGGTTTAGATTTTGCTGGCCCTGTCTACCTGCAAGATAATTCTAAGGCCTGGATTTGCTTATTTACATGTGCAGTATACCGTGCAGTTCACCTCGAGTTGGTGACCTCTCTTTCGACAGATACTTTTCTTTTAGCCTTTCATCGTTTCATTGCTCGCAGGGGAAAGCCTTCAGTAGTTTACAGTGACAATGGAAGCAACTTCACAGGAGCAGCTAATATTCTTAAATGTGTCGATTTCAAAGGAGTGTCTCTACAATTAAGAGATAAGAGAATTATTTGGAAATTCATTCCACCTGGAGCTCCTTGATGGGGAGGATGGTGGGAAAGGTTAATAGGCATGATGAAGGCTATATTGAAGAAGGTCTTAGGAAGAGCAAGTTTGAACCACGAAGAGATGACAACAGCTCTATGCAATTGTGAAGCTATCTTGAATGACAGACCTTTGACTGCAGTAACTTCATACCCGAGTCTCAGTGTTCTCACTCCTGCAGATTTTCTGAGAGAGATAAAAAGTAGCACCTTGCCAGACATTAAAACTTCTTCAGACCCAAATCACTTACGACGAAGATTGAGTTACATTCAGACTATTCGTGAAGCTTTTCGATCAAGATTCCGTCAAGAATATTTAGGAGCACTTTATACGAAGCAGAGAAATCAACAATTTTTTACCTTAAAGGTGGGAGAATTAGTTCTTGTTGGAGACGATGAAAAGAAAAGACAGTCGTGGCCTCTTGGTCGAATAGTTGAAGTGTTTCCAGGTTCTGATGGTATCGTTCGTCGAGTTAAAGTAAAGACACAACATGGAGACTTTTTTAGAGCTATTCAACTGATATACCCGTTAGAAGTTCCTGATACTGACTCCTTTGTTACTCCAGCAGACGTAATCCCCACGGTGGGAGTTAAGAACAGTGCTTAATAGTGAATCTGCCGGCTGCATACCAGTTGTTACTAGAGCAGGACGTGTAATTAAGTCTCCACAGAGACTTGACTTATGACTTTAATATTAGCACTATCACTTTAGTTGTAAATATGTATATATGATTCTTATTATTTACTCATAAATTTTTCTTCATTTGTTGTAAAGTATTTAGTTACCCAAATTTCTCAGGCAAAAATGTAATTTCTATGTGTATATATAATTTTTTCCCTAGTTTTGTAAGTTAACTTTTGGAGTTCTAGGTTAACTTAGGTGGGAGGATGTTCGGAAATGCTTCCTTTTTCTCCCGTAAAATCAAAGAGATTGAACGAGACTATCTGGACTCCATGGTCTCTTCAAAATTACTAAAAGGTCATTTTTGGCAACTAGTATTATTGATGCTTTTTTTTTTTTTAAATAGAGAGAGTTTTTATGTTCTGACTTGTAAAAAAAATGAGGAAGTTATTTTCGTTTTAAGAGATTAATATTTAGAGGAAGAATTTCAAATACGAGAATTTGTATGAGTATAATTTATTTAGAGTTATATCTACGGATAATTATAAATATGCTTTAAGAGTTATTTTCATTATAAGCTTATGAATTGCATAAGTAAGAGAATAATGATGCTGTGTGATACCTAATTTTCCAAGTTATGTATATAGATCGTGTAAATAAACTGTATGTGTTTTTTTTAATATACGAAGTTATTAAATGTATGATGTCTTTTATAGGTTTATCGTACACAATCAGATGTTGGAATGACTTCTGGCCAACGACTGTACCTGTCGATAATGGTGACACAATATCTGTAGTTTTCTGATAATGGTAAAGGGCCAATTATGTCCATATGTATTTCGGTGAAACGCTGACTGACCAAAGGAAAATTTTTGATGGGACTCTTGACATGTCGGGTAATCTTGCTCTGTTGGCAATTGAGACAACTTCTGCACTAATTTTGAATGTCTTTTCGCATTGAAGGCCAAACATATTTTCTTGCTATTAATTTTCTTGTTGAACTATTTCCTGGGTGAGAAATTTTGTGAATTGCTTCAAAAACCGTTCGTCGGAATTGCTTAGGAATAAAAGGTCGAATGTTTTTCTGAGAAGTATCACTGTAAATTGTTGCATTTGAGCCAACAACTGGAAATTCAGTAATTTTCAAGGATGGAGAATTTTTGTTTTGAAGCAGTTGCTGTAATTCATCATCTGACCTCTGAGCTTCTGCTATTGCCTCATAATCGATGGTTGGCAGAACAGATAAACTATTTAATTTTGACAATGCATCAGCAACTATGTTCTCAGAACCGGAAACATGTTGAATGTCAGTTGTAAATTCGGCGATGAAGTTTAGATGCCTTAATTGGCGAGGTGAAGCTTTTTCAGGATTTTGATTCAGGGCAAATGTTAGAGGTTTATGATCGGTATAAATTGTGAAGGGTCTGCCTTCCACTAAGTAACGAAAGTGTTTCACGGCAGAATAAGCAGCTAGCAGCTCTCTGTCGTAGGTACTGTACCGTTGCTGTGTAGGATTAAGTTTTGATGAAAAAAAACCTAATGGTTGCCAGAAATCGCCAATTTTTTGTTGAGCCGCTGCCCCTAGTCCAAAATTAGAAGCGTCTACAAATAATGCCAAGGGTGCTGATATTGATGGATGTGCTAGATGAACAGCATTCGCCAAGTGAATTTTACATTTCTGAAAGGATTCTTCTGCTTCTTGTGTCCAATCAATAGTTTTATTGGAGTTCTTTTTAATGCCGGATACGTATGTTGTTAGAGGTAATTGCTATCCCGCGGCATGAGGCAAAAAAGGTCTATAAAAATTGAGCATACCTAAAAAACGTTTCAGCTGCTTTATTGTTTTGGGTCTTACAAAATTGTTGATGATGTCTATCCGATCTGCCGCTGGCTTTAGCCCTTTGGCGGAAACAGTATGTCCAAGAAAATTCAGCTCAGACTGTCCGAAATTGCATTTAGAAATTTTTATTACTAAGCCAAAGTCTGACAGACGTTTGAAAACTTCTTTGAGGTGCTCCAAATGCTCTTCTTTGGATTTTGAAGCCACCAAGATATCATCAATATAAATAAAACAGTAATCTAAACCTCTTAAAACGGCATGCATGAATCTCTGAAATGACTGAGCAGCGTTTCTTAAACCAAACGTCATGCGGGGAAATTCAAAGAGGCCGAAAGGTGTGCAGATTGCGGTTTTTTCGATGTCGGACGGATGGACAGGAATTTGATGGTAGGCTCTCTCTAAGTCTAGCGTAGAAAATATGGTGCAGCCTTCTAAGTGCTGCGTAAAATCTTGTATATGGGGAATAGGATAATTGTCAGCTTGTGTTATGCGATTAAGTGACCTGTAATCACGACAGGGCCTCCAATCGCCATTCTTTTTCTTCACCATATGAAAAGGGCTAGACATACAACTTTTAGATGGTCTACATATCCCTTGTTCCATCATATATTCGAATTCGGCTTTAGCAAATTTTAATTTTTCGGGCGATAGTCTTCGAACTTTGGCGCAAACTGGGGTACCATTTGTAATTATTTGATGGGTTACATCATGTTTGGGAAATGTTTTAAAATAATTTTCTTTTGTTATGTCTTTAAACTGAGCCAAAAGCGAAGAAATTTCTGAATCAAAATTATTAAAGTCTATGGTAGTCAATGATGTCGATGGTTGTATTGCGATTGTGGCGGGTGACGAGAATGAAGTATAAGGATCTAATAAGCGCTGTCTTTTGACGTCTACTAATAAACCATACTTCTGGAGAAAATCCGCGCCAATAATTGCTTTCGACACATCGGCCACTATGAATGACCACGTAAAAGTTCGTCTGAGTCCGAAATTTAATTTTAAAATTTTATTACCATAGGTTTTTATTTTGGTGCTATTGGCGGCAAACAATAGAAAATCAGATGACGGCAGCTCTTTTCTTCTATTTACAGGAATCACGGATACATCCGCTCCAGTATCAATCAAAAAGTAACTTCCGCTATTTCTGTCGCAAATGTATAGACGACTGTTTTGCACAGTGGCGCCAACTTATATGAGCCCGTGGGGCACGAGCCCACCCAATAATTTGCTCTCCCAGCCCACCCAATTTTCATTATTCTCATTTATTATTTATTTATATTTTTGAAGCTTAAAAAAGCGTTTTCTTTGAAAAAAGTTAGGAATACAAGGCATAAAAGGAAATTCGTCAGACTCGCATTTAAATGTATGTCATTTAAAAGCTTCATATTTTACAAATGAATTATGATCAGTGTAAATTGAAAATTCTTTAAATAAGTATTAGGTTTCAAAATCAGAAATTTTTGGGGACAGCAATAGACGAGCAATAGACGTTTCACGGAAAATATATTGGGCACCCTCCTTCACCCTGCAGTGAAACTTGACCAGACGAAGGTTCATTCTTAATTCCATCATAACTTTATACTTTAAATAGTGTTGAATTAATGTATCCTTATCCGCCTTCATCCCTCTTCCATGAAAAAAAATCTGGAATGAACTCTACTCGACTTTCCGAACATTAAGTAACAGAGGTCGACATGTAAAATTTTGATTTGATAATTTTGGCTGATATTTATGTTTTTTGGTGTGCTAAAACCGAAAATTAAGCCAGTTTTTCTCTACCACGTATAGAGTTTTGTCATCACAGGGTGCTAACCTATACAATTTCTTCCATTACTTTTCCACCAATATAATTATGCGGTAAGTTTTATTGTATGTTTCCATGATTAATTAATCATGGACACCTATTGTTGTAATTGCGCAGCACTAGTGCGACGTAAAACCCTACCAACCAACTAACCAACTGACTTTTATTAACAACACACTTGTCCACAGAACATCCTGAGGAGGTCCATAGGATTTCCCCTTTATCCGCAGGATATCCTGAGGATGCCTTTCGGAGAGGATGTATTGTTAGGGATGTAAGAAATTGTGTTGGTAAATATACTGTATTGACAAAAATCTGTACGTGATAGAGAAAAATTGGCTGCATTTTCATTTTCAGGACATCAAAAAACATAAAGATCAGTTAAAATCATCAAATCAAATTTTGTCAACTTCATTTTTGTAGACCTGTGATAATTGATGATTCTATAGAAAAAGTAAAGTAAGACAAGTCTTTAAATAAACAAAAGAGAAAATTGTAATAGAGTCTCAGTATTTTTCTCTAAATAGTATGTTGTTTCAACTAACACCATTGCCCTTCAAATAATTTTAGCCCATATATCATAATGATAGAGTATTTCGTTCTGTCCCTGTAAAAATCTATAAATCCTGGATTCACCAAAATCTATACATTTCGTGCAACATTGACCTGTAACATGTATATAAACTTTCAGCTGAATTGGATGAAACACTACCGTCTAAGACTCTATCACATTATAAAAAATTTGAGTCCATCAACCTAATGATACAAAATTTTTCGTTGTGTACTTGTAAAAAAAACTATAAGTGCTACAGTATCTAAAATTTACAGAGTTCGTGTGACGAGGACCTATAACATGTAGTGTAAATTTCCAGTTCGTTTGGATAATTAGGCGTTTCAACGCTGTCGCATTTTAAATAATTGAAACTCATAGGCCATAATGATAAAGAATTTATTAATGTGTACAAATCTATAAGTGCTAGAGTCCCCAAAATTATAGAGTTTGTTCGTTGATGACCTATAACATGTAAATATATTTTCAGCTCAGTTGGGTAAGTCATTTAGATAGTAACATACTTTAAATAATTTCAGCCCATAGACTATAATGATAAAGAATTTTTTGTTGTGAGCCTGTAAAAATCTGTAAGTGCTAGATTCACCCAAAATCTATACAGTTCATGTGAAAGTGACCTATAACATTTGTTTAAGTTTTCAGTTTATTTGAATAAGGTGTTTGGACAATGCCGCACTTTATATAATTTGAGCCCGTAGACCATAATGATAAAGAATTTTTTGTTGTGTCCCTGTAAAAAAACTATAAATGATAGATTAGACAAAACAATACAGTTCATGTTACGATGACCTACACACCTCCCAGACAGCACATCACCTCCCCAGGATATCTTCAAGATGTCTTCTGGATGAAAAGACATCCCAGAAACATCCTTAAGATGTACTGTGGATAAGTTAAGCCTAACTGTGCTGTTAGGGCTACAACATATGTACCAACTTTCAACTCATTGGAACAAAGCTTTTAGACGCTATCGTGTTCACTCACATACACACACGCATTCGTACATCACCGCAAAAACAGCAAAAATAAACTCAGAGGACCTCAAAACGAAAAGCTACACGAAAATCTCAAATTAAATTTTTTGTCGTGATGACAATACTTCCCCTTCATAATATGTTCGAAAAGCAACAATATTTACAGCATTGTTCCTTTTACCCAAAAATACTTGAGCCCACCCAATCTTTTTCAAAAGTTGGCGCCACTGGTTTTGCATGCCAATATCGTCGGTCGCCGCGATCGATTGGCCTATTAGTTTTCCGGCAAATGCTGTTTGTATTCGCATGTAGTGGTACACTTACGTGCCTTTTCGCCAAAAGTGGCATGGTACCAACAATTCTTGCTATGCTGTGTCGATCGTGAGCGGGAGCGTGATCGCTGTCGCCAGAAACTAGAACGGGAGCGACTTCTATCAAATGAGTTTTGAGATCGACCCAAGGATGTCAAATCTTCTAAACGTTTGGTTAGGGCATCGACTTTGCTTTCTAAAGATGTTAGCCGGTCAGTATCCGGATTTGGGGAAGGTTTCTGAATGGCTTGTATCTCTGCTGTGCCATAGGATTCGGCGATCTTATCTGCCATTTCTGCCAAATTATCGAGTGAATCTTTACTCTCTGATGTGCTTTGGCAGTCGTTGCGACCATAAAGATTTAATTACTTCCTCAGAAACTGACTTATCAGCTAAACTTTTCATGTGGCGCAAAAGATCAGATGGTTTGTGATCGCCTAATTCTATATCGGAAAATAGTTTTTTAAGACTCCTTTCATCGGAATCTGATAAGCGAGAAAGCAATGTGGATTTTAGCTTGTCATATTTATTGTCACTTGGAGGATCTGACAGAATGTCGTCTACCACATCCAACGTTATTTCGTCTAAAGCTGCGACGACAATATAATACTTTGTTGAATCCTATGTGATACCTGAATTTATGAACTGCGCCTCTAATTGCAGAAACCAGAGTTTGGGTTTATTGTGCCAACATATAGGCGGCTTAACAGAAATGGCTCCAAGATGGGTATTTTGTTTATCATTAGCGTTTGCCAATTCTAAATCAGTTTCAGATTCCTTCATTTTATAAAAATGGTATTTAAAAAAAAAATAAGATACTTTCATAAAAGGTTTGAAAAACTCACCTAATATTAATCAAAGGCTGGTAACAGAAAATTTATAAAAGAACTGAATGCGACATCTTTAGAAAGAGGTCCCAATTCTTTGTTTATCAGGGTCACCACTTTATAGGTGCGTGTGGTTTGCATAAATAAGACTCCAAATTATAAAACTAATATTATTTACATACTATTTACAATCTAAATGATACACAGGATGAATTAATTATTGCAGTAGAATGTATAGAAATATAAGCAAGCATTATTACAAATATTCTAGCTCAGCGACAAAGTGAACATTGTTCCATGAAAGTTCTCGATTCTAATCGCTACCTAGGAAACACAAAAAGTTTCTTGTTGCCAGATGCGTAAAGTCTTTTTAACTATCGGCAGTGTTGCCAGATGGCTACAGTTCAGACAGTCACAAGATTTAACACAAAGGTGTCCCCTGAAGGATCATTGTGCACACTGAAGTCAGAATTTCGAATTTGTTTATTTTTCTTTTAATTAATAAAAATATGAAAAGAATAAGCTAATAATAGCAAAAAATTAGCCACTTAAATTTTATCCATAATTTAATTGTTGCCCAAAAAAAAAAAAAAACTTATACTATTAAGTGAGCAATATTTGTATATATATCGTTCCGCCCCGCCAAGCTAAAACAAACATTAAGAGAAATACAAATGAAATTTACAAAGTAGGAAGTCAATGGTGAACGCTACAAGTGTATATTATGCCGACATAACATCTCGTACTTTTCGACTACCTGTATCTCAGCTCCCTAATCCCCAAGACATATTATTTTTTGCACAGACCTTAAGCATACCCCTAAGACAAAACATACAAATTTGCATGTCGCTCCGAATTAAGGGGCCTGAGTTATATAACTTTGAAAACCTGAAATTTCCCTGTTACTTTCTTCTTCTTCTGGCAATTGTTAATTAAGACAAAAATTTTTGACAGCAATTGAGCCTAGAGTTCTGCAGCTAATGAGCTGAAAATTTGCATAGACATTCCTTCTGACCCGTACCACTGACTTTGGCAATCAAAAATTTTTTTGGTCGGGTTACTGCTGCCTACGGCAGCGCTGCCAGTACACATCTTGCAATCGCTTTTTAACTAACTTCCCGACTAGCTAGAGATTTGAAACTTTTAGGATAGCTCAGAACACGGTGACAATACATTTTTTAACACTTTTAGTCAACTGTCTCAGGTATCTACTGCCTTCGGCAGCGTTTATATGATTCGACAGAAAATTTATTTAACTAATTTCCCGACTAGCTAGATATTTGAAACTTTCAGAATAGTTCAAAACACGGTGAAAATGCATTTTTTAAATACTTTTAGCCAATTGTTTCGGGTTCCTCCTGCCATCGGCAGCGTTACCAGTACACATCTTGCAATCGGCTTTTTAACTAACTTCCCGACTAGCTAGACATTCGAAACTTTCAGGGTAGCTCAGAATACGGTGACAATACATTTTTAAACTCTTTTAGTCAACTGTTTCATCCCTACTGACTTCGGCAGCGTTTATATGATTCGACAGAAAATTTATTTCCCGACTAGCTAGACATTTGAAACTTTCAGAATAGTTCAGAACACGGTGAAAATGCATTTTTTTAATCCTTTTAGTCAACTGTTTAGGGTCCTGCTGCCATCGGCAGAGTTACCAGATCAAAGCTTGCAATCGATTTTTAACTAACTTCCCGAATAGCTAGGCATTTGAAACTTTCAGGATAGCTCAGAACACGGTGACAATACATTTTTTAACACTTTCAGTCAACTGTTTCAGGTCCGTATAGCCTTCGGCAGCGTTTATATAATTCGACAGAAAATATATTTAACTAACTTCCGGACTAGCTAGGCATTTGAAACTTTCAGGATAACTCAGAACACGGTGAAAATACATTTTTAAAATACTTTTAGCGAACTGTTTCGGGTTCCTGCTGCAATCGGCAGCCTTACCAGTACACATCTTGCAATCGTCTTTTAACTAACTTCCCGACTAGCTAGACATTTGAAATTTTCAGGATAGCTCATAACACGGTGATAATACATTTTTACCAATTTGAAAATCATTTGAGGACAAATGTTCTAGAATTTACAAATTTTTCCTCAAATTAAAGCATAATTTAACTCTGCCCTGAAATTGCCTTTCAATTTGTGGTGGCTGCGATGATTTGTCCTCAAATTGGGTTTAAAAAATTTGATCGCCTTAGTTAAACCCAGTATCAACTTGAGTTTCACTAGAAAATGCAGCTCAAATAACAGCTGACAACATATAAATCACAGCAGAAACGATACCATAGTCATAACATACAGAAATAAACTACAATTCAATGGTAGAGACTTAGTTAAGCAGAACTTTCTATTCCGTAAATTCTTAGCGAGAACTCACCTCAGTGGTCGGAACGGGACCCCTTTTATAGCCTGCCATTAATCCTGAATTTTGCAGTAACTTCCATAATAATCGAGTTACAGCTTGGACAATGGGTCTATCGATAGTAAAGGTTTTTTCACTAAGGTCGTGAAAATAGATGTCAAGGTGCGATAAAGTCTCCAAATTCATGGCCAAGTCCATTACTTGCCCTAATAATGTGTGTTTTTAACGGAGAAGGATCTTTTTTAACGCCGAAACAGGCTAGAAATGCAAAAAATTGACATTTTATAATGCGACTAAACTTCTTACAAAGAAATCACATAAAAATAACTAGTACTATTTAGAAATCTGTAACACCATATTTACATCTATGTATAACACGCACGATTTTTATTGATCTATTACACAAATATATTCATTATGCATACGTATTAAATTTATAAAAGCACATACATAACCTGCAAAAAGAAGTGATATCACATTAAAAAAACAATACTACTGTAAAAGTCACCCCGCCCAGCAAAAACTCTTACCTTTCTTATGCATACGTACACTCCTCATATTTATAAGGACACTTTATATTTTGAAATAACTAATGTAAAAATAATTGTGAACAAGATTATATTAAGTGCTCTTAATATATCTAGTATTCTAAAAACCAAAACTGCTATATATATTTTTTTTAATATGAAACAAAATTAATAAAAAATAATGCAAAATATTTTTTTCTCCACGTTTTTAGACGTTCATAATTATAGGGACAATCAAGATTTTTTCGTTTTATTTAACTTACAAGCGGATAAATTTCAGTTGATATGCAAATTCGTTAACTACTGGGCTAGATTAATTCATATATCTGTACTGATAAGTATAAAGGATTTAACTATTTAAAAGAGTAAAATCCGCTGTAAAAGGCACGTTAAAATTATTTAAAAGAATTTTAAAAGGTTAAAAAACAGTTAGACAACATGTTTCGTGCTTATTTACTAGCACATCATCAGGTCTCGTCAGTTAATGAAAGCCATCGAGCTTTATCTTGTTGTTCTAAGAAAGGCTGCCATAGGGTTGCTAAGTCTTTACTCTGATTCTCGTTAATGCATTTATCGCCAAATTTCCAAATCATGATCTTTTCGTATATGTCTAATGTGTATTCGGTGTGGGGGGTTGCTAGAATTTTACTTTCCTCCCATTTTGGCTGGGCTTCTTTATTGTCGAGTAAAAGTTGCTTTAATGCCGTGTTTCCGTACAATGATTTAATGGAATGTTTATGTTCTTTAATCCTTTTACTCAAATTGCGCTTTGTTTTGCCAATATAATAAGATGTTATATTATTGATTGAGATGGGGATTGCATATACGCCGCCAACTTTTGTTTTTTTGTCACGATCGGATATTATCAGATTTTTCAATGTTGAGGTTTTAAATGCAATATTATATCCAATTAAATTATTATTATTATTATTATTATTATTATTATTATTAAATCTCACAATCGAGAAAGAAAAAGATAGAGCCTTACCCTTCCTCGATGTATTGATACATAGAAATCATGATAATAGTACTATCTGGACTGAAGTTTATCACAAACCATCATCCCCCCTCACCATTGCACCTGTTAACTCTTACACATCTAAACAACTACTTTTCAACGCCATTACACCATTAATTAATAGAGCCTTTACACATTGCACCTATAAATCCTCCTCAGATAAAGAATTAAACTTAATTAAAAAGACTATGCTTAATCAAGGTTACAATATCACAATATTTAATAAGTTGAAACGCAGAATAATAAACCGGCTTAACAATACGAATCTAAAAACTCGAAACGAAACTAGTAGATTTATTGGCGCAATCTCATTTAATAAAGGTTTCTATCCTGTAATACGACAATTTAAAAATATTGGATATAATATTGCATTTAAAACCTCAACATTGAAAAATCTGATAATATCCGATCGTGACAAAAAAACAAAAGTTGGCGGCGTATATGCAATCCCCATCTCAATCAATAATATAACATCTTATTATATTGGCAAAACAAAGCGCAATTTGAGTAAAAGGATTAAAGAACATAAACATTCCATTAAATCATTGTACGGAAACACGGCATTAAAGCAACTTTTACTCGACAATAAAGAAGCCCAGCCAAAATGGGAGGAAAGTAAAATTCTAGCAACCCCCCACACCGAATACACATTAGACATATACGAAAAGATCATGATTTGGAAATTTGGCGATAAATGCATTAACGAGAATCAGAGTAAAGACGTAGCAACCCTATGGCAGCCTTTCTTAGAACAACAAGATAAAGCTCGATGGCTTTCATTAACTGACGAGACCTGATGATGTGCTAGTAAATAAGCACGAAACATGTTGTCTAACTGTTTTTTAACCTTTTAAAATTATTTTAAATATTTTTAACGTGCCTTTTACAGCGGATTTTACTCTTTTAAATAGTTATTTCGCACGTGGTTTTTAATTATTTAGTAAAGGATTTAAGTCCAAAAATGTCGATTTTGAGTTAAGTACATAGTCAGACTCAGAAAAAAATTCTCAACCGATTGGTATAAAGGATTTAAGTCTATGTCATTTTGTCTTTGAGAAAATCGATTGGTAAAAAAAGGTTCAAGTCAGAAATTTACCATTCATGTATGGTATAAAATATTTAATTCAGTTTTTTCCTGTTTTTAAATGAAGGTTGACAATCACTGAATGGTATAAAGGGTATAAATCAACATATTCCATTTTCCCTAATCGATTCTTCTGATTTGTTTTTAGTTAGTTTAACTTTATTTTTCGTCACCGGAAAAATCCAGAATATGGACTTAAATCCTTTATACTTATCAGTACAGATATAAGCCTTATATTTTTCTTGTACGGGCATTACTGATAATTCCTCGAAAAAAAAGAACGTTCATGTAGTGAAGTATGATAAACGTGTTTTTTAAGTGCAAGGATAATTTCAATCTGCCGAATTTCTAATGAAATTCGAAGATCTAAAATTGCTGAAGGAAATGTGATTAAACGTTGAACTGGTGGTTCGGTAGGAGAGAGATCCGAATCAAAATCATAGTTGTTTTATAGAGATCGAAGACTCATATTTGCTTTTACTGTTCTACTCATAATGACTGCTGTTGAATTTGCTCGTAATTTTTAACGAAAGGTTGAGGTCCACATTTATGCATGTTTAAAATAATTAATAATATGTTAAAATGAATAAAAAACCTGTAATGATCAATAAGCATTTAATGGGGGAAAGAACGTCTGTGTTAAAAATGAATAAAAACAATATTAAATGGTAAAATGTTTCATTTTCGGATGAAAAACATTTTATTCTTGATTAATCAAATGGTTTTAACAGTTACTGGCACGATCTGAAGATAGCGAAAAACAGAGCAGATTTTGTAAAGGTAGATATGAATCGGGCATTTTAAAGGTGGATCTGTGGTGCTCTGGGGAGCTGTTTCTACTGAAGGCAGAATGAACTTAGTAATTTTTTCTATTATTATGAACATCAAGAGAATATCCGCAAATTTTAAACTCGGAATTCTCAGATTTTTGTTAGATTTTGGGGGGTTATAATATTTGTTTCAACAAGACTTACATTTTTGCTCTACCTCTAGAGGAATAGCAAATAGTTTGAAGAAAGAAACTTCTTTATTGTTGCCTTTCCCGTGGCCTGAAAGTTGAGAAAACTTTAACTTATCATATTAGAAAAGTGCATGCAAGTGGAAAGAAATTTTAAATAGCTTAAATGTATTCAGAATATCATCTATACTGTATGAAATGATATTGAAAGTTAATATTAAAGAAAATATATATGTATATACCAGAGGGAATGTCTGACTGTTTCACCCTAAAAAGAGGCCCTAAAAAATACTAATTTAAAGAATAATTGAAAAAATATACTAAGATTCGAGCTGTCCTTATAATTGTGAACACCTGAAAAATCCTTTTTTTAACCGTATTTAAAGTTTTTTAAAATAGCAAAACGATAAAACATTTTTAAATATCGTCTATTAATGAAATTCAAATTAATAAAAAATATATTTTTTTAAATAATAGTGTTCAGCGTTTAGTTAATATAGAAAAACGGGTGTCTTTATAATTATGAGAAGGAGTGTATTATATTTATAAAAGCACATACATAACCTGCAAAAAGAAGTGATATCTCATAAAAAACAATACTATTGTAAAAGTCACCCCGCCCATCAAAAACTCTTACCTTTCTTAAGCAGCCAAAAAAAGGATTGATATCAAATTTCGCCGCCGCTATTGAATCCCGGGTACTCAATGCCTAGCTTAATGAAGATCTGCGAATAACACTGCATGTATCTTTCTAATATATCCTAATCTCTTTCAACATTCTTTGTTATCTGTGTTAGTTTTTTCGCTGCATTATAAAACTATAATTTAAAGTATTTTTACGGCGGGGTGCGTAATAATATTTTAATTTTTACTAACTAAATCTTTTATTAATTAAAACTTCTATATAGCAGAACACCCCGCCGTAAAAAGCAAAGGCGTCGACAAGCAAGATATGAAGTGGCTTTGCGAAATCAGTGCCCAACATACAAAATAGCAGTTTGTAGAGATGTGGACTATAGTACTTTAGGAGAATTCAATGTAAAATGCGTTCATTGTAAAGCATGACATTTTCCAGAGGAACGTGTTTCCAATCGTCTTCATATGGCCGTATTCACCATTAACTTCAACTCCCGGTTCAACTCAGAAACTTGAAAAGCATCTAAAGGCAGGGTACAACTTTCCAGCAAAGTTTGGCCCGCTGTTTCTGCCATCTAGCGTCGAGTATTTCATATAATCTTTTATTGGTATCTTTCACCTAAAAAGTCTGAAAATAATTATACCGCTAGATGGCAGAAACAGCACGGCAAAATTTGCTGAAAATTTGCACCCCGCCTTTATACGCTTTTCAGATTTTGATGTTCAACCGGGAGTTGAAGTTATTGGTGAATAACAGCATTAGAGACTCTTTTGGCGATTGTTGTCTTCATGGACGATTATTACTGCCAGCACCATATTTTGCGAACGAGTTAGCAAGACTGTTTTTGCACTGCCATCCACTTCCTGAAGAATTTCATAAAAGAACCAGAAACCTGAATTCCTGTTTTGCTTTTTCTTCTTTCAATGTGCCAGAAGACAGAACCATCAACAGTCATGGCATATACAGTTTTATTGCATGTAGACAAGTATACCACAAAATGAACTTGGCTGCTCAACCGACTTAAGACGTACATGGAAAATTTGAAAAACCTCAATACGGTCAGATGTATTTTTTGGATCCTGATGATGCTGTTGACGAATTGCATCATCCTCTGAATTATGGAATAAGTCGTGAACTCATGGAATTATTAGAGCACGTAATAAGGGCACATAATGCTTATGCGCAGGGTTATATGAGGATGCGAGAAGTTCAGCATGAAGTTAATCAGCAAGCTACTGCAGAAGGATTATCTCCACCTGAAGTTCGACTTTTGTTCAGAATTCCTCAGGAAAGTGATTACAGAAGATTTAATGCACCATCCATTAATGAAGTTTACGCTGTCTTCACACTTAATGCCGATCAGAGTTTCCCAGAAAATGAAATGATTGTACATCGGCGAAACAAAGAAATTATTATTCTAAAAAATATTGATAAACGTATTGAGCCATTCACTTATGCACTGCTTTACCCACAGGGAACGAATGGTTTTTCTCTTGATCTACCATTGTCTTCACCTTATTCTTCGCGGCATCATGCAACGCGCCTTGAGTTGGCTCAGAACAGACTTGCTTTTCGACATGAAGTAACAAATTATTTGTCCACAAGAATGAATTCTACAGGTCATGACTCGCGACAAATACAATTTAATGCATTGCATTTTGGTGGCAGTCCTTTTCAACAGTACATTGTCGACACTTTTATTAGGGTCGAAAGAGATCGTATTCAGTGGATTAAAGCAAGTCAAAAGAAGACTATTGCTGATAATTCTACAGAAGTCACACATTTGATAAACGACTTGGTAGAAAAAAACAAAGCTACATTTGGAGAGAAAATCATTCTCCCATCATGTTTCCCAGGGTCAACACGCTATTATACTAAACAATTTGAAGATGCTATGGCAATTGTTCGCCGTTTTGGTTCTCTAGCTTTCTTCATAACAATAACATGCAATGCAAACTGCCCTGAAATAAAAAACGCTTTGCACATTCAGCTACAGGAGGGATCTTTTATACAACAACTTCCTCAAGACCGACCAGATAATATAACTCGAGTTGCAAAATTGAAATTTGATGAAATAATTGAAGATTTTGATAAGAAGCAGATGTTTGGAAAGTTTCTGCTTATGTATATTCAATTGAATTTCAAAAGCGAGGTCTTCCTCACATTCACCTTCTTCTAATTATGAGTTCTCAAGACAAGATTCATAATCCTGTGTTGGATTATGGGTTAACATCTTATAATCCGATAAAATATATTAATTAGCAGAGATCCAGTAACAATGGAGCGTGGTCACTGTTTTTAGCTATGCTTAATTTAAATCTAGAAGAGCTTTGTAAAAAAATATTTAAATCAGAATTTGAATAACTTAACCTTATTCATAAACTTTCAATCTCTTCAGAAATTTAAGTTAAGTTGGAATTTTAAATAAGATAATTTACACACATATGGTAAGGGAAATAAAACACAATCAAAATAAAAATTAGTTTTTTAAACTAAACGGAAAAATTTGTTTAAATAAAAACAGAGAAAAAGAAAAGCCACTATGGCATTTTTACAAAACATATGCAGCTTTTGCACCGGCTTAGTGCTATCAATTCCTTCTGAAAAAGAACATCAGCCTCAAAACACTCTCTATCTGCAGGCCTGGAAAAAACAAAAAAACGAAGGAAGCAAGCCAGGAAGCAAGCAACTCATCATAGTCTGCCTGAAGTATTTTTACTTCTTCAAAGTACTGTATTTGTATATTTCTGTTGAAGAACCATTGATGGAATTCACTGTGGTTGCGGCTTGCGTTGGAGGAAGGGAATTCAGAAGAAATGAAGCCGTGGCGATCATTACGGATTCTGTAACATGGAGACAGAATGAAGAGACTAGGTGGTTATTTTTCCGATGGAAGTCCGATTGTCAATATTTGATTGTCTCGTATCTTGACAATGGCCTCTCACTTCCAGAAGAGAAAAATATACTAAAACGTCAATTACATACTAATGGTTTATAGTCCAAATTGTCCTTTATTTTCTACTATAAATATAGACTAAAATAAAACTATCTTAGCTTACAGAAATTATACTTTTCTAATTATAAAATACATATAAATATATACAAATTACACCAATAAAAATAAAGCTTGTCTGGGGCTTGGTGAAAGCGTCAGCGAAATTTCTGTTTTAATGTTCTTGGAATTACCAAAGTGGACTGGCCTAGTCATGCTTGCGCTGCACTAGTACTAGGTGGAGTGAGAGAACCGCGCACTATACCTTCAAAAGTTTCTTTTGGAGAGAAGTTAAAATATGGCTTGTCAAATTTAATGTTATAACTTTGACAATACCTTTCGACCTTTACAATCGAATTTAATTTTTCCTTCTTTCCCACTTCATAATAGTACACGTCGACCCGGGGCTCTTCCTTCCGATGTTTTAACTCTCTGTACCACTCAACCGTACGGGGCTCATTCTGAACGGCGTCCTCCACATCTGTTTGGGCATCCTCATATTCGTCATCAGATAAGGGGGGAGGATTTAATGGGACAAAATACTGATTGGGAGGTTCTACCGGAATGTTCCTATCACAGACATCAGGGTCCAGGATGCTTCCACTATCAGCGCTACAACTTCGTGTTCCTGTTCATTAAACCTGACGTTTACAGACTCTATAACTTTATCGTCTTCTGGAATAAAGATCCTGTGCCCCCGTGTTTTTGACGCGTATCCTATCATGATACCCTTTTTGGCACGTCTTTCAAATTTAGACCGTCTCAGCTGGCGAGGTTTGCCAACATAAGCTGTACAACCAAAAGGCCTTAAATGCTTAATTGATGGCACTCTACCATAATATCCTTGAAAAGGTGTGCATTTAGTCCTTTTGGGACAAGAACGATTCCAAGTATACGAATAGTACCTTAAAGCTTCAGGCCAAAATGTATCCGGAAGGTTACTATCATCCAGTATCAACCTAACGTTGTTTAGCACAGTTTGATTAAACCGTTCCGCCAAACCGTTTTGTTCCGGCGTGTAGACATTTGACCTTTCATGCTTAATACCTTTTTCTTTAAAGAAGTCAGATAGGTCATTATTTAAGTACTCACTTCCACTGTCCGATCTCACACGTTTTAGACGGGTATTTAGGGAGTTTTCCATCCGCAATATATGCTGACGTAACCTATCACTAACTTCATGCTTCGAAACCATGGGATAAGTGGTCACATACCGGCTAAAATCGTCTATTACTGACAAAAAGCACCTCTCCCCATCACGACCAATTGTTGTGGTCGGACCCCAAACATCAGTGTGAATCATTTCTCCCGGGGCTTTAGACTTAATTTCATGTTCGCTCTTAAATGTAACTCTTCTAAACTTATTCAAAATACAAGTTTCACATGAGTAATTACTGAAGTTCAGGTGAGGAAGACCTTTTACAATATTTTTCCGCTTTATACGTTCAATTGAACTGGGACTTATATGTCCGTATCTACGATGCCATAAATCTAATTTATCGATTCCCCTTTCAGTTTTAGTGTTTGCGGCAAATTTAACTGACCGCTTCTCAGCAACTGGTTTTGCATCAGTAACCTAAAGGCAGTTTTTAAGAATGGCTGTAAAAAGATATTCATTATTTCTATCCGATACTTTCACCTTCCCATTTTTGGCATGAAATGAAGCACCAAAAATATCCATACGAGGCCCACTTAATAAGTTCCTTAATAACCTTCTAAGGATAGGTATATACATTGTGTCCTTAAAAGACAAAATTTGTTGGCAGAATCTTAACTTCATGGTGCCTTTTCCCTTTATGGGATAATTAAGGCCATCTACAGCGACAGATAACGTCTCATCATTTACAGGAGTGTAATCCTCTAAGGTATTTCTATTGTGAGTAAAATGATGCGACGCCGCCGTGTCAAACACAAAAACATCTTTTAACTCATTAGCATGTGACAAATTGGCCTGGACAAAGAAAGATTTGGGTTTTAAATCAAAATTTGAATTACCACTTCCCTTCTTACCCTTCATGATGCCACTTGTTTTACGTGCTGTATGACTCCTCCTTGGACTGCTAGATGCATCCGTCGATTCCTCTTCCGAGCTCTTTTCATAGGTGGTCCTCTTTTCTGCGTTTTCCTTTTTCATCTTGGTACGGCAACTGCTTCTTACGTGTCCCACCTGTAACACTTAATTTCACGTTTTCTAAATCTAAATTTAGTAGCTACCGTATTGGCTTCATAAGCCTCAACCTTGTCCTTCTCACGGACTCTTTGGCGGCTTTCTTCAGCTACTAATTCTGTAACTATTGTCTCAAATTTAAACTTAGTATCCTCCCATCTTAAAACATTTTGTACTATAGAGTCAAAGTTATTTGGGAGGTACCGAAGAAATTTGAAACTAACATATTTTTCGGGTATTTTTTCACCAATTCCCTTGAGTTGAACTCTTATGATACGTAACCTGGCAGCAAAGACGTCCACGGATTCCTTTGGGTTAATTTTGCATGCGCAAAGTTCTGAGAAGAGAGCCATATGCTGAGCTCTATTATCAGGAGTAAAGTGCTCCTTGATTTTATTCCAAGCGTCTTTGGCTGTAAGGCAACCATAAATTATCTGCTTAAAATTGTCACTCAAATTAAGAAAAATGTTTGTTAAAGCTGTTTGAGCTCTAGAACGGTATTCAGTCACCTCTTTTGGCACTGTATCACCTGGCTTGTAATCAGGCTCAACGTCCTCTCTGGTGACGATACCCCAGACACCCTTTTCCATTAAGATGAATTTAATATCATGGGACCAGCTCACATAATTAGTGTGGGTGAGTTTAGCAATATTGTACTGTGTAAACGAAGCCATGACGTCATAAAAACCACTAAGGCAAGAAGGGAAAAGAGGGGGGGGACTACATTAATCAATAGCTCCTCATTCGAAACCCCCCGTCTTAAATTAATCTAAACCTTTTCAGCTTATTTTTCCTTCTGTCCAGACTACTTTGCTTAAAAAGGTAAAGAAACATTAATATGTATTATACAATACTTAAAATAACTTCAATTAATGTCCTTATGCATATATAATCATGCTATTGTCCATAAACTGTCCACACAGTTTCAAATTCAAATTCCAATTAAAGAAAACAAGTTTTCAGTGTATATGACACAACCCAGAAAGAAACAGTTTTTTTTTTTTTTCCCATTACCATAATGTGTGTGCATTCAGGTTATTCAATAGAGAGAAAAAGAAATCACTTTCAATTTCAAAACTCAATTACTTTATTTACGGTTCAGTATTAAAAATAATCTTTAGTAACGTTCCCTTATACACATTTAAAAAAAACTTCAAATTCCTTTTAAACATTTAGCTCTTTACTAGATTAAACAAAATAATTACGAATCTAAGTTATCACCACTAAAACAGTAACTTTTAACCCGTAACCCGTGTTGGATTATGGGTTAACATTAATCTTATAATCCGATAAAATATATTAATTAGCAGAGATCCAGTAACAATGGAGCGTGGTCACTGTTTTTAGCTATGCTTAATTCAAATCTAGAAGAGCTTTGAAAAAGAAAAATATTTAAATCAGAATTTGAATAACTTAACCTTATTCATAAACTTTAAATCTTTTCATAAATTTAAGTTAAGTTGGACTTTTAAATAAGATAATTTACACACATATGGCAAGGGAAATAAAACAGAGTAAAAATAAAATTTAGTTTATTAAAACTAAACAGAAAAATTTGTTTAAATAAAAACAGAGAAAAAGAAAAGCCATTATGGCATTTTTACAAAACATATGCAGCTTTTGCACCGGCTTAGTGCTATCAATTCCTTCTGAAAAAGCTGAAAAAGAACATCAGCCTCAAGGTACTCTATATCTGCAGGCCTGGAAAAACCAACAAAATGAAGGAAGCAAGCCAGGAAGCAAGCAACTGATCATAGTCTGCCTGAAGTATTTATACTTCTTCCAAGTGCTTGTATTTGCATACTGGCGCAATGCGCCCTCTGGGGATTTCTGTTGAAAAACCATTGATGGAATTCACTGTAGTTGCGGCTTGCGTTGGAGGAAGGGAATTCAGAAGAAATGAAGCCGTGACGATCATTACGGATTTTGTAACATGGAGTCAGAATGAAGAGACTAGATGGTTATTTTTCCGATGGAAGTCCGATTGTCAATATTTGATTGTCTCGTATCTTGACATCCTGAAGAACTGGATGATCTCATTTCTGCAGAGATTCCCGACTTTGAAGATACAGATCTGAGAGAACTTGTAATAAAGTGGATGATTCATAATCCCTGTGACGAACAGAACCCAAACGCAGCATGCATGGTAAATAAAAGTGGACGTATGAAGTGCCGCCTTCAATTTCCAAAATCATTTGAGGATGTATCTTCATTGGCAGACAATGCAAAACCAAATTATCGAAGGCGTTATGATCCCAAATTGGACCTTCACAGTCGATATTTTTCTCATGAAAGTGCAGTGTATCGTAAGTGTTGATGGCAGCCGCATAACAAGAGATAATCGTCATGTTGTTCCTTATAATGCTTATTTACTGGAAAAGTACAATTGCCATATAAACGTTGAATATACTGGAAGCAATATGGCTGTGAAGTATCTATACAAGTATATATATATATAAAGGGTTTGATTGTGCTTCATTTAAAGTTGTTGAAGAAGGAAGACAAATCATGTACAGTGAAGCAAATACTTATGTTGAGGGTCGATGCATCACTCCACAATAGGCATGTTGACGTTTATTTGGAAATGAAATTCAGAAGAAGAGTCATGGTGTGCAACGATTATCAATTCACCTTCCTTGCCAGTACAGAATTGTAAATTTAGATCAGGCTCAGGAAGATTTAGCTGATACAGGACAAAAAGGTTCGACTCTGGAAGCATATTTCAAACACAATAAAAAGGCTAAAGAAGAACATGAAATTAGACAAACAAATGGAGACACGGAGAAAGAGTCAATCTATTATTACTACTGGCAAATGCCTGAACACTTTAGATGGGATGAGAGAAACAGTGATGGATTCAAAACGTACGACATATAAAATATATTGGAAGAATACATAATGTCAATTTTGTTTTACAGCCTGAATTATATCACTTACGACTGTTATTGTATCATGTAAAAGAGGCAACCAGCTTTAAGGATTTACTGACAGTGAATAATATTGAATATGCGACATAAAAGCAAGCTATTCTAGCACGAGGATTAGGCTATGATGACCAAGAATAGGTTGAAGGATTGTCCGAATCTGCAAACTCAAAACCGCCTAGGGCAATGAGAACACTTTTTACACAGATTTTCATTCTAGGCTCACCAGAAAACCCAAAACGGCTTTGGGAAATGTTTAAGCAAGATCTCGCAGAAGATTTCATTCATGAAGGCCAAAGAACTAGAATTTCAGTTGAAGATTCTATGGAGTGAGCATACAGTGTAATTGCCCATAAACTCGACTCAAAAGCGACAGAAGGTAGAAATTTTCAATATTGGGTTGAAAAGTTTTCATTTGATGATATTGATGGTAATGAAACTGAATCGAATCAAGAAATGTCAAATGTCAATGAAACAGCAGCTATTGGTCAACAAATGTATCAACTTCCTAGAGGAAAAAAAATTGAAATTGTGGATGCTATCTTTCGTTTGGTCAGTGATGGAAACATTCAATCAAATTGCTTTTTTATTGATGGATCTGGTAGTACTGGAAAAACTTTCATATACAAGACTTTGTATTACCTTCTGCGAGGAGGGAACTTTAATGTGCAGTGTAGGGCTTTTACAGGCATTGCTTCGATTCTACTTCCTGGAGGACGCACATCCCACAAAACAATTGGATTGAAGGTGCCCTTTCGCCAGAGTCAAGTTCCACAATCAAACCGGGCTCCTGTAAAGCTCAAAAACTTTCTAAAGTTCAAGTATTTTTCATGGATGAAGCAACTATGCTTCCTAAATATGCATTGCATGCAATGGACGAAATTCTGAGAAAAACTGGAAATGCAACTTTGACATTCAGTGGAAAAATTATGGTTTTAGGAGGAGATTTCAGACAGTGTCTTCTGGCTCAACCGCGAGCGAATAAACAAGAACTTATTGACTTATCAATTAAAAAGAGTGCGCTTTGGTGTAAATTTAGGAATTATTTACTTTATGAGAATATGCTGGTTGATCCAGAACAAAGAGACTTTGCAAACTATATTTTAAAAGTTGGTAATGGTGAATTACCGATTAGGTCTTTAGATGAGACAGAGCTACCCGAAGACATAATTTCAAATGGAAATCTCATTGATGAGGTTTTTGGTTTTTTGCTTTATCAATGAAAATTATGAAGAGATGAAAAATAGAACTATACTTGCTCCTCTTAACAAAGATGTTGACAGGTTAAATACTGAAATTATTTCGAAATTACCCGGGAGTACAAAACGTATCACAGTTACGATACTGTAAATAACCAACCCGAAGGAGTACTTCAATTTACTGTTGACATTTTAAATTCTGTTGAAAATTCCGATTTACCACTTCATGAACTTAAACTGAAAAAAAAAAAAATGCTATTATTATGCTGATGCGTAAATAGATGTATCAGAAGGCCTTTGAAATGGTACAAGATTAATTGTTACTGTGCTGTACAATCATATTATTAAAGCAAAAATAATAACTGGTGAACACTGTGGCCGAGATGTACATATACCAATAATCCCACTTCAATCATCAAAAGGTCAACTTGGTTGCGCAATATCTAGACATCAGTTCCCTGTAAAAGCAGCATTTGCTATGACAGTGCATAAATCACAGGGCCAAACTTTTGACTTTGTAGGTGTTTATCTGAGAGTACCAGTTTTTATGCATGGAATGCTTTATGTAGTTTTTTCAAAAGTTAAAAGAAAAACATCCTTAAAAGTACTTTTGCCGATAGAAAATCAACACCATACTCGCAATATCGTCAGGAAAGATATCTTAAACCCTTCAAGAGCTACAGAAATGGATTACGGTTTTAATGAAAATGCAGAAGATTTAAATTTCAGCTTCGATTTGGACTAATGCAATTCAGGCACTGTTCTTATGCGTTTAATGCGTTAATAAATTTTTCTTATGCGTTTATAAAATGATAGCACATTTTTTGGTTGTTTGCTGCAATATATTTTAATATTAAGAGTTAAAATTCTTTAATTTATAGCATTGAAGTAGAAAGTTATTTAAATGTGATGATTTATAAAAATGTCTGATGATTTATAAAATGTATGTGTATAGTTATAAATTCGTAAAAATAACATAATTATTCAGACTTAAACTTTTCTATCCCACTGTGTACTCACCCAACAACAAATTTATTATCATCTCTAAGTGTTTTTGTTCTTATATATTTTCTTCTACGTGTTTTATTTCTTAAATAATAAAAGAGCGATACAAATGTTCTAAGAATAGGGGACGAATTTACGATTGGCGCCGCAGGCACCCAAGAGTTAACTTAAAATCGTTATATTTTTGACATTTTAGTATTAGGCCACTTTTACAGAGATCAAGTTATGATTGGCGACGCAGACGCCTAAGATTTTATTTAAAAATATTTGAATATTCAATATTTTTATATTATGCGATTTTTACAGAGAACAAATTGCGATTGGCGTCGCAGGCGCCCGAGAGCTTGTTTTTTGGTAAAAATTTTCTTCGGTCTCTGGCCAGCTAGCTAGTGAAGCTAACTGGTAATAATAAATAAAATAAATAAATAAATAAATTAGGAAATAAAAAGAGCGCGTTCAAAATGAAATAAAAAATTAAACAAGATAATTAAGTTCGAGTTTAAGTTGTTAATTTTTTTTTTAGGACTAAGTACGATTAATCTCAATCTGCAAATTTTTACGATTCGAGTTTTACGATAGTTGGACATTTTTCTAAATCTAAAATTTATCGGAAATATAACTGAATAATTTGAAAGCAATGTTATAATTTGAAGGAAAAAAAAAAAAAAGACTAATAGTTCTCTGTCCTAAACTAAATTCTGTTTTTGCCAGAATTTCATTGCCAGATTTCTTTGCCAGATTTTTTTTTTTTTTTTTTTTTGAAAGAAAAAGAAAAGAAAAGAAAATTAATAATAATCAGTATTGAAACAAACACTATCGAAAAAGTTTTTTTTTTTAATAATTTTGATTTAGGAAATAAAAAGCACGCGTGCAAAATGATAAAAAAGAGGGAAAAAAAAAAGGAGTGAGAAGCAAGATAGTTAAGTTTGAATTTCAGTTGGTAATTTAAGGATGCCATTGATATAGTAATTTGCCTTTATTGTTGTAAATTGTTTTTAATAAATTAAAATGCGGATATCATAATTGCGCTAGTAAAGACCTTTGCGAGAAACGTCCCAGTTACTTTGGTGCCAAATTTAAAATTTCGCCAAAAGAGTCGTATACAAAAGCTTTTTTTTAATCCAGTTTTAAGTTTTTTAAATCAAAATCTTACTACTTTTAGTGGGTCATTAGTTTAAAATATCATTTGAAGTTTCTTTTTGTTTCTACAGTTTTATAAATCTTGGGTTACATAACGGATATTTCAATGTTTCATTGGTATTAAAAAATAAAAAATAAGTAAATAAATAAATAAATAAAAAATACCGTAATTTTTTAAAGAAAATCGGAATATATTTCGAGAGGGGGCGGACAAATGGTAAAAATCGGCAAAAATATAGAAATTTATATGTATTTTCCTGGTAAAACTTAATAACATAAAAAATGATTTTAAAACAAAGCAATGAGTAAATAATAATAATAATAAATACAGTTAATTCTTGATTAACTGGTATTCAACTAACCGGAAAAATTTGGGAGAAACTTTTTTTCCCCATTTCCATCAAATTTTTCTAAAAGGTTTGCCTCCTTATTTTTAGAAAGCTTAAGTTTTCCATTTCCAAATAACCACAGTGTCTTTTTTTTCTATTTTTTTTTCCTTTAGATATTTTAAAGTAATAAATTCAGGTTTAAAAGTCAATGTAAAAAAGTCTATAGAAACACAACTGGAAAAAAAAAAAATAATAATAAAAATAATAATTTCACAAAATTTAAATTAAATTGAAATCTTTTTATATTTGTCATTTGCTAAATAAACTTTAATTTGAAATTTTCATGCAACTTCTGAAAATTTTCGTAATTTATTAAATTTCAAAATCTTTCTTAATCAATCTTTATTTGAAAGGTAAATTAAATGAATTAGGCATAATTATTTATATATATATATATATATATATATATATATACATATATACATTAATATAATATTAAAAAATTACCAACTCAAACTTAATTATCTTTTTTTACCTTTTTATTTATTTATTTATTTTATTATTTTTTAATAAAGCAAAAAATACTGATGGATTTTTAATTGCAAAAAACGCTACGTTTTTCTTGCATAAGTTTATCAGTATATACAAAAATATAAATATTATTCGTTACTCTTGCCTTGTTCCTATCCGAAAACAATTTTTCATGTATGTTGTTATTACTTTTCATATAAATAATCGTTGTTCGTAACACACCTGCGCCGAAATGAAACTGTACTCAGATAGCGGCCCCAACAATGCAGAATGTCACAAATAAAGAAATAAAATGTCAGAAATTCCAGTTGCGTTCGAAAACGATAAAATAGTTTTGATAAAATAATTGTTTATCCCCTGATACATTGAGTTGTGAAGTGGCGCTGCGATCTCCCTCTTTTTACAGGCCCTGCATGATAACCCTATAGAGGGTCGCTACGTCTTTTCTATGTACCGGTAGTTTTGTTTTGGTTTTCAGTTTGTAAACAAAGAGGCATTAAAACTCGGTACGCCGAAGTGTCGTTGCCGAGAATAAAGTTTTGATATGATTTAAAATTAGTTTTTATGATTAACTGTACAGTCCATTTGTCGATTTAAGAGTAATATCATTGCAGCATTAACATTTCTGCTCCGTCGATTGCCGGGGTGTTCGAACTTAAGTACTTAATTCGTTTCATTTTGTATTGTGAACTTAAGTTATTCTTTAAAGAATGAGGATTATTCTCTTGAAAAATCACGATTTATTCTTTCAAAACTGCTGTTGCTGAATTAAATTAAGGGTGAGTAGAGCCCTTTTAATACCTTTATGACTTTTATAGAATAATAATAATAATTTATTATTTGAAACATTTAACCCTTTGCGGCGCAAGACAATTCAGATCATCTAAATTATACTGCCACCGGAATTCATGAACTAAATTAAACTAAAAGAAATTTTAAAATTTAAGGTTAAAAAAACCGGCCTTTTCTGATATGTTATAAACGTAAATTTTTGCTAAAAATTTTCCGGGTTGAATATTTGCAGACGTATCTTAAATTTTGCGTCCTTGCAGCGAGGACGCCGCGCGTTAAGGGGTTAAGAACAAATTATCGTTTGGTGTTAGTTATCATTTGAAGATAATTAATATTTCTTTGAATTCGTTATGATTTGTATGGAAAAATTATTTTTAGTTGTTGTTTGAATATTTTTTACGTAATTTCATAACATGTTTTGCTAATTATATTTTTTAATATAACGAAATGGTAGAAAAACTAAAATATGTTCTCACAAAGAAAAGAACACGAAAAGCGGTGTTAAAGAAGTTAAAACAAAAATTATCTGGACCAGAATTGATATGGAATTTTATGTTAATAGTAAGTTGTCAAAATTAGATACTCAGAATAAATCCGAAAATTCTATCTTGAATTTAGTTTTGGTTTCAGGGAATTCTGTAGTGTGTTTACCAAAGATTACTTTACCAACGTTTGCGGGTGAAATACACGCTTGGCTTCCATTTAAAGATATCTTTAGAACCAGCATAGATCAAAACGTAAATTTATCAGATGCTACGAAGTTGCAGTATTTAAAATCAGCTTTAAGAGGAGATGCCTTTAGAATTGTTCAAACTACTTCAATAACTGATTCTAATTATCGATTAGCATGGTTTCTACTAGAAGAGAGGTATTCGAATAAACGGGAACAAATTTATGCTCATATCGAGACTTATAAAAATTTCTGTTGTTCAGAATGAGTCAGCATCTGCAATTCTAAATTTAATTGACGTGACAAGTGAAGTTTTTACATCATTAGAATGTTTAGATAAAAAATTAGAAGCTTTCCATCAACTATTTTTGCCTTTATTTTAAGCGAAAAGCAAGATCAAAATACTTAGTTATGGTGGGAAAGAAATTTAAAAAAGGATACATTACCTACTATTACTGAATTATTAGATTTCCTTAAAGATTATGGGAGAACATTAAATGCAAGAAAAACTTCAATAATTCCAAATCGTGACAATTCAGAAATTACGTCAATGGTATCATTTGTAACTGATAAAAGTGAAAACACTTGTAAATTGTGTAAAGCTGAACATAAATTGTTTAAATGCCATAAATTCCAAAAATTTAGTGTGAAAAATAGGTTTGAGTTTGTAAAGAAAACAAAGCTTATGTTTTTGTTGTTTTGGCAATCACAGTGTGAGAAATTGCTTTTCTAATTATTCTTGCAAAGTTTGTAAAAAGAAATATAATTCTTTAATTTGTTTTGATCGAGAAAAGTCTCCGTTCCTTCAGAATAATAAAAAAAAAAAAATCATGAGATTGCGCCGTCGTCTGATCAAACGTTAGACTCCAGTGAGTCTACGAATTCTCAGGAACTCAATGTTAATGCGATTTCTTTTGAAAGTAAAAATGAAAACGCATGTTTTATGACATCGATTAGTCATAATAATATTGTTGTGAAGAAAGTATTATTATCTATTGCCATGGTTCTTATTAAAGATAATGAGGAAAAAATATATCGAGCGAGAACTTTACTAGATAATGGAAGTATGATTCACCTTTGCACATCTAAATTAGCTGAAAAACTTCAGTTGCAAAAAGAAAATGTAAATTTATCAGTAGGTTGTTTAGCAGGAATTTCAACTACTGTAAAATCAAAAGTGAGTGCCGTAACCTGTAATGTAGACAAATCCTTTAGTCGTAAGTTGGATTTTTATATAGTTCCAACCATTATTCATTTAATACCTTCAATGCAGATTTATTTACATAATGTCGCAATGCCAAAAAATGTTAAATTCGCCGACCCAGAATTCCATGAACCAAGAAAAATTGAGCTGCTCCTTGGTTCGGAGATATTTTTCGATTTAATTAGATCAGGACAAATTTATGTACCTAACACAAATATAGTTTTGCAAAATTCTGATTTTGGGTACTTAATTGGTAGTAGTATTGAAAATTTTCGGGATGATAAAACGCCAGTACATTGTGGATTTATTTATGAAAATGTTGAGACACAATTGAAAATTTTGTTTCATTTAGAATCAATCAGAATTAAAGATGATCCGTACTGTTACGATGAAGATAAAGCACTTGAGATTTTTAATGAAACTCTCAGTTTTAAAAATGGCCGATATATTGTTAGCTTACTTTGGAAGAAGAATTGTAATGAATTAGAGAATAATTTTGATGTGGCAAATAAAAGGTTAAAAAGTCTAGAAATAAGAATGCAATCTTATAATTTATTATATCAAACATATAGGGATAGCTTGACTGAATACTTAGATTAGGATATGATATAAAATGTTCCCGATACTTTAAAACCAGTGAATAGACTGGTTTTTCATCTCCCTCACCAGACTCTGTATAGAGAAAAAAGTTTCACTACAAGAATACGTGTTGTTTTTGATTCTAGTTCGCAAGAAGTTGGTCATTTGTCCTTTAAGGATTGTTTATGACCTGGCATAAATTTAAATTCTAATATATTTCCTTATATGTATTTTAGACTTAACAAAATAGCAATTTTAGTCGATATAGAAAAGGCCTTTTTGCAAATTGCTTTAGCTGAGAAAGACAGAGAGGCAGTTAGATTTCTTTTTTTTTTTAAAGAAAACAGACAGGCCAATCATCAATGAGTTTGATGAACAACAGGAAATATGCAGGTTCAAACGTTTACTCTTTGGAGTGAATTCAAGCCCTTTCTTATTGGCGGCAACCATAAAGCTGCATATTCAAAAATTTAGAAATTTGGTTCCTGATGTTTTTGAAGTTCTTGATTCATGTACGTATGTTGACGACTTTATTTCAGGGGCAGATGATACAATGGAAGTCTTTAAACTTTCATGTAATGCCAAAGAAATTATGAGTAAAGCTAGCATGAACCTATGTAAACAATCGACTAATGCTAAGAATTTGATTAAGAAAATAAAGGAAAAAATTTCGATATTAATCCATTTTGTTTAAGTGATTCAAATGAAACAAAACTAAAAGTTTTAGGCATACAATGGAATATTGAAGAAGATTGTTTGAGTATAGAGACTGCTTGTTTGATAGACTCTTTAAAACGCAAGAAAAATACTAAGCGATTTATTCTTCAGACAGCTGGAAAGCTTTATGATCCATTGGGGTTTATTACACCACTGTCAGGTTAAAATTTTTGTTGCAGACGTTATGGCTACTGAAACTGCCTTGGAATGCTGAACTTTCCCCTGACGTCAATGATTAGTGGTCCGAGGGGTGCAGTGAAGTTTCAGAACTCTGTAAAATTAAAGTTCCAAGATTTGTTTTGAAATCACTTCAGGCAGACGTACAAATTCATGTTTTTTCCGATGCAAGTCAAAAATCTTATGGAACAGTAGTATATGATAAAGGGAAAAGTCATGCTATACTGAAAAGGTATACTGAATCAAAGGATCCAGCAAAAGATGGAAATCATTCGTCAAAAATCGTGCAGATGAAATTTAAAAACTGACTGATCCAGATTCCTGGTTTTACTGCTCAACCAAAACCAATCCTGCTGACCTTCTGACACGTGGAATTAGTGCCGCCTCTCTAGTGAATAGTGACAAGTGGTGGGCAGAAGCAGAATTTTTGATGGAGTCGCAAATTTATGAACAATGTATGTCACATGTGATTCATGAAGCCGAGTGCTTGACCCAAAATGAGAAAGAATTTTGTTTGAACGTGACTAGAACTTCTTCTGACAATGATAACTGTTATGAAAGAAAATCTATAAAACTTCGAACACTTTTAACGAAATTTTAAGTCTGAGTAACAGTTAATATTAAATAATTAATGTTCTTTCTTATATTTTTAAATTTATTTATAATTGCAGAAATAAGCTGAAGAAAACTGGACCTTTAAAGCTGGAAGAAGAACAGGTTGCCGAAGAAGTCTTAATAAAGCATGAACAAAAGGTCCTGTCAGGTAAAGGGTAAAGGGGACATATCAAATAAATTTAAAAATTTGAATCCCTTAGGGGATGAAAAAGGGATAATTCATGTAGGTGGACGGCTTGAAAGAGCCTCTTTGCCATTTTCTCAAAAATATCCAGCAATCCTGCCAAAAAATTGTAGATTAAGTAAAATTTATTTTTCTAGTGTACATAAAAAATTACTGCATATTGGACCTCAAGGGCTACTGAATGCAGTAGGTTAAAATTTTGGCCATTGGCTGGCTGAAATTTAGCGCGGGAAAACGACTCACCTGTATGTGACCTGTTTTAAATGCAAACCCATTTTATCCTCACAAATTATGGGGAACTTACCATATGAACGTATGAATAAGGCACCTCCATTTAGTAGTATAACAGGATTAGACCTGTGTGGTCCATTTTTTATTACCTATAAAAACCAAAGTAAAGGCGTACTGAACAAAATATACATATGTGTGTGCATATGTTTTGTAACCAAGGCAATTCATCTTGAGATTTTATTAGATTTGACATCAAATGCCTTGATTGCCACTCTAAAGCGTTTCAGGGCAAGGCGTGGTAAATGTTCAAAAATATTCACAGATAATGCGACAAACTTTGTGGGTGCTAACTCCCAATTGAAGAAATTCTACAGATTAGTTAATTTCCCTGAAAAAGACTTAGCATCATACTTTAATACTGAAAGTATAAATTGGAATTTTATTCCTCCCAGGTCCCTTCATTTTGGTGGATTATGGGAAGTAGGGGTAAAATCTGTGAAATATCACTTAAAATGAGCAGTAGGAGATTTGCGCCTTACACATGAACAGTTTGAAACTATAGTAATACAAGTTGAGGCTATACTCAACTCCAGAACCTTAGCTCCTATGTCAAATGATTTTGACAATTATGATGTGTTGGCACCTGCTCATTTTTTGATAGGTAGATCAATGAACGTAATACCAGAACCAATGATGATAGAGGTAAATGAGAATCGTTTAACTCGTTGGCAAAGAACAACAAGGGTAACTCAAATTATTTGGAAGAAATGGACCAGCGGCGACTCGTGCACCGAAAATAGGTGAAGAGGCACACTGTATTTTAAACTGAATTCATTTATAGAATATAAATTTACATTTAAAAAAGTATTTTTACTTTGTTTTAGTTAAGACCATGCTTAATAAAAATTATGCATTAAAAATACTTAAATATTATTTTTGAGCTCTTCACCTATTTTCGGTTCACGAGCCGCCACTGAAATGGACAAATGATTATTTAGCTACACTACAGCAAAGAACCAAGTGGGTGTTGAAAAAAATAATTTGAGTGTGGGCGCAATGGTTTTGGTAAAAGATTATTACCAGTTAGCAAAGTTTATTACCAGTTCGCAAATGGCTCATTGGCCGAGTATTTAAAGTATATTATGACTCTGATAAAAAAGGTACAACTTTAAAGGTAAAGACAAAACAGGAGAATTCAACAGATGGATCACAATAATCGCATTACTTCCCATTGAATAATATGCTAATTATCATATGTAAAGTATTGTGTATTTTACATTAATTTGGTACTGTAATCGTAATCTGTAATATATTTTTGTTGTTTATTGATGTTGTATTGTAAATAATTATGTTTGCTATAAGTTTATTGAAATTAATGTAATTTCAATCCTGGGGAGTGTCTTTATCCTCTGATACATTGAGTTGTGAAGTGGCGCTGCGATCGTTCTTATTTCTATGTACCCGTAGTTTTGTTTTGGTTTTCAGTTTGTAAACAGAAGCATGAAAGCTGGGAACGCCAAAGTGTCGTTGCCGAGAATAAAGTTTTGATATGATTTAAAATCAGTTTCTTTGATTAATTGTACAGTCCATTTGTCGATTTAAGAGTAATATCATTGCGGCATTAACAACAATAATAATAACAAATGAATACTTAAAAAAAAAAAAAAAAAAAAAAAAAAAAAAAAGCTGGTGAAATATTATAGTAAAATCATTCTTTTCAATATTTCTCTCACATGTATTACTATAAATAAGCATTTGAAAATTAATTTCCCTGAAATATACGAGTTCTATATTCTTTCTTTAATGTTTATAATTTATTAAAAATTTCACAATTATAATTTATTCACCATTCTAAGTAATAACGCTTAAACCTATTTAAAAATGATAATAATTTTTTTTCACTATATTCTTTTCAATTAAATTTAATATACGTTTTTTAAAGAAACAAAACGGGGCGGATTTGATAATTGTCGTTCTTGTTGCCGGAAAAAAAAAAAATACTATATCAATGGCATCCTTAAATTACCAACTCAAATTCAAACTTGTAGCGCTAAATTCAAATTTTTACGAAAATATTAAATAGCGTAATTACTATTGAGCCATCTTCCCTATCATTTAAAACAATATAGACGGCGCTGTCGCCATTCTCGGCAAAATATCTAATGATATTTTGATAATGAGCCGCAATGTTCCAGTTTTTTTTTTTTTTTTTTTTTTTTAAGAATCGCAATGATTCTGATGTTTTATGGAGCCGCAATGGTCCATAGTTTTTTTTTTTTTTTTTTTTTTTTTTGAAAGAATAGCAATGATTCTGAGGGAGAATGGAGCCGCAATGGTCCAAGGTAGTTTTCAGGGAATCGTATTGCATTCCGTCGTATCGGAATCCCAATCGATGTCTCAGCTTGTTCAAATGAATAGCCGTATTTCTGGAATAAATTAACTTGTTTTATAGAATTAACTAAACGCATAAGACGTAATCATATAAATACAAGTGTGATGGTCTTGTTAATTAAATCTTCCGACTAGGTGGAGAATGTAGTACCTTTGAAATAGTAAACCCTGATTAAATTAAATAATGTTAAAATGTTCATTCATGTTCCTCACATTCATGTTAAAATATTACTAGCTGGAACCCGTTGAATTCGACGATCACTTTATTGACCGTAATGTTTCAAAAACCGTCGCATCATTATTTAAGTGTATTTCATGTTAAAACATCTAATATAGCTTACGACATTTCACTTAAAAAAAGAAAGTCGGAAAAATGCTTATAAATCGAAATACTATGTATGACATCACTTTCTACAAAGTACTCTCAATGTGAGATCAAACTGACTTCAAATAAACAGATGCTATCTTTTATTTTCTATTTCGTTTAATACTAAGACTATATGTTAGCTGACCCGTCCGGCGTTGCCCGGGCCCATGATACCTTAAATTAACCTTAAATTTGTATTATTTTATACCTTTAACTCGATTTTGTTTGAATTTCTGTTTTTAAATGAAAGCATCACGAAAAAAATAATCATCTGTAACAAAACAATTACCTCGATCCGAACGAAACTCTGCCTTGTGAACTCGGTGCTTGCAGCAGCGCATACACGGCGCTAACAACATAAAAAATTTCCCAAAAATTCACCTGGAACCGAACGAACCAGCCCGGCAATACCTGGGCCCGTGATAATAACCTTAGATGAACCTTAAATTTGTTAGATTTTATATCTTTAACTCGAATTTTTTTGAAATTCTATTTTTAAATAAAAGTATTGCGAAAAAAAAATAATTAGCTGTAACAAAAAATAATTACCTCTAACCGAACGAAACTCTGCCTTGTGACCCCGGTGCTTGCGGCAGTGCATACGCGGGCCGCTAACAACATAAAAATTTCCCAAAAATTAACCTGGAACCGAACGAACCCGCCCAAAATGCCCGGGCCCTTGATAATAATCTTAAATGAACCTTAAATTTGTATGGTTTTATATCTTTAACTCCATTTTCTTTGAATTTCTATTTTTAAATGAAAACATCACAAAATAAATAATTATCTGTAACAAAAAAAAAAAAAAAATTTACCTCAAACAGAACGGAACTCGAGTTCGTGACCCAGTGCCTGTGGCACGTATATGCAGGCCGCTAATAACATGGAAAAATTCTCAAAAATTAACCTTGAACCGAACAAACCTCTGACTTGTGTAACCGCTGCCTGTGGCAGCGGCACCGTATAGCAGTCATGCTACGCACGCGCTGCAAAATACCTTTTCCTCCACCAGGGGGCGCAGTATGTTGTATACGAACATCACCAATTGCCTTGAATTCCCAAGACCTTTCAAATAAGGTGTCACATGGTGGTGTCAACTGCAAAATCCTTTAGTTACACTTTCCACCGCCAGGGGGCGCAGCGTATTCTTTGCATAAACACCAACGATCAGGAAATATCAAGACCTTTAAAATAAGTTGTAACATGATAGGGTCTACTGCAAAATCACCTAGTTCCATTTTTAACCACCAGGGGGCGCACTATATTGTATACAAACATCCCCAATCAACATGAAATTTCAAGACCTCTATCAACAATCGCCTTGAATTTCCAAGACCTTTCAAATAAAGTGTCACATGGTGGTGTCAACTGCAAAATCCTTTAGTTGCACTTTCCACCACCAGGGGGCACGGTGTGTTCTGTACGAAGATCACCAACCGTCAAGAAATACCAAGATCTTTAAAATAAGGTGCAACATGATATGGTCTACAGCAAAATCACTTAGTTCCATTTTTCACCACCAGGGGTCGCACTATGCTGTATACAAACATCCCCAATCGACATGAAATTTCAAGACCTTTAAAATGAGGTGCTATATGTGTGGGTCTAGAACGGATTTCCCTCTCAAACTAATTTCCCCCCTTTCCCCTCCCCTCCAAATCTACTTTCCCCCTTTTCCCCCTTTAAAATCGAAAATTCCAAATTCGCAGATATTGATTTTTTAGTATTCGACTCTAGTCCCCATATGTACAATTTCTTCACCGTGAAGTAATTTGAAGCTTAGTTAAGCTCGTAAATGTGTTTTCAACCCAAACGGGTGGGAAACGGTTTCCCATCCGTTTCTCCCCCGGGGGGGAAACCGTTCGACTTTTTTTTATTTTTCTCTTCTCATAGCACATCTACAGACCAAGACTTTTTTTTAGACACCTCAACCAAATTTTTACACCAAGTAGTTCTCTCAATATAGTGGAGACAGACAAAAACATGTTTCAAATTAATATGTAGATTGTTACAAAAGTTCAATCTCCTGTGATATCCGCGGAAAGCTTTTAGTGCTGTTCCCGCTTCGAGACGTAGGCTCGGGAACAGAGGGGGAGAATGTAGCGCTAAATTCAAACTCTTACGAAAATATTAACTAGCGTAATTACTATTGAGCCATCTTCCCTATCATTTAAAACAATATAGACGGCGCTGTCTCCATTCTCGGCAAAATATTTAATGATTTTTTGCCGATCATCAAAGTGAAGTGAAATGATTTGTTTTCAGAAGTTCGTCAGCTGCACGGAGTAATATTAATAGGAGTTGAAGTTCCAATGGGAGAAAGCTACGAAACTGTGATCTAAATTTTTGGTAAATATTGAGGGCGCCACTTGTCATTCCTCCCTACCTCGGCGCGGATATACTGTTGTTTTCAATAGAATTTTGCTGGAATACATTTAATTTTTTTTTTATTTTAAGCAATTTAATTTCTTTGTAAGTTCTTAAAACTGCATAATTCAGATGTTTCAAATAAATACTTCGTTCCTAGTTGTAAAACAGGCTATGATAGTGATAAGAAAAGAAAAAAACAGGCCGTAGGGGAAAAATAAAGCCCGAGTTCGTGTTTTCTGCACCTAAAGTACTGTCCGTTTTCGTAAACCATGTCTACCTCTCGCGGAACGATCCTACTCGGAAAAGGGGTGATGCGTTGAATGAGATGGGCACTTAGCCAAATGCGCTTTTCGTTCTACACGTGTTCGTTTTCTTTTTATGAGTCTTCAATATTTATTTTACCTTTTTACGCGAATTTAAAGTTTAATTTTTAATTTTAATTAACAATATTTTATTTAATGTAATTTATATGACAATATGCGCGAAAAATAAAAGGTGTAAAATAATCATGATAAAAAAATCTAATGATTTGATTTAAATACGATTTTCTGTAAATTTCTGTAAAATAGAGATCCAAAAATATGGTATTTTTATTTTAGCAGTATAATTTAAAAGAAAAAAATATATTACTTTTACTACAGGTAAAGTCTACTGTAAACGTTGTTCTTTTTCTCTTCTTTTATTAATGAATTATGTAAATTTTACCTAATTTAAGTCATTTTTAATTAATTTACTACTATAATCAGTGCATGAAACAAGTGTTCAGGTATGACAGATATAGTACGAATTTAGAGATCAAGTAAGCAAATAAAAATAATTTTAACTGAAAAAAAAAAAAGAAGAAGAAGAAAGAAAACAGGCATTTACTTTTAAGTTTACGGATTTTATTTTGCATCGAAGAATAAAACTGATCTTCTACACTTATTTAAAAATTACAAGGGGGAAAAATCAGCATTTTGCCTTTATACGAATATAACGAAGAAGTATCGCCTCAAAATTCAATAATGTCCTGAAAAGAAAAAAAAAAGAAAAAAGAAACCGCAACTTATCTCTCACTCGTAAAATGTAAACATTCTCTCATCTTCTACGCTTCTACCCTATTTTAACAAAATCAATGCAGACCTCACGCATGCGCATAGGTGAGCAGGGTCACAGCTAACGAAAACAAACAATTAGTTTATTTTTTTTCTTTACAAAATTTCATCCATTCTCCTTCCTCCCAATTGTCTGTTTTAGCTAGCTTCGATTCATAAGAATCGTCATTTTTTAAAAGCTTTCTTTCAAAGTAAAATGAGTATAAAATGGCTCTTAAAAAAAAAAAAAACATGTTGGTTAGAATACTCTATTTAATGAAATTTGCTTTCAATCGAAATTTTTTCAGCTTGATATTATTTTTAAAAAAATAATTAAAACGAGACATTTCCCCATTGAATAACATTACGGAAGCTGGACAGAAGGAAGGATTGCACGCTGGCGCCATCTGTAAACATTAGAAAACAACATCACAAAATTTCTGCGTTACCTTCTTCTCCTGTCTTATTACTCCGTGGTCAGCTGTCGCTGAAAGATGTAGTCGCGTTTTTCGTGTAAGACGCCCTGTGGCCATGGGCCGCAGGCAGCGGCCTGAAAGAAGTTATATTCGTTCTTATGTATCTTAATGTTCTATTTACTGCTCGCGTTGTATATAGTTTTGTAATTGTGTTTTATTATAATTAAAAATATTAAATAACGGTATGGCAGAGTTCGTTCTTTCAGTGTTCTAAGGTGTCATTCCGTCATAAACTTAATTATCTTGCTTCTTTTTATTATTATTATTATTTTGCGCTTTTTGTTTCCTAAATCACAATTATTACAATAAACTTTTTCGATTATGTTTATTTCGAAATTGATTAAAAAAAAAAAAAAAAAAAAAAAATACCAACTCAAACTCGAATTTAATGATTTTGTTTTATTTCTCATTTCATTCTGCACGCTCGCTTTTTATTTCCTAATTCAAAATTATTATAAAATCTTTTTCGATACTCTCCGTTTCGGAACTTATTATTATTAAATTTCATTTCTTTTCTTTTTCTTGAAAAAAAAAAAAAAAGTAAGAAAGAAAGAATTTGATGAAATTCTGGCAAAAGCAGAATTTAGTTTAGTAGGGGGGGACTATTAGATTTTTATTTTTCAAATTATAACATCGCTTTCAAATTATTCAATCATATTTTCGATTTCGATAAATGTGCAGCTATCGAAAAACTGGTATCGTAAAAATCCGTAGATTGAGACTTGTCCTCAGTCCTAAAAATTGCCAAATAGAGTTGCGGATTGACCTGCAAGTTGTTCCAAATTTACTTGAATGTTCCTATATATGAACCATTTGTCCGATTACGATAAAAAGTTTCAAGCAGTATTCCCGTACAATACAGATTTAGAATATTGAATTTGGACATCCTGTTGTTATTTGCTCTTAAGTTATGCCAATAACAATCTCCTCCTCCTTTCTCTCTCATTCACATACAGACCAACCGCTAACCCTGCTTTTCGGATTAGTGGGAACTCAAAACCTGCAAATATAACAAACACTCAATTTTGAATATTTGATTTAAAAACAATATTTTTTCTAGCATTACATATACTGGTAACGACAGGTAAAAATATTCGGTACCTTTGTGTATGTCTGAATGTATCGCGGTAGATATTACAAAAATCATCTGGTTGACTTGAAAATAAACATGAATACTTATCAATCAAAATGAAATGAGCTATATTGTTTGGGTCTTCAGAACACTTGTAGGGGTGAGTATCACAGTTAAGAGTTAGGTGACCGTTGCACACTTAGCTTTAATTTAAAATAACTCATGCCTATTTTTCTATTTCCAATTTATTCTTTTAGTAACCACATCAATCCAGATTTCACCTTTTTAAAAAAAGTTCCAGAAAAAATTATATGATTTCGTTCCTCTTCTTTATTCCAAACCAAAATGAAAATCAAAACTGAAAATGTTACTAGTCTACACCCTCCCCTTTTCCCTATCTAAAGATAGTGATCAATGATAATTCTAGAAACAATAAAGCGATACACTGCAAATAAAAGCGTCCCAAAGACCAAAAATTAAAAAGTCTTAAAATAGATTTTATACACGTAAATGTCTTAATTGAAGCTCAGACATAATAGATATCTTAATTTAAGGCACTTTCTGTGTCTTAGTCCACTGGTGGTGCAAATGAACTAATGTAAAGTATCTTAAAAAAGGAATATGTTTTAAAACAAATCATTTCACATTTCATCGTTGTCGTTTTTCACATTTCATCGCGACTATTAGTAGTGGCGCCATCTGTATTAAACCACCCCACCCCACCCCAGCATTGAATTTCTAAATTAAAATATTTATATATATATAATAAATTTGAGGACATTTAGTGCCCCCAAGAAGTAAAAGATTTTTTTGGGGAAAAAAATGTTCAAAATTCGGAGACAGTCATGTGAGTAATTTCTAAGCATCAGACAAGAACGGAGTGGAAGAAATAAAATGTTTCGAATTTATGTAAAACGCTTCATGGATAATGGATATCCAAATGGGAAGAGGAGACAGGAGATAAAATTATGTTAGTTTTAGAAAAATCAAAACAATGACCACGAGCTCTTGTTTTTTCACTAACTAATACAATTTTTTAAATTAAATTCGTCTATTATGTAAGCTACCTCAAAAAACTTCGAATATTTATTTATTATAATATTCAATTAAATATCATACAAAAGATCTATATTCATAGGAAAAGTTTTATAAGCAGATGCTGAATAATTTGTCATAATTTTGCTGATATCATTTTACTAGATATTAATATCTGTGGTTTATAAACTTGATAAGTATTCATTTGTTCTGTCTTCTGTAGTTACCGTAAAACGGAAAAAATCTGAATTTTTTTTAAATACGAATTAATCCCCCCCCCCCCATTTTTTGGCAAAATACTTTCTTGCAATTTTGAGCAAAAATAAAACATTTTAAGTAGTTACATATATATATATATATATATTTGTGTGTGTGTGTGTGTGTGTGGTGTTTCAATTCACCCTACAGGAAAAATTAAATCGAAACTCACGTTAAAAGCTTTTGTTTTAATTCAAGCTTTAAGAGATTTAATAAAAACAAGTTATAATAATGAGGAATGAATAGGAATACGTATTTCCTAGATATAATTAAATTTAGGATTTTTTAAAAATTAGAAAATAGTTTTGAACCGAAAAAAGGGTTAAAATTTACTGTAAGAAAATGTATTTGAATTGGAAATAATAATGATTTAATACAGATTCAACTCACTCATGTCTTTCACAAAAGACATTACACGAGAGACGTTTGGATGTTGTAATTTGACTGGACTTTTTTAATGACATCTTCTGGAAGGTATTATGCTTCTTTATTTGTTTGTTTGAATTTCCGGCTATGGGGGTATACTTTTGTAAAAACTCCTTCGTATCTGTTCTGAATACACGAGTTTGGTTAAACAGAGTTTGCATGTCTTTTTTCCATGAATTTTAACGATAAGGAGGAATTTGAAGAATCAGTCTTCAAATTTCGAATTCTATTGATTCCCATATTCAGTTTAACTTCATGTTACAGAATTGTAATGAATTTTCCTTCCTTGATGTTTTAGTTACTAGGCGTGATTCATCTTCTTTTAAAACTTCCGTGTATAGGAAATCCTTCTCGGTTTCTAATCCTCCCCATGTTCTTTCAAATCAACCCAGTTAATCAGAAAATTGGCACCTTTTACACTTACGTGTATGGTGCCCTTAAAATTTGTTCTGACGCTTCTTCTCTTAAAGAAGAACTTAAGGGAACAGACTACATTTACAAATGGGAAAAATGAAGAAATTTTAGATCAATAATTTTTTTTAAAAAAAGAAATAAATGCATGTACAAACATTTTTTTTTTTTTTTTTTTATGTGTGTGTGTTAACTAGAATGACATTACTCTATTGATTAAAAATATTAGTTTGGTTTACTTTAAAATATAAAATTATTTTTATTGTAGATTATTAAATATAATATATATATATATATATATATATATATATATATATATATATATATACAAGGGTGATTTCTCACTGCATGCATAATATTTCGAAAAAATACTTGAGATATGAACTTATAATTTTTCTCAACGATATACATTTGGACATAATGTATAAAATGAACTAAAAATAAGAAGTTCTAATCGATAGAAAAAAAAAAATATGATTGTGGAAATATAAAAACTTTAATGGTAATTTCATAATTCAAATTTAATTATTAATTAAACTACTTATTGTTAAAATAATTAAAACCTTCTAGTTCAGACTCTTAATGTGAATGTTTTGTTTCGTTTACCGTAAAAATTATAAGTATAAAAGAAAATGTGATTGAGATATGCTGCGCGCATTGAGAATGCACCCTTGAATTTTTTCAAAAAATAATCTGCAATAAAAATAATTTTCTATATTAAAGTAAACCAAAATACATTTTAATCAATAGAATAATTTCCTACTAGTTAACACACACACACACACACACACACACACACACACACACACAAAATGTTTGTACATGCATTCCTTTTTTTTTTTTTTTTTAATTCTGAAAGGTGATCGGAGATTTCTTCATTTTCTTATTTTTAAAAGTAGGCTTAAAGTCTGTTGCTATCAAAAGAGGTTTTAGCCACTCTATTATTGATAAAGTTTTTAAAAAGTTTAGCAAATCTACTTTAATTTTACTCTGTCTAATGTTGCTAAAATTAAACCTGACAACCTAATTGACATTCATTTGTATCCTTCCATTTTGTTATAGTTTTATTTCGTTTTAAATTAGCCAAAATATTAAAACGTTTTAATTTTCGTGTTATTTTGAAACCTGTTAATAAATTCCAGTTCCATTCAATTAAATCCCTTGTTCCCGCGCTTCATAAGTGGAGTATCTATAATGTTCCATGTAATAATTGCCATTTGGCTTACATAGGTCAGATTAAAAGTAATCTTGAATATCGTTTACGTCAGCATTCTCGGTATGTTACTGAGGAAAAAAATTTTCTTAAACTTCCATTACGAGAAGCATAGTTGGGAATCTGACCAACGTTTAAATTTTCAGCAAGCCAAAATTATTTTTAATGCCGAATACGTTTTCTGAGTTAGATTTCTTAACTTAGCTATCTATCTCAATCATGATAAAATTGTTACTGAAAAATCGGATTCCACTTTGTTCCTCATAATTTTTTTTTCTCTTTGTTAAATAAATAAATAAAATTAAGAATTGTAACAAAAAATAAAATGAGATGAAATAATATTAATTATGATAATAAAATAATCCCTTTCCTTTTTTTGGTGTGTCCCCTTCTGTTTTGTTGTTACATACAGCTATCTATAGAGTTTTAACAGATGACGTCACGAGCATGTTTGCTGAGGGACAGTTGACCTCACTGACCCATTTTATCAATGCGGAATAGTGTTACAAATATATTGCAACACAGTGTTGTAAATGTATTTGCAAAAGCATAAAAAAATTCGACTACTACGCTTCCAAAGGCATGGAAAAATTAGCGCTGTCCCTCAGCAAAGTACGGTTGCTAAGGAGAAAGTCACGTGGTTGTTAGAACTCTATTGGTTGTATTGCTCCTCCCCCTTAAGTTTTACCCTGTCTTTTAGTCTTACTTTTGCCTCTAAGGTAATATTACCTGAAGAAGAAAGATTACGTCCTTTTGAAACTGGTAGCGCTTCTCTTTATATTATGGTGTGTGAAGAAGTTTTTATGATTAAATATTTATTGTACACCAGCTCTTAAATTTGTAATTAGCTTTATAAGATTTACGATTATAAACGGTTGCCACACTCTATTTCTAGGGACTGGCTGTGAAATGATACACAAATTTCATTCATTTACTTATCAGATTTCTTTTCTTTCTCTCTCTCTCTCTTTTTTTTTTTTTTTCATGCCAGACAATTTTGCCAAACATATTAGTTTTGCAAGAGATGTGCAGATATTTCATATTACGTTTATGCTTTTGAGAATTAATACCCTGTGAAAGATTAACAGTTTCAATGTTTGCCTTTGTGATACCTTTATACTGATATAATGTGATACCTTTATTGCCTTTGTGGTACAAAGTCAATAACTTACAGAGTTGGCTGCAATCATCGCTTTTCATGTAATTTCAATGTTTTCAATTACGTAGGAATTTCGATATTCCCTATTGTTTTAAAAATGTCTTTAAAATGTAGATCGGATATATATTCCTGTAAAAATAATTTTATTCCTCGCACATGAGGAATTTCTCCCGCCTTTAAAACAACGTTGATGGCGAATGTTTAATAAAATTCGTTTTTTATATGATTTTACTACTTATATGTCTACGCGTTAACTTACATAAAACTTTCAATATTCCACCCAAACACGAAAACAAACTTGTTATAACTACTGTACTATTCACTAAATCTAATGTAATTTTGAAAATTGGAAACTAGTTATGAACATGCACTTTATAGTGTGTAATTGCCTCTGAATTATAACGAACAGCACTTGAAATAAGTGAGTAAGGGTTACATACAAACGGAACGCTTGCAATTTCGATAACGTAGATTTTACAAGTTTTTTGCAAATACAGTCAGCAGCAAAAGTAACAGAGCAGTAGCGAAAATTCCTATGTAAAAAATTACACTTAATGCAGATTTGTAAAATAAATCCTTGTCGAATCCTGTTCTTAGTCAGTCTAAGAACATTATTCGACAAGGATTTATTTAACAAAACAGTGTTAAGTGTGCTTTTTTCACATAGGAATTTTCGCTAGTGCTCTGATACATTTGCTGCCGACTGCAGTCATACATTTGGAACGTCTGCAAACGGCTTTGCAACTGGAAGTGTTTCATTTGTATATACCACTTAAACAACAATTTATGACCATTTTACAAGAATTTACGTGCATCATAAATAAAAAGAATATGTCCGTATTTGAAACTTTTTCAGTTTGTTTATAATATGATGTGTTTTACGACACTATACATCAAAACTCAAAAAACGATTTCTTTCGCGCAACTGCATATTTGTTTTTACTTTATCCTAACTATATATATGGTAGAGAAAGTATTGTGCTTGGGTCAAATTTTTCAAATTTAGTTTTGTTATATTTACACATTTTGAGATCCTTCAGTCCGAAAATCAAGTTGTGAGTAGTTCGTCTGTGTGTGTGTCTGTTATTAGTAGAGAAGAGTAGGGATGAATGGGATATTTTTCATGTTTTTATTGATAACGTTGGCCATATGTAATTCAGAATTTTGTAATATGGCTCATAAGTACACTTCAGTAATCAGTTAGATATAAACATACTAACTTTAATAAAACGTTATCATTTTTAATTAATAATAATTTTTTTTTACATGCATGTGCATTGTCCCATTCATCCCCACCAATGGGGATGAATGGGACAGGACTGGAGTTAACAAAGAAAAGAAAACAAAATGGAAAGCAAATAAATTTTTAAAGTTAAATGGTTTATGTGATTTTATTACACACTATGAATTTACTGAAATTAACATAAACTGATGTATTGACTCAATATCAAAAAACAAAAGTCCTTTGGTTCGCATAGTTTTTAGTGCTCTAGGCTTTGGTAATTTAATCTAAAAAGACGTAATCTAAAAATAAATATATAAATATGACATTACAAAGAGATAAATCATTGTAATAGAGTACAAATTATCTAGATAAATTTTTGTTTCCGACTGGTCGGGAAAATCAGCATTCTATTCTGTATCACCAGGATTTATTTAATTAGCTTGATTGAAACTGTGATTTTAATTAAATTATTATTATTTTATTTATTTATTTATTTATTTTATTGATTTAAGTTGCATTGACTATTTTAACGTAATTTTTTTTAATCATAATTGTTATAAAAATAAACTGGTGTGTCACTCACACGAATTTCTCTTACCCTGAAATTTAATACTATAAATGCAGGTTGCAGATTAAGAGGTAAGAGAATGAGTACTGTTATGTAAACCTGTGTTAAACAATTCAAATTAGACCCCCCGTTTCATCAATGCACCTACATTTATATATAATTTAATTCGGTTATTAAAAAATTATTTTGTTTTAAAAAAATAATTTATAAAAATTATTATTTAAAAAAGTTATGTTTTATGATAATTCAGACGATTTCCATATTAGAGAAGTAGTATAACAGAAAAAAAAAAGCAGGATTTATTCTTAATATTAATAATGAAAAAAAAAATGTTAAAAATGAAAAAAAATCGATAACTTTATTTAAAATTATCGCATATCAATGGTTCAACCATTCGTTTTAAAGGTATTGGGGAGCTCTTTTGAAAGATACCCCTCATGAAAATTTACGCCCCTCGATGGGGGACTTCCCCAGGGGGTGGCGGGGCTCCTACATACACAAAATTTATTTCCCAGTTGACTATCTCTATCACAAAAAATATATATTCGTTTCATTTGGTTTAGTGCTGTCTATAGATGTTAAACTCTACTTACCTGTAATTTCCCCCATAGACGTAATGCATTTGAATACATTTGAGTGACCTTGTACACGAACCATTTGCTTCATCTCAACGAAAAGCTTACTGTAGCATCCCTATATGATACACATTTAGAATACCGAGCTTGGAATTTCTGAGACTATTTGTTCTTGAGATATGCTGATAACAGGCACACAGACATCCATCCACACAGACAGAACAGACACACAGACCATTCTTTAAAAACATGATTTTCGTATTCATGGGCCCTCAGAAAATGTAAATACAACAAAAACTCACGTTCGGAAATTTGACCCTAAAACAATACTTTCTCGACCCAATGGGTAAGAGAAAGTAAAAAAATCAGAACAATTTCAATTTTTTTTTTCTATGTCCACAAAATTATGAATCCTGATAATCAATATGGCTAATTTACGTTTTAATATAATTCTTGTGTAAAATTTTGAATTAGTACACAATCGGGAGTGTCCCATTCATCACCATTAAAACTGTCCCATTCATCCCAACTGTCACATGATCATATAAAACAGGAAATAGGCTTAATGAACAATTGTCAATATTCTTCTTGACTATCATAATCACAATAAAAGGTTATGCATTTTCACCATATAAGAGTTATATTAACTTTAGGCAAATAGTTTATGCCTTAACTACTACCTAATTGAATCAGCAAAAACTTACTTTGTCAGCTGAAAAAGACAGGTTTCTGCCCTATCTATTTGTTTTCTGCCCTTCTATGGATTGCACAATTCTGAAGCTACACTTGATGAATGATCTCAGTGCTGCCATATATCAGAAAAAATGTCAAGTTTCTGAAGCTTGCAAAACATAAAAATCTAGCTATTGTCCCATTCATCCTGCGTCCCATTCAACCCCACTCTCCCCTATATCTTAAGAACAAATAACAGCAGGAAGTTTAAACTCAGAATCTTAAACCTGTATCATATATGGATGCTACACTTTAACACTTTCAACTTAACACTTTTCAACTTTGTTGGAAAGTATTTAGAGTCACTTATCAACAAAATTAAATCTTGAAATAATATCTATGAATCGTAAGCGGTTTTTAGTATTCTTTTTCATTACATTTTTCAAAGTAAATTGTAAAATTTAGGAAAATTCTTTAAAAATATCTTTTCAATTTAAAAGCAAATTCTGAAATTTAAAACGTTTACCAACATCAAAGTTTTTAAAGGTTTTATAACAGATTTCTATAAATGTTACAGAAATATAAACTCTCAAATATTGATGCCAGATGGTGAAAATTATTTCCCCAAACAGGTCTTCAAATTTCCCCAAATCAGGGTTTTTTTTCGAAAAAATCCCCAACTTGATTTCTAGTAAAAGTGGAAAGTAAAAAAAAAAATTCAGAAAAAAAAAAAATATATCAAGCAGATTTAAGCTAAGATTTTTCCCCAAATGAAGGCAATTTTTGAAAAAAATCCCCAAATAACAATAAGGCTATTGAAAGTCCCTAGTCGTAGGGATAAATCATTACGTTGCCATCATTGACAGAAAAATGAAGAACTCCCCCGATTTGTCCCCAAAAATTTTAGAATTCCCCAAAAAAGTCCTCACAAACATTGGTCCCCAAAAATATTCCCCAGAAGCCTCAAAAATCCCCAAAATGGGGACAAAATCCCCAAGGTGGCATCACTGCTCTGAAAGTCATCATTTCATATTTAATGAAGGAACTTTTATTTTAAACGTAGAAAAGACTCTACTTTTCAATTAACTATGTATATGTATCAGATTTGCTTGTTCCGCGTTTTTTCTACTCTCTCTGTGGTTTCTCCAAGGACATGTAGATTCACATGTCTTTTACTTCTGTTAAAATTTCAGTGTAGATCAGATGTAATAGATTTCTTGTGGAAAAACCAGCTTTTTAGCTCGCTTTCCGATAATATAAATTTCAATAAAATATTCAAGAGATATTATACAAAGACATTTTCAAATTATTTCTATGAAATACACTACGGAAATGATATTAATTAACTAATACAAATATGGAGTTTATTTTCAGTTTCTTCTCTAGGTAATATAGATATACCACTCATATATCGAGATTTTGTGCTGTACCTTCTCCAGTATAATCAACTTGTGTAAGATTGATCAATCGTCTAAAAGAAGATTATTTCACAGGTAAGTGCAATTTACTTACCTTTATATATGCTGGTGTTGATCATTTTAAAATAACAAGTAAACAAATACTTGAATATTTTATCAATAAGTATAACAAATTTGAAGAAAAAGGTATATTTCTAATTTTTAATTAGAAAATAAAACTTTATTCCTAAAATTGTTTTGTAAGTGCAATAAAATGAATTTTTTTTTCAATAAATGAAATTCAATTAAGCTACGATACAGTGAATATGGACCAATATATTTGCCTTTGAAAATTAACTTCATGAACGTAATCTAGCACAATTTGATAATAAAATATATCTGTGTAAATCCCTTACGCTTTGAGAAAAGAAAAAAAAAAAGTAAAATGTTGAATTGCTAATTTACAGCTTGTAATGTTCATAAATACTTTTTCATATGACATGTAGCGAAATATGGCATTAAAACTTTATATCATGTCAATATTTCAGCATATCTCATTATTTATTACAACTTCATTTCGGCGATAAAATCCAATTAAACTGTACATTTTATCTCGCAACAATACTCCAGCGCCAGAATGTCCTGTGTGATTACTGATTTTTCTAGCACCATGTTTCAGCACTAGAAAAGAAATCTTATGTTATAGAAATATATTCAGTCACGGCATTGTTTTAAATATTACACTTTTTTAGTATGAAAATTACAATTTAAAATATGTCTGATACCTGTTTTATTTCACAGGTGTTTGTGATTCCAAATAGATTTTTTAAAAAGAGAGATTTTTCATCCACGGTACATTGGTTAACCACATTTGGTGTATGCTAATGATCTATTAATACTGCTTCTGCCTTGAATGCTTGTAAGTACCACCATATTTTAAAAACTGCTTCTGAAAGATTACTAATTACGAGCAGATAGAATACAAATTTTTCTCGTCAATCGCATTTCAAGACGCTATGGAAATTACGTGAAATATTTTTCATCAGGAAGAGACAAAAGAGCAACATAACCTCTGTACTATAGAAATGATATATATAAAGAAGGAGTTTCTATATTTCTGAATTTTGAAAATTGTGTCTACAGGAATGAGGGATAAATCACACCAAGGAATATATATATATATATTTCATTTAGAACGAATAATAGTCATTTGGTTTTGTGATTCCAAATAGATTTTTAAAAAAGAAAGGTTTTTCATATATGGCGTATTGGTTAATCGCATTTGATGTATGCTAATGATCTATTAATACTGCTTCTGTCTTAAATGCGTAAGTACAACCATATTTTTAAAATTACTTTTGGAATATTACTAAATTACGAGCAGATAGAATAAAAATTTTTCTCGTCAGTCGAATTTCAAGATGCTATGGAAATTACATAAAATATTTTTTTATCAAGAAGACATTAAAAAGAGCAACATAACTTTATACTATAGAAATGATTTTTAAATAGACGGAGTTTCTATATTTCTGAATTTTGAAAATCGAGACTATAGGAATTATGGATAAATAACACCAAGAAAAAAAAAAATATATATATATATATATATATATACCGCTTTCATTTAGAACGAATAATTAGTCATTTTCTGGGTTTGTGATTCCAAATAGATTTTTAAAAAAGAAGGGTTTTTCATCCATGGTATATTTATTTGTTAATGACATTTGGTGTATGCTAATGATCTATTAATGCCGCTTCTCTCTTAAATGCTTGAATGTACCACCATATTTTTAAAACTACTTCTTGAACATTACTAAATTACGAGCCGATAGAATTCAAATATTTTCTCGTCAATCGAATTTCAAGATGCTATAGAAATTGCATGAAATATTTGTCATCGAGTAGTGCTGGGCGATGTTGAAATTTCTTAAATCGATATATCATTCATCAAAAATACCGATATAAGGATATATCGATTTAAGGCAGCGTTACCAACTATAGGGTATAATCCCTACACGTAATTACTTTTAGTAGTTTTCTTCAGAATGTAGAGACGGTTTACAGTTAGTTGGTTGGGTTTAACGTTGCAGTAGTACTACGCTACACTGTAAAAAATTTCGTGTGAGTTTGAACCAAAAATTGTTACTGAAGTACTTACTATAACCAACCACCTGATGATTTAACTTTTTACCATGATTTAGTAATTTTAGATTAACCAAATATTGGTATTATGAAGGAAAAAATAAATCAAAATTCGACCGAGGCAGGGATTGAACTGAAGACCTTTTTATCTCCTGTCAAACATTCTGACACTGTGCCACGCTTTCTTGCTTTTTATGTTTCGTTGATTTTGATAAAAGGGATTAAATTTTCTAGTGTCTTATCGTGACCCATAATTGAGTTGTTGTTCAAAATTTGCCCTTTAGCCTATGTTTTCGACCACGCTTTTAATTTAATCTTGGTTTGGTTTGAATAGTAATTTTACTGATTCATACCCTTGTGAGTAGATGTATGGTAGCTCCAATTCTGGTGCAACTTAAATTCAATCGCAGGAAGTAGAAAACTTAAAAATGAGGTTGAACCATATTAAGGTATTGCTTATAACTTTTCTTCATATGTAGTCGGCAGCAAAATTATTCGATCGCTAGCATATTATTCCTATGTAAAAAAGGTATACTTAATACTGCTCTGTAAAATAAATTATTGTCGAGTCATGTTCTTAGTCCGTCTAAAAACATGATTCGACAAGGACTTATTTAACAAAACAGTATTAAGTCTTTTTTTCTTACATTGGCATTTTTGCTATTGCTCGAACAATTTTGCTGCCGACTATCGTGAATCAAGTTTGAACTGAAATTTTTTACAGTGTATGGCGAACTGATGACGGTCTGGGACGCATTCCTAAAAATGGTACGGATACATGCCATCACTATTTTGAATCTTTACGGAGGTGATGGCTCCTCCGCTTCTGTGAACTCTAGAGCTATCAAATGGGAACATCGAGGACAGGGTGGTCACGGCGGTCTCTGACCAGCTCAAGTATCGAACCCGCAATCTTCCATTTACGAGCCAGGCGCTCTACTGACCGGGATACCGCAGCCCAGGGACGAATTATAAATTTTGGCACTTTTGTAAGATTTTTTTAAATATACTGGAAAGTATTTAATATATCCTTACGTTCTAAAATTGGATGACAATGACATTTGTATAGCGATGTGTACAAAATGTGAACAAGCGCTAATTTATATCAAGGTGCAAGTATGTAAAACTTTTTATGAAATTCTGTGCATTATTTCTCGCTCTAGAGTCGTTGGGATTTTTTTTTTTTTTTTTTTTTTTTTTTTTCCACACACAAGCAGACGAATAATTTCTAAAAATAGTCAAAACGTTCTCTAGACTCCTGAAAACGTGTAAATTCACTGAAAGCCAGAAGCTAAAATGTTTTACAAGTATTTTCTTGTAATGAATTGAATACCTACAGAAAAACGTAAAAGCGCGAAAATCAACAATGTACCATAGAAAAATTATATCAGTTTAACCAAATAAAAATTTTTTCCTCGAAATTATTGGGCCGCGGTAACCCAGTCGGTAGAGCGCCGGCCTCGTAATTGGAAGATTGCGGGTTCGGTACTCGAGCCAGCCAAAGACCGTCGTGTACACTAGTGGTGGCTGGTGCACGTAAAATCTGGCCTCCATGTTCCCATCAAAAATTATACCACTGGGGGTCACCGAAGCGGGAGAGCCATCCCTTACGTGGAGGACCAAAATTGTGATGGCATGTCTCCGGACCACCTCTAGGGGTGTGTCCCAGACCATCGCCAATTGCCCATCTGCGCAACACTAGTGCGACGTAAAACCCAACCTTCATTATCTTAATCACAGAAATATATTTTTTACTAAAATAAGACCTTTGAAATAGTCAAACAGCATTCAGATAAAGTTATAATGTTTTGATACTAATTATTATAAAATTATTCATTATTATCCATAGTTCAAAATTTATACATCTGAAAACAGTATAATTAATGTAACGCAGTTTTGTTTTACCACAAATTATATTATAGAATTTCACACTGATGCGTGACTCGCGATGTGACATTTCGTGACTGACATTCAGAATATTTAAAACACCCCAATAATTTATTATTGTTTTTTTAACTAATTTATAAATTCAGAATTCTATTATTTCTTACTACTTTGTAATGGATTAAAATATTTATACTCCCCACTTACATGCGAACGAATTGTAAAATGGCTATCAGCAGAAAATCGCTAATTAAGAAAAGATCTTCACACATGTTATTAAATTTCTATAGTGCCTTGAATCTCCTAATAAATATAATTCTTAATTTAAATTTTCTAAAATACAGTTTCTTAATCACGAGATTTTCTTTTTTATTGAAATTTAAAATTTTTTATTTATTTTAGATTAAATTGCATCAAGTATTACAAAAGACAAAAAGACTTAAATAGCTATCTCATTATAGGGAAATAAAATTGATAGAAAGAAAAACAATTTGGTGCATTTAAAGGGGGAAAAAAACAGTTGCACTTCGGGAGTACCGACAGAAGTGAAAACGTGAACAATTACGTGTGTATTTCTTGAATCGTCAGGAAATATTTTATTGTGTAGGAAATACTTTTAAATGAAGTGTTTTTACTTTCTTCTATCTTCAATAGAAGAAAGTATTGGATTCGTAAAAATTTTCGATTTCGGGTTTTTGATGGATTTACACGTTTTGAGAGCTGTAGAACACGATTTTAACATTTTTAGAAAATGTCTGTCTGTCTGTCTGTGTGTGTGTGTGTGACAAAATTTTGTGGCAACTGTATCTCTGGAACTACTGCACAGAATTTCATACAAATTGGTATGTAGTTGCACCTTGACATAAATTAGTGCCTATCAACTTTTGGTAAAAATCGTCTTACTGGTTGCGTTGCCATCCCACTTTTTCTAAATTTTTAACAGGGTGATATAGGGCATAAAATTTTCAAGATAGGTATCTTTCGAAAGGTCTCGTCAGTACCTTTAAAACGAATGGTTGAACTATAAATCTGTGATAATTTAAAACAAAGTTATCGATTTTTTTTTACTTTTTACGAAAAAAAAACTTAGAAAAAAATTTTTTTTTTCTCTCCCCTTAATTTTATCAAACTCCCACGGTTTCCGTGTTCTGACAAACTTAAACTAATTTTTGCATTTTTCCCTTAATTTTGTCAAAGTCCTACGGTTTCCGAGTCTTAACAAACTTTAACATATTTTTGCATCTTTGCCCTAATTTTGTCAAAGTCCCACGGTTTCCGTGTTTTGACAAACTTTGACAAAATTTTGGGTAAAATGTGAAAATTATTCTAAGTTTGTCAAAACACGGAAACCATGGGACTTTGAAAAAATTGAAGGAAAAATGCAAAAATTTGTTTAAGTTCGTCAGAACACGGAAACCGTGGGAGTTTGATAGAATTAAGGAGAGAGGGAAAAAAAAATGTGGGACTTTGACAAAATTTTGGGTAAAATGTGAAAATTTGTTAAAGTCCCACCTTTTTTTTTTTTCCTCTCCCCTTAAGTCTATGAAACTCCCACGGTTTCCGTGTTTTGACAAACTTAGAATAATTTTCACATTTTACCCAAAATTTTGTCAAAGTCCCACTTTTTTTTTTTTTTTTTATTATTATTATTGTTACTGAGTGAATTTTTATGGGAAAAGATAGAAGAAAGTCTCGTGGTGGCCACAACATACTAGTTTTTATTCATTAATATAAACTACTACAGTAAAACCTCTCTAAGTTGGACACCTATGGTTCCAAGAAAAAGTGTCCAACTTAGAGAGGTGTCCAACTAATAGGGGTTAGACATAATGTTAATGGATACATTCCGTTCCGAGAAAAAGCGTCCAACTTATAGGGGTGTCCAACTTATAGGGGTGTCCAACTTGAGAGGTTTCACTGTACTACAAAAATTATATTACAATTTTATTTAATGCGCTAACTGCAATAGAGACAGTGTCCGGAGATGAGAGAAGTCGTGTAGAGCTGCACCAGATTGTAAAAACGTGAGAAATGGCGGCTTTGACATTTCTCACTGTTTTGTGAGGTCTAACTGCAATAGAGACAGTCTCCGGAGATGAGAGTCGTGTAGAGCCGCACCAGATTGTAAAAACGTGAGAAAAATGGAGGCTTTGGCCTTTATCACGGTTCTGTGAGGTCTAACTGCAACGTTTCCGGCTGCAATCTTTAAGAGACAGTGTCCGGAGATGAGTGAAGTCGTGTAGAGCCGCACCAGATTGTAAAAACGTGAGAAAAATGGCGACTTTGGCCATTCTCACGGTTTTGTGAGGTCTAACTAGAATAGAGACAGTGTCCGGAGATGAGAGAAGTCGTGTAGAGCCGCACCAGATTGTAAAAATGCGAGAAAAATTGCGGCTTTGGCCTTTTTCACTGTTTTGTGAGGTCTAACTGCAACGTTTCCGGCTGCAATCTTTAAGAGACAGTGTCCGGAGATGAGAGGAGTCGGGCAGAGCCGCACCAGATTGTAAAAACGTGAGAAAAATGGCAACTTTGGGCTTTCTCACGGTTTTGTGAGGTCTAACTGCAATAGAGACAGTGCCCGGAGATGAGAGAAATCGTGTAGAGCCGCACCAGATTTTAAAACAATATACAGTATATAATTATTAACACTTCACATTAGCAAGTTAATTGCATGATACATTATTTGTATCATACAAGGATGGAAAGCGTCTGCTAACGATGACGCCAATTCAATGATTTTTGTTCACCCAAAAGTTTTCACTTCAAATGGAAAGCGTTAGCTGACGATGACGGGAGTTCAATGATTTTTGTTCACCCAAAAGTGCTCAACGCGCCTAAAGAAGTTTTCACTTCAAAAAATCAACTTTTACCGTATTTAAAATTATATTTAAATACCCATAGTATAATAGTATATACTGTTAATAATTAACTTCGAAAGAAGTAAAAATTACATATTTAACTATTAAAATAATCATGTCTAAGACAACGCCGTTGTTTGAATTAATTTATTTTTGACAATATGACAATATCATATTCTGTGCTGAAATTAATTAATTTAATGAAGAAATATTATTAAATACATAAAATATTAGTAAAGAAAAGTTAATTCACCTATCTAACAAACAGAAACTAGGGTCTCTTATTTTTAAATTATAGGAACTGGCAAAAAATATAACAAAAAATAGCAGATGAAAATACTAATATTGATAAAATAAATCTCTAGTAATCAATCGAATTTTGAATGAATGAATAATCTCATTCAGAATCGGTTTTTATTTTGCTTCTGCACCTGCGTCTTCGTTTCTTAAAACCGTAATCATGGCTTGAATGAATGAATCTTTTAAACCGATATTCTCTTTTTGACAGTCCGCCTGCGTAACACTAAATCGAAACGGCACTTCATATATTCTCTTGATTTTTTGCGGTTTGATTGAGTCAAGATTTTCAAACTGCGCATGCTAGACTAAAACCGATATTCAGTTGAATGAGTAGCGATCTGGCATTATTCCAGCTTGAATCAGTTTAGTCTAGAATCAGATTTTCGCGTGTTTTGATGTTTCTGCATGGATATTTTACGGAAGATGAAATATTTAAATCGAATAAACGATATTAGCGTTAAATCGATATTTTATTTTACATCGATAGAAAGCCCAGTCCTATCGAGAAGAGACATTAAAAAGTGCAACATACTTTTATACTATAAAAATGATATATAAATAGACGAAGTTTCTATATTTCTGAATTTTAAAAGTCGTGACTACAGGAATGATGGATAAAAACACCAAGACAAATATAGATAATATATATACATACGCTAAGCGACAAAAAAAAAAAAAAAAAAAAAAAAAAAAAGCCGCACTGCAGAAAAAATAGCGTACCTTTTCTATTTGTAATAACTTTAAAGTTAATGGTTGAAACAAATAAAACTGTCATGTTTTCATAACACCAAAAGGATGAAATGATACCTATGTACATTTTCGATTTAGTAATTCGCTTTATTACGCTCTAGGAAATACTTTATAAAAATCTACATAAAACTTTTATAAAACATAATGCAATAGCCATACACTTAGTATTGTATTATGATTTATTATATGAAATAAACTTTAATTTATGAAATAAAACGATTGATTTCTTAGATCTAAGCAATTATTTAATAAAAATATGTATCCCGCATTGGGTTAATTCCACCCCATACAGTGGCATAGTATTATACCATTTTTTGATATAAATTTAAAAAAATTCTCTGTGCTAAATATTGTAATTAATTTTTCTAGTTCTTGCAAAGTTGTAGGCTGCAAATTTGGAATCCTCCTCTTTCTCCCCGCGCCTTTTTATGACTAAACATTTTCGAGCGAATTGAGATTAGGACTGTTTCCAAGTCTAATAAAGAAGAAATTCTACGATATTCTTTGTGGAATTTAACTTAGAGTGAAAAAAAATATTATTACATACAGAATTATAGGTGCTCATGGGAATGGATAGGTAATTTTAACAATTTGATTCAAATTGACGTACCACAGACGCCGTACAGCAAGATGCATTATTATCTTGAAATGCTGCTTGAAAAAAAGTCTGAAATACCGTCAAAATAGTCGGTTAGGCGCCCCTTTTATAATCACCGTGTTTTATTTTGAGTTAATTGATTCCTTGAGTATGAAAATTTGTCTGATTCTTTGAAAAAGTATGCACCTCCGTACCATAATGTACGGAGAATGTGTCACTGTTTAAAAAAAACAGTGTTCGTTAAGTCAGTCTCATTTTTACCGTCCTAGTGCTTTTTTCAAGAGCTCGAAATAAATTAAACTTGACTCATCAGAGATACTCAGTGCCGACCGATAATTAACTGCCGATTTTTTTTTTAGTTTTTGGTCAGCTGATGTCTTTTTATTTTATTTTATTCTATTTTTTAAATATTCGTCCATAATAATTGCTTTTTTGTAGATCTTCTGGTTTCTAACTTTCTTATTTAATTGCTTCCGGACAAATTTGAAGAAAGTATTTCGCTATACACTTTTTTTTAATCTTTTTTAAGTTCTGAACATGATACAAATTCATTTTTTATACATTTGCTTTTTAACTTGCGATTATCTTGCTTGAATGAGCAACGTGGCCGCCTAAAGCCAAAATTCCGATTTAAACGGCCAAAAAATTTTATAATTTGCTGAAAAACATTTTACCAATATTTCGTTAACATTTAATTATTTTGCCATCTCATGTATTAAAATATTTTTTGATTTTTATTAAAAAATAATACTTTTTGTGGCATTGTTAACTGCCTTATTCTTACCATTTTTGAAATAATTTCTAAAATTACAGTTTTTCTGACAATTGCATTTTGTTATTAACACTAGAATCAATGCTAAAGTGTATGTGGAGGACAACATAATAAAATCTTTTCGAAAATTTGCTTTTTAAACTATAAAATTGGCGGTCGTAGAAGACAAAAAAGAAAATATCCAAGTGCGGCTTTTTTTTTTTTTTTGTCGCTTAGTGTATATATATATGTGACGTATTTAATTACTTGATGAAAGAGAGAGGACAGACGCAGCACACAATGACGACTAGGCATTCTTTCAGGAAACATCTTTATTGCTTCATCATTTCACAGTCGGGACAGGGCAAGACGAATGGAGTCTGAATTCCGACGCTTTGCTGATTTGCGGGCTGCTCCATCGGCGCCCTGGGCCTCCGAATCCGTTGGAGAAGGCTTGTAAAACTTACGTAATTTCAGAGGAAGGGCAGCGTGGAAACGTTTAACAAGTCAAACTCACGGTAAGAACTCTTCGTTTGTTTAATGTTTGGACTTTTATACCTAATTTTCTGAGCTGGTGATTGGTTCATAAGATCGTCTGGGCTCTTAAAAGGAATTTATGGGATTAATTAATATGCAGCTCAATGCAACAAGACTTGCAAATTGCACTAGCGTCAGCGAATTTCGACTTATAATTTCGTTCCTTTTCTGATTTCTTAGTTATAAAGCCTTCTGCTAGAAAACAAACTTTAAAGGGGCAATTACGAATTATTCGCGATTATAATTTCGATTAGCGATTTTCACACTTTTAAATTGGTTTTAAATTATTAAAAAACCCATTTATTTTTATCCCTTTCATACATATATATCGCTTTCATTTAGATCGAAAAAGTAGTCATTTTCTGTGTTTGTGATTCTAAATAGATTTTTATAAAAGAAAGTTTTTTTTATCCACGGTATATTGGTTGATTACATTTTCTGTATGCTAATGATCTATTAATACCGTTTTTGTCTTAAATGCTTGTAAATACCACCATATTTTTAAATTTACTTCTGGAACACCAGTAAATTATGAGCAGATAGAATATAATTTTTTCTTGTCAACCGAATTTCAAGATGCTATAGAAATTGCATGAAATATTTTTCATCGATAAGAGACATTAAAAAGATAAACATACCTTTTCACTATAGAAACGATATATATATATATAGACGAAATTTCTATATTTCTGAATTTTGAAAATCGAGACTATAGGAATGATGGATAAATAACAATATATACGTAGGGGTTTCAAAAAGTAAGGTGACAAGAGCTCTGATGGGTGTGCAAATTATCCGAATTAATAAAAATCCCTCTAAAGATAATGAATATGATCACGAGAATCAAACAATGTCGGTAAATAGAGCTATTTGTAACATTAAATCTCTGTCAAAAGATGGCTGAGTTCACGGAAACATTGTCCGCAACTGAAATAAGAAGTGTGATAAGGTTTTTGCATTTAAAGGAAATTCATCCAGCTGAAATTCATCGACAAATGGTAGAAGTGCACGGTACAAGTGTTATGTCACGAAAACAGGTGTGGGTTTGGTGCATGGAATTTGACAACGGCAGAACAGATGTGCGAGATGAAGAAAGAGCAGGGCGACCAAGCAGGTACACCGCAGATGACATGTTTGTCGTGCCGAAGCTTTGATTCAAGATGATTGTCGCATTACTCTGAGTAAAATTGCACAAGAACTCAATATCTCCATTGGCAGTGCAACAATATTGTGCATAAAAAATTGTGCTATCAGAAGACGAGATTGCTCTCAACAAGCATCGTGTTGTTGCATGGCAATGCCCAAGCGCATACAATTACAACTATGCGCGATTTGTTACAGAGTTTTCGGTAGGAGGTATTTGACCACCTTTTTTCTAGTACCGACTTTGCAACCAAGTGATTTATATCCTTACGGACCTTAAAAGACACGCTTGGAAGGTCAACATTTCAGAGCCGATGATGAAGTTCATCAAGCCATCTTGACATGGTTGTAAAACCTTGACGCTGATTTCTTCAATGACTGTTTTGATGATTTGGTGTGCTGATGGAACAAATGCCTCAATAAGTATGACGATTCAAGTAATATTTACCTGTGCCTTCCTACATTGTACGTATTTTTTTTATTTCCTGAATAAACGTTTACTATGAATGGGCTTACTTTTTGAAACATCTTCGTATATATGTATGACAATAAGCATTCTTTTAAAAATAGTTTTCAACTTTTACATAGAATAAAAAATTTCAAAAACATTACAGATATCTGTAAATTTGATTTTAATGATTTATTTAATAATATAGACATTCATAACATACATAACTCTATGTTAATTCTTTTTAATGCACATAAACATAGTATTAAAGAAAAAATATTGTTTAATTACTTAAAACTTTACTAAATTTTATAATACATAATAATTTTATTCTATACAATCACACTATATACCAGATTATTAAAGGTATTCCACAAGGTGGTTCTGGTAGTAGTTTATATACTGATTTATACTTTATTATTATGAAAGAAACTTCTTTTTATGTAACGACTTAATGTTCTACAGATATATTGATGATATTATTGTTTTTTACTTTAATGATAGCAATACTAACACCTTCATAGATAATTATCCTCAGAATCTTTCATCAACTAAGAAAAATAAAGAAATAAACTTTCTAAATTTAAAAATATATAATGACAATGGAAAATTAGATTTTGATATTTTTAATAAGAGAAAAGAATTTTCTTTTAAAGTTAATTTATTTACTCATTACAGATCATGTTTACATAAAACTATTTACAAAAATATTCTAATTAAATTTCTTTACAGAATAATGCGTCTATGTTCTGATAAATATAAAAGTAAAAACGTTAAATCTATCTATTTTCAGGCTAGACTTTATGGTTATCCTAAATTTCTAGTAAATTCAATTATTAAATCTTATTTCTAATTTATTCTATCCTGGTATATGGTGTTTGCATTGAAAAACAGGTGCACTTATGTGTACTTTCACCAAAAAAATTACAAAAAATTAAAGACAATAAAAAAGGTGCAGGTTGGGTGTGCAGATGCTTGATTACGGAGGATGGGTGGTGTGTTTGGCTGGATGGTTGGATGGATTGTGAAATTATATTAAAAAAAATGGGTCATTACTTTTATTTTTACTCTAACAGATGGCGTTAATTCCTCTATAACTTGTTCTTTTGAATCCATGAAACTCTTCTATTTCTACATGATACTTATGAATAGCGAATTTACGTAACCCAAATTAATCTCTGCAATAAATTGAAAATTTAATTTTAATTTTAATTTTAAACTTTAAGGTTTATTAGTTAAAAATTAGAAGAAATTAATTAAATTAAAATTTAAACTAAAATTTATTTTTACTTAATCTTTCAGTAGATGAATTCGTTTCCCTTATTAACTGTGAATTTAACTGTTTTCGGCCTTATAACTGTAGTGGAGTGTTTTTAACTTTTTCGGTGTGCTTTTCAAAAGTAAAGAAAGTTAAAATTTAGTTTTATTACATTTTCTTAGGGTTAATTTATTATACAAAAAATTGGTGTTTGAAGTTGTTTACTTCTCTCATGGTCTTTTCCACTTCATAAATTTATTATGAAACTAGTTGGCATAGGTGCACTCTGCTCAGTTCCCAATCATATTTATGTTCTCATAAATTTCTAGTACGAAATATATTATAATCATTATAAAAATAGTAATAAACCATACTTTAGCATATCACACTATTTAAAATATCTTTCTATCTCAAAATATCTCTACATTCCGACGTTTCGGTTAATATTCAATTTTTAACCATCTTCAGGGAAATGACGTACATAAACTATAAACATAATTCAAATTAAGCCATTCTTGGATACTACAAATACAATTCACAAAGAAATTAATACGTGATTACATAAATTATATAAAGAACACTCTATATACATCTTAAAATGAGTTAAAAACATCTAAATAAATCACAGTCATGTACATTACAAGGAAAATAAAACTCTTTAATAAAACGGAGTCAAAGTATCACACTGCAGATAGTTAATCTCAAACGAATTTTAATAAATGGACTAAATCTATGCCTAATAGCTTGTGGAATTTCTAAAAAACCCAGTCAAAAAAAAAAAAAAAAAAAAAAAAAAAAAAAAACCTATATGGCATAGGTGGACTCTGCTCAGTTTCCCATCATATTTATTTTCTCATAAATTTCTAGTGCGAGACATATTATAATCATGTTAGAATTTGACCAAAACTTCATACAGTGACAGAATTAAAAACCCGCCTAATAGGCTATCCACCGTTCACTTCGATATATTTTTCTTATTCTAATCTATTAATTTATTTTATCAGGGTCAGTTCCGTTGTTTAGTTTTCATGCTACTATTTCCAAAGCAATAATCCTCAAAATTCATATTTATATGACAAATTTACAATTTCGCTATGTTGATAAAATCGTAAATTACGAATAATTTACGAAATTTTCCTATTAGAATATTCAATCATGTTTAAACAAATATCATAAATGTAATTTTGAAGTTGTCTAATGTATTTATGATCCTCAAAATGGAAGTTTATGTTCAATTTTACCATATTCTGACACGTTAAGTAAATCGTAAATTCCAAATAACTTACGAATTTTTTAAATTGGAAAAATCACAGTCTATGATAGTCATGCCAGTATCCTAAATGATATTTCTAAAGTGGTTTGACATCTTTGCGATGAAAATATCCCTCAAGATTGACGTTTATGTGAAATTTTACGCTATTCTGCCATGTAATGAAATTCGTAAATTTCCAATGAGTTACGAAATTTTTATATTGGAAAATTCATAGACATTAATATTCATGCCAGTTTCCTGAATAGTATTTCAAAACTAGTCTGATACCTTTACGATGACAATATCTCTCAAATTTGACGTTTATGTGAAATTTTTCCCTATATAGTGCCATGTTAAGAAATTCGTAAATTTCCAATAACTTTCGAAATTTTCAAAGTAACATATTTATAGTTACTGATGCTCATTCCGGAATCAAAACTGATATTTTAAAACAGGTCTGACATTTTTAAAAATTACAGCAAAAGTTTCCACAGTAAAAAGTTTCCATTTAATGCACGTTAATGTGAATTGTTGTCCTATTCTCCCATGTTAAGAAAATCGTAAATTTCTAATAACTTACGAAGTTTTTAAATTCGAATGTTGCAAACGAATAGGGTTCTTGCTAGTGGCAAAAGTAATATTTTAAAACTGATCTGACCTCTCTGCGACAATTAGTTCTTGAGATATCGTGTACACAGACTAACAAACTAACGGACTAACACACTAACACACTAACAGACACCCTACAGACAGACACCATACAAATTTTGTCACTTTCGGATTCCTCACACCTGAAAACGTGTAAAAATATCAAAAAGCCGACGTCGAAAATTTTAACGATTACCTAAGTTCCCCATACTTATAGTATAATGGGGAACTAAAAATTTCAACCTCGGTTTTTTGACATTTTTATACGTTTTCAGGTGTGAGGAATTCGAAAGTGACAAAATCTATATGGTGTCTGTCTGTAGGGTGCCTGTTAGTGTGTTAGTCCGTTAGTGTGTTAGTCCGTTAGTTTGTTAGTCTGTTAACACGATATCTCACGAACAAATGATCGCAGACTAACAAACTAATGGACTAACACACTAACAGACACCCTATAGACAGACACCATACAAATTTTGTCATTTTAGGATTCCTCACACCTGAAAACGTGTAAAAAGTTAAAAAACCGAGGTCAAAAATTTTCACGATTACCCAAGTTCCACATGCCTATAGTATGATGGGGAACTAAAAAATTTTCACGATTACCTAAGTTCCCCATACCTATAGTATGATGGGGAACTAAAAATTTTTCATGATTACCTAAGTTCCCCATATCTATAGTATGATGGGGAACTAATATACTTAATACTGCTTTGTTAAATAAATCCTTGTCGAGTCACATTCTTAGTCACTCTAAGAACATGATTCGACGAGGATTTATTTAATAAAACAATATTAAGTATACTTTTAGTTCCCCATCATACTATAGGTATGGGGAACTTAGGTAATCGTGAAAAATTTCGACCACGGTTTTTTGAATTTTTTGTACGTTTTCAGGAGTGAGGAATCCGAAAATGACAAAATTTGTATGGTGTCTGTCTGTAGGGTGTCTGTTAGTGGGTCAGTCCGTTAGACCGTTAGTTTGTTATTCTGTTTACACGATATCTCCTGAACAAATAATCGCAGAGAGGTCAGATCAGTTTTAAAATATTACTTTCGATACTGGCAAGAACCCTATTTATTTGGAACATTCGAATTATAAAACTTCGCAAGTTATTAGAAATTTACGATTTTCTTAACATGGTAGAATAGGACAAAAATTCACTTAAACGGGCATTAAAAGGCAACGTTTTACTCTAAAAATGTCAGACCAGTTTTAAAATATGAGTTTGGATGCCGGAATGAACATCATTAACTATAAATATGCTACTTTGAAAATTTCGCAAGTTATTGGAAATTTACGAATTTCTTAACATGGCAGTATAGGGCAAAATTTCACATAAACGTCAATTTTGAGAGATATTTTCATCGTAAAGATCTCAGACTACTTTTGAAATATTATGTAGGACACTGGCATGAATATTAATGACTATGAATTTTCCAATATAAAAATTTCGTAAGTTATTGGAAATTTACGAATTTCTTAACATGGCAGAATAGAGCAAAATTTCCCATAAACGTCAATCTTGAGGGATATTTTTATCGTAAAGATGTCAAACCACTTTCGAAATATTATTTAGGATACTGGCATGAATATCATAGACTATAATATTTCCAATTTAAAAAATTCGTAAATTATTTGGAATTTACGAATTACTTAACATGTGAGAATAAGGCAAAATTGAGCATAAACATCCATTTTGAGGATCATAAATACATTAGACAACTTCAAAATTATATTTATGATATTTGTTTGAACATGATTGAATACAAATATTCTAATAGGAAAATTTCGTAAATTATTCGTAATTTAAGATTTTATCAACATAGCGAAATTGTAAATTTTTCATATAAATATGAATTTTGAGGATTATTGCATTGGAAATAGTAGCATGAAAACTAAATTATGGTGACTAAACTATGGACACTATGGGTGAAGTTCAGGAAGAAATTAAATCTAATCAAGGTGAGATGAAGAGAGAGCTTTCAACGGTGAAAGAATCAATTGAAAGTAAATTATCGGATATGGGAAGCAGAATAGATGGAATAGAAGAGAAAGTTTTGAAAATAGATGAAAGTTTTGAAGAGAAAGCTATGAAGATAGAAGAAAATGTTATGAAGGTTGAAGAGAAAGCTATGAAGATAGAAGAAAATGTTATGAAGGTTGAAGAGAGTGTTACGAAAATAGAACGAAGTTTCGAGGAGAAAGTTAAAGAAAATTTTGATCAGGAACTGAAAGGAAGGTTTTCAGATATAGAAGGTAAACTGAGGAGAATAGAAGAAGATCTGGAGAGAAAAGTGGAAGAAAAGTTAGAATCTATGCCCCGGGAAACTGAAAAGAAAGAGAGAAGAATCCAGAATCAGGAATTTATTAAGCTATCTACCTACAATGGCAGTTCCTCCTGGCATGTATATAAGACGCAGTTTTCCATCGTAGCTGAAGCTAACGGCTGGGACTCTACCGCCAAGTCAGTCCACTTAGCAGCAGCATTACGGGGAGATGCAGGTGAGATACTGAGAAATGTTTCTAAAGAAGAAAGGAACGACTTCGAGGCCTTGACTAGAGCACTGGAGCTACGGTTCGGAGAGAAGTGTTCTAAGGACTATAGTCGCCTCCAGCTAAAGTCCCGTTACCAGAAAACGGGCGAAAGTTTGCAAGAGCTGGCAGCGGACATTCAGAGATTGTCACACCTAGCATCCTCAGACTGCCAAGCTGACACTCGAAACGACTTAGCTCTTCAGTACTTTATCGATGCTGTTCGGGATCCAGAAATTCAAAAAGCGCTGAGACTCTCCAACATCAGAGACGTGGAATCAGCTTTAGGCTATGCACTTAGGATAGAGGCAGCCCAACAAGCCTCCCGTAAAGACCGCCATACCATAAGAGCAGTCCCATAAAATGATACGCCTGCTGATGAGAATGAAATGAAGAGAAGTTTCGCAGAGATCTTAAAGAGATTGCGCAACCTGGAAAATAATATAGAAATAAAGGATCGGAAGATAAAGTGCTGGGGCTGTGGAGGGGATGGTCATGTGAAGAGGAACTGCCCCGTACGACCGACTATCGAAAATCACCCGGCTTCACCATCACTGCAGGGAAACTAAGAGGAGGCCATCTCGCGGGGCGGAGGTTGCCTAAAATTAAAGAGCCCCAATTTACAGTATTTCATGTTTCATCGATGAGTGGCGGCGATAATGGACTCCACGTCTATAGCCAAGTCAACAACGCCACCTGCCGGATGATTCTGGACACGGGAGCCAACGTGACCATCATTAGAACGGATTTGGCTCAAGAACTAAAAGAAAAGATCATCTGGACGCCGCCCTGTGTTAAACTCCAGATTATGACCGGAGACGAAATCAAAATATATGGAAAAATGAACTTGGCCATCACTTTTGGGAATGCCAGTTACCATCATATGGCATATGTGGCTGATATAAGAGATCCTTTAATGATTGGAATTGATTTCCTGAGAAAATTTAACTTTCAATTGGACTTCAAGAATAATGAACTGCATTCGAGTTCGGAAGACATCGCTGTGCTCAACACTGAAAATCAAGACATTCAGACAATTTGCCAGATAACAGCCAAGTCTGAAATTTCCATCCCTCCACACACAGAGACAATAGTTTCAGGAACACCACCTACAAAGCAATACTTCCGCTATGGACTGATTGAATACCCGAATACAGACAATAGCCCAAGAGGAGTTCTGGTATCTTCATCTCTAGTTGATCTCTCAAAGAGTACTATTCCTGTGAGAGTCGCAAACATCAGCGATAAGGTCCGAACAGTGAAGAAGGATGAGGTGTTAGCAACCTACACACCTGTTACATGCATCAACCGCTTCACGCAATCAACAGAATCCAAGTCTTCTGAACAATTGATAACGGAATTACTCAAGAATGCAGAGTTAGGAAAGGAACAGAGATGGGCTGCGGAGAAGCTACTCCAAGAATTTAAAGACCTTTTTTCTCGAACACCTGAAGACGTCGGGAGAACGAACATCACCCAGCACAGAATTGATACAGGAAATCATCCTCCAATCAAACAACATCCAAGAAGACTTCCATTTGCTAAACAGTAGGAGGTCACTGAACTTCTAAGTGAAATGCAGCACAATGATGTCATCGAGCCATCAACGAGTCCTTGGGCCTCTCCCATAGTACTGGTGCGGAAAAAGGATGGTTCAACAAGATTTTGAGTGGATTATCGTCGTTTGAATGACATCACGAAGAAAGACAGTTACCCTCTTCCCAGAATTGACGACACATTAGACACACTTTCTGGCAATAAATGGTTCTCGACTTTGGATCTGAAGAGCGGTTACTGGCAAGTAGAATTACATCCTGATGATCGTGAGAAGACTGCATTCACCACGGGACAAGGACTGTGGCAATTTAAAGTTATGCCGTTCGGATTATGTAATGCTCCTGCCACCTTTGAACGCCTGATGGAGACAGTGCTAAAAGGACTTTCCTATGAAGCCTGTCTGGTGTATTTGGATGATATTATCATTGTGGGGCGCACCTTTGAAGACCATCTACGAAACATCCGGAAGGTGCTGGAGAAACTCAGAATGGCTAACCTCAAATTGAATCCAGGCAAGTGTAACTTGTTCCGTCGTGAAGTGAGCTACCTCGGCCATATTATCTCTGCCGAAGGTGTGAAAACTGATCCTGAGAAGATCTCTGCAGTCGAGAACTGGAGTCGCCCTGAAAATATACACCAACTACGAAGTTTCCTGGGGTTATGCATTTACTACAGGGAGTTTGTCAAGGGTTTCTCAAATATTGCCAGACCACTGCACAAGCTGACGGAAGCCAAACAGAAGTTCCTGTGGACAGATGAATGTGAAAAAGCGTTCAAGCGACTTAAAGAGGCCTTAACATCATCGCCTATCTTGACATATCCACAGCCCGACACACAGTTCATACTTGATACAGATGCCAGCCATGAGAGGGTCGGTGCTGTTCTGTCGCAGGAAATTGATGGTCAAGAACATGTCATTGCCTATTGGAGTAAATGCCTGTCTAAACCGGAGTGAAATTACTGTACCACCAGGAAAGAGCTACTCGCCATCGTAAAAGCCATAGAACATTTCCATCATTACCTCTATGGCAGAAGATTCCTGCTCCGGACTGACCATGCATCTTTAACGTGGTTGCTCCAGTTCAAGAACCCGGAAGGACAGATTGCCAGGTGGATACAACGCCTGCAGGAATATGACTTCGAGATACGTCATCTTAAAGGGACTCTACATGGTAATGCAGATGCCATGTCACGGAAGCCCTGCTCGGAAAGCTGCAAATACTGCTCTAGAGCCGAACAGAAATACCTGCCGATAAATCCGGTTGCCTGCCAAGTTACTGTCTCAACACCATCAGATCAAGATCCCGATCCATGGAGTGACGAAGAACTTAGAAAAGCCCAGTTGGAAGATCCTGACATAAAGCCAATATTACAGCTGAAGGAGACGACCAGCAACAGACCTATCTGGCAGGACATTTCCAGATTTAGTCCCATTACGAAAAGTTATTGGGCACTTTGGGACTCTCTTCATATCAGAAACGGCGTATTATACAGAAAGTGGGAATCTGATGATGGGAAAAGCTTCAGATGACAGATTTTATTACCAAGATAAAAAATTCCAGCGGTTTTAGAACAACTGCATAGTAGCTCTACCGGAGGCCATTTTGGGGTAATGAAGACACTGCAGAAAGTTCGGGAACGCTTCTACTGGTGCAAGGCAAAGGAGGATGTGGAGAAATGGTGTAAATCCTGTAATTCTTGTGCGGCACGTAAAGGCCCGCAGAAACGAAGTCGAGGAAGACTGCAACAGTATACCGTGGGAGCACCATTTGAACGGATTGCAATCGACATCTTGGGTCCTTTGCCACGGACCTCCAGTGGAAATAAATACATCCTCGTCGTGATGGACTATTTCCCCAAGTGGCCTGAGGCATATCCCATTCCCAATCAAGAGGCATGCACAGTCGCAGAGGTCCTAGTGCAGCAATGGGTGTCAGGGTACGGCACGCCCCTACAACTTCATACCGACCAAGGTAGGAACTTTACCTCTGTTGTTTTCAAAGGACTGTGTCAACTACTTGGCATAGACAAAACCCGGACAACACCCTTACATCCCCAGTCGGACGGCATGGTCGTGAGGTTCAATCGTACCATCCTGAATAGCCTCTCACTTCTAGTATCAAGGAACCCGCAAGATTGGGACTTGAAGTTGCCATTGTTCCTGCTGGCTTATCGAACTGCTGTCCATGAAACCACCGGCTATACTCCAGCCCAGATGCTGTTCGGACGTGAACTTCGTCTCCCTTGTGATCTCCTGTTTGGTTGTCCACCCGATGCGCCTTCATCGCCCGAGGAGTACATCCAAGATCTCCAGGCACGATTTGAGGACGTACACAACTTTGCTCGGGAGCGGATTAACATGGCAACGGAGAAAATGAAGACAAGGTACGATCTAAAGGCTACACAACATGAGTTCCAGAAAGGAGAGAAGGTCTGGTTGTGGAATCCTGTTCGACGCAAAGGACTCTCCCCCAAGCTACAGTGCAACTGGGACGGACCGTACACAGTCTTAAAAAGGCTGAATGATGTAGTGGTGGGGATCACTAAAACACCTTCATCAAAACCAAAGGTGGTGCACTATAACAGGCTAGCCAAGTACCACAATTAACGGTAATATTAAAAATTTAAAATGTAAATACTGGTAAAATTTGCGCATGCGCACTGTAAATATTTGTATATAAATATTTGTACATATTTGTGAATTTTGTAAATATTTCTCACTTGATTTGTATTTCTATTTTATTGTTATATGCAACTTAGTTTTTGTATTTTAGATTGTGTAAATTTGTTTAGTTTCGCCTCTTGACCAAGGGTTGAACTGCCCGGGACGTGCAGTCCTTGGGAGGGGGCAGTGTTACAAAATTGTAAATAATTGTGTTTATTTCTGTATAAATTCTTTCAAAGAGGCTTAGTAAGTTGATAAAGTGCTAATTTTGTGCATTTCTAGTCGTTTTAGCGTTGAAATAGCCTTATTTTCCCTTAAAAACGCATTAAAAAGCCCCAGTAATGCAGGTAATGGATTTGGCGCCAAATTTGGCGACTTGTTCCCACCTTGGCGATTTTTTTGGCGACCTTGGCGAATAAATCCTTATATGGGATATACCAAATATGGAAGCTGTAAGTTGATTGGTTGACCACTTTCTAGAGTTTTCTCGAAAATTCTGGGTTCCATGGAAAAGTATATAAGGAGCGCTTTTCGCCAAGGCAGTGAGTCAGTTCATTTCAGTCTTCAGCCAGCTTCGCTAGTGCTTGCATTGCTCTTGAGCCTCTTTGGAAGAGACTTGCTTTATGTGTTATTGCTATACAGTTTGTACTGTGGATTTGCTATTGACAGCTGCTGTTTAAGCTGTGTTTACTGTTTGAATTGAAGCTGATACTTGGTTTATAGACCTGTATTTTTCTGGAACTTGCTGTGAATAAATTACTGAATTTTTGTACGTTTGGCCTTTCATTCTCGGACAACTCACGAACCCTCAAGTACGCAACAATACCAATTTTGAACGGTCTAACTGAATTTCTAATTTTTTGTCCCCCTTTAGGACACCTTAAAACATATAAATCAGGTGAAATCTCGAATAATTGCGATTAGCACCCTCTGTTGGATAAATTTGATGTAGGTTATTAGATAATATAAAAGAACTTTAAATTATCTTTCGAATGATGTATTGAAAATAATTTAATCATATTTAGAATTCGAAATATTAAGATTTTAAAATATTGCATCACCATCTGGTGGTAGAAATTTCTGTAATCTACTATTCAATTCCAAATCAACAAAGCTTTAAAATGATGTATTACTTATGAAATGATTTTAATTAGTAGCTGAGATACAAAAGAAAACCTAATCAGGAGACCTTAAAACGTGTAAATCTGGTGAAATCTCGAATTCCACTTTCGATAACATAAAAGTACTTCAAAATATCTTTCGAATGATGTATTAAAAATAATTTAATCATATTCAGAATTCGAAATATTGAAATTTAAAAATATTACAGCGCCATCTGGTGGTAGAAAATTCTGTAATCTACTGTTCAATTCCAAATCGACAAAGCTTTCAAATAATGTATTACTTATAAAATTATTTTAATTAGCAGCTGAGATACAAAAGAAAAACCTAATCAGGACACCTTAAAACGTGTAAATCACGTGAAATCTCGAATTCCATTACTTACGGTAGTCGGTTAATGGAAGGTGACAGGAATTTGTGGCGTCTACTCTGGAAATTCAATTCAAATAAGTTTCAAAATGACATATTACTTTTGAAATTATGCTGATTAGAAGCTGAGATACAAAAATGATATAAACACTATTATAAAACGATTCATGTCTGACTTTTTCGTGGTTTTCTCCGAAACTTGCGTAATTCCGGGCTAAATACTGTTAAAAATCCACAGTATGAAATGTGAAAGAAGTATCAGAATTCGAAACTGCAAAGTATAAAATAATAAAGGCGTTCTGGGTTTTCCGTTGTTTTCTCCGAAACAACCGTTCCTTTTCTACGTTTTTGCCCCTCCCCACCCCTTTCCGTCCCTTCTAATAATTTTACACTTGAAAATATCCGCAATCGATTTATCTTTCCTTAAAACCTAACAATACCAATTTCAAACGCTGTAACTCTCTTTTTTTTTGCCCCTTCGCCCCCCCCCTCCCCCCTCAAACCCTTCCTAATAATTCTACACTTTCAAAAATATTCAAAATCGAATTATCGGGCGTTAAAACGAAATTTTACGAAATTTCAACGGCATATCTCAATTTAAAATAGTGCAAAATATAAAACAAAATTTAATCTAATTTTTTTGTTTATCCACATATTTTCATGAAAATTGAACAGTAGCTTTATAATATGCTGTCTAGGCCGAATATTAATTCAAATGTAACGTGAATGAAAATTTGAAAAAATTTTAAAATTGCAATTTTTCCCCCCACTACAAAACACGTGACATCTTGATCGGTTACAATCATTTCCTTTTTCATGGCAGACGGTCGTCTGGCATTTGAAATTATGTTGCCACAAAAAATTCATACTTTAGTTAATTAAAAAAAATCTAATTGTTGTACCGATAGGCCGCTTGCACACTTATATTCAGAAAAAATTCGTCTTTCATTTGGTATCGAAATCGTAACGATCGGACAAATATTTCTAATTTATTTTCCACTTTTTCTGCTTTTAACTCCGTTAAAATATCATTTTTTATGCAATGGCGGGGAATTCTCAGTCATTGAGATCGCTTTTAGATTAGACATGAGTGGACATTTTAATTAATATCTCCAAAACTAATTAAGTTACAACTTTCATCTTTGCGGCGTTGAGTTTCGCGGGTCGTAAACATTAACCGTGTCGAATTTGGTCCCGCTCGGTGAAACGGCCTAGGATTCTATAGCGGACAGACAGACACACACACAGACAGACTCTGCTCTTATATATATATAGATATATAAATATATATATAGTAATGATTTGTTTTATATGCAGTAAATTTTATATTATAATAAAATTTACGATTTCAAAACGCTATAATTTTAAAACTACCCATAAGAGTGATTTGATATTTTACCAGAGCAATCGTGAGGCAATGAAATTTTCTTTGAGAGAGGAAAAAAGTAATTCCAACATGTTCCTATAGATGGCGCTGTCATGTTAATGTCAGGGAAAACGCCTAAATGGACTCATTAAACACAGGAATGTTGTTAGCAACACAATGGAATAGCTGGAAACAATGTATGTACTTCAAGGGTTTAGTACAGTTTTTTTTTTTTTTTTCGAAAAGACAAGAATACCGTGTTTACAGCGGAAACAGTCATAGTGAAAGCAGAAAAAGAGGAGCTTCATGAAACAAATACTTTACGGAAAATTAACGGCACATTTTGGAACATTTTTTTTTTTCCAAACAAAATTTCATTGCCCACGATTGCTCTGGTAAAATATGAAATCGCTCTGATGGGTAGTTTTAAAATTATAGCGTTTTGAAATCGTAACTTTAATTATAATCACCCTGTATAATATGTCAAAAATACTTTTACGACTGTTTGCTTATATACATTTAATGGTTCATGAAGTAACTTTTTACAGGTAATTTTTAATTGTTTTTGATATAAAATTTTTTTATCGTATTCAAACAAAAGCAGTTAATAAATAAAATCTTTTTGTAAAAAAAATAGAACCGACTCCAAAAAGCAACTGTTATTTAAACAACTGAAAAAAAAAAAATCTGGAGTGACTCCACTCGACTTTCCGAACATTGAGTAACTAACAGTTTTGTAGATAAAATAAAGAAAGAGGAGTTGCTAAACAAACAAAAAAGAGAAAACCATAACAGAGTGTTTGAGTATTTTTCTCCATATATCACACGAGGTTTTATTTAACGCTACTGAACTTTGAGCCCTTAGATCATAATGATAAAGAATTTTTCGTTCTGTCCCTGTAAAAATCTATAAATGCTAGCTTCACCAAAATGCTTATAGTTAGTGCAACAGTGATTTATAATATTCATACAAATTTTCAGCTCAATTGAGTACGGCGTTTAGATGCTATCGCTGGTCTCATAGGCCATAATGATAAAGAATTTTTCTTTGTGCCTCTGTAAAAAAACTGTAAGTGCTAGATTCACCAAAATCTATACAGTTGGTTCAAATGTAACCTATAACATGTGTACAAATTCTTTGCTGATATTGATAAGGCGTTTAGACGCTATCACACTTCTAAAAATTTGGCAAAGAATTTTTCTTTGTGTCCCTGTAAAAAAACTATAAGTGCTAGATTCTCCAAAATCTATACAGATTGAGTATCTGTGACTTATAATATGTGTATAAAGTTTTTGCTCAATTGTATAAGGCGTTTAGATGCTATCGCACTTTTAAGATTTTGGTCCCTTGGCCATAATGATAAAGAATTTTTCTTTGTGTCCCTGTAAAAAAACTATAAGTGCTAGATTCACCAAAATCTATAGGGTTCGTACTATGGTGACGTACAATATACGTACCAACTTTGAGCTTATTCGAACAAAGCGTTTAGACGCTAGCGTGTTCACTCACAGACATATACACATACATACACACATACATACACACATACATACACACACACATACATACATCATCGTAAAAATAGTGAAAACGGACTCGTTGGACCTCGAAACGTATAGAAACATCAAAATCTCGAATTCGGATTTTTGACATGATCACAATACTTTCCTCACTATAGTGTTCGGAAAGAAAAAATGGTATGATATGAAACTGTAAATTGCGCCTAAAAGTATAAAACAATTTCCTTCGCCAAACAACCTATAACACTACAATTAATCATAACTTTTGAAGTCGGCGCAAAATTAAATAAAATTTAATTAGTTTTTAAAGGTTTGTTTTTAGATCGGTAGCAACAAATGCTGTTGTCTCGAATGATCCATTTTCATGTTTCCTTTATTATTTTACCACTGTATATACAATTGGTCCATTAGTAGCATCTACATAGAACAGTGAACATTCTTCACAATGCGGTATTTATGTTTCTACGAAGTTAGAGTTTCCTTTGCAAATTTGGTATAACTGATAATTATCATCCTTGGTGTCTTTTGGATTTGGCGATCAAAACGTAATGTAAAAATATACATGTAAGATGTATATTTTCATGATATATACTGTACGAAGTACTGTTTCATATTCTTGATTACTCTCTTAATATACCTTATCAAAACTATCATGATATCCCAAAGAAATTAAATATGTTTGCCAGATAATTTTGCGATTTTTCTTTCACCAAGGACGTCAGATACCAGTATCTTCGCCAACTTTTGCTGCTTACGAAATCTTATTTGTTTTCTTGAATCAAAGTAGTTTTCGGCTGCGTTCTGCAGATGACAATATGAGATGTGTATTTTGAATAGGATTTGATTTTTGGATTGAATAAAGGTTTCAATTTTTATTTAATTTTGCGCCGACTTCAAAAGTTATGATTAATTGTAGCGTTATAGGTTGTTTGGCGAAGGAAATTATTTTATACTTTTAGGCGCAATTTACAGTTTCATATCATACCAATTTTGTTTTTCAGTTGTTTAAATAGCAGTTGCTTTTTGGAGTCGGTTCTATTTTTTTATAAAAAGATTTTATTTTTCTCTTTTCAGTGAAAACCTTTTCATATAGCAGAACCTCAGAAGACGTTTGACGGCAGTTTCACAAATCACAACTTCCAAGAAAAGTGACGTAACTCAAAAATGGTTTATGTCACTGAAAAATACATGAATTGCACCCAATGTGAACAAAAAAGTTACATCTCTATCTAGAAAGTTATCCACTCGAGAGACAGTTGTGCCAGTTTTACTCTAGTCAAGTTATTTAAGTTGATTCTTCTCGAATGCTGCATTTTTAATTTGTGTCACTTTTCTTACCTTTATCGGATATGAGCAAAAAACTATCTATTGAATGAACATACGTTAAATTAAAAAGCCTTTAGAAATGTAAAGAATGGATACGCTGTATTCGTAACCAAAAATTCTGTTAGGCATATATATTGCACTTTACAGTGAATACGTGTCACTCGCTGCGCTGGAAATTGCGCAGCGTAAAGTTCAAACAAAGAGCAAAATGTGCATTGCAGCTGATGGACAGAAAGTTCAATATCGATACATACATACTGTTTTTACCAGTGTAGCTGCATGCGTTCAGCAGTTAGAGTAAGAACAGACTTTTGTGAGTATCCTGTAATCTGTTTATATCTTAATGAAATCATATGAAACCTATTTCAGGCCAGGATCATTACGACAACAAAAACAGTATTAAAATTAAATTATCTCTTACAATGTTATAAGCTAACAAATTTCAACAACAACAACAATGAGAAACATGGTTTGTATTGAGAACCTCTTCCTTTATGAAGTCGGTTTAAATCGTCTATGCGTTAATCGATGTGACCGCTTACAATAACCATACTTTGAATTTTTCATAGCATAAATGTCACCCGCTACGCTACAACATATGCAATGTCCTTCAAGTGTGCACAAAATAAGAAATTGTGAATAAACAAATGCACGTTTTAAGCGTTTTGTTTCTAGCATTAATGTCTAAATTATCTTTTCGTACTAAACCGATGATGCTCTGCAATTTTATAATTCACTTTTTTTCACTGCCTTGGACCGTTTCCGAGATAGGAACGCTAACTCCACTGTTTTCCACCAGGTGGCGCTGTAGGCGATTGAATTGCGTAGCACATGTCCACTTTACTATACCTACATACCACATTATGACTATAGCTGCAGTTAAAAGTGTCGGGACGGACTTTTTTGGGCACACTGTATTTTCTTTTGATTATAAAGATATTACAATGGATCCTATTTCAGACCAAGACCTTTACAATAAAATAAAAAGTATCACAATCGGATCATCCGTTCAGAAGTTATGAGCTAACAAACAAAAACAAAAACAAAACATACTCTTTGAATTAAGAACTTCCTCCTTTTTGAAGTCGGTTAATTAGAGCATCTCTTACGAAGTTATAAGCTTACAAACAACGATAACAACACATAGCTCGAATTAAGAACACCCTCCTTTCCAAAGTTGGTTGAAAACGACTTTGCGCTAATCGATGTGACCGCTTAGAGGAACAGTACTTTGAACCACAGAGTATACGTATCATCCGCTACGCTGCAAAGTGTGCAACGTAGTTCAAGTGTGCACAGTGTAGGAATTTGCGAACAAACAACTGCACGTTTTAAGCGTTCTAAAAACTGTCTTTTCGTAGTACATCGATGATGCTCTACAACTTCGTAATTAACTTTTCTCCCATTATAAACCGTTTTTGAGATAGGAGCGCTAATTCCGCTGTTTTTCACCAGATAGCGTTTTATTTTCTTTAGATTGTAAAGATATTACAGTGAGACCTACTTCAAACCGAGATTTTTACAACAAAATAAAAGGTATCAAGTAACCGTATTTTGAACTATATAGAGTATGTCTCACCAGCTACACTACAACGTGTGTAATGTAGCTCAAGTGTGCATAGTGTCAGAAATTGCGAACAAACAAATGTACATTTTTAGCATTGTATTTTTAGCATCAATGTCTAAACTATCTTTTCGTACAAAATCGATAATGCTCTGCAATTTCATAATTCACTTTTTCACCCTGTCTTGAACCGTTTCCGAGATAGGAACGCTAGCATGAATGTCTAAACTATCTTTTTGTACTAAATCGATGATATTCTTCAACTTTGTTGATACTCTTCAACTTTTTTCTCTAGAACCATTTTCGCGATAGGAATACTAACTCCGCTATTTTCCACCAGGTGGCGCTGAAAGCGGTTTAACCTTGTACTGCATGGCCACTTTGCTATACTTACATACAATTTTTATCACTATAGCTGCAGCCGTTTAGCAGTTAAAAGAGTTGGGACTGATTTTTTTGGCCACCCTGTATTTTCTTTAGATCGTAAAGATATTACAATGGGACCTATTTCAGACCAAGACCTTTTCAACAAAACAAAAATTATCAAAATCGGAGCATCCGTTCAGAAGTTATGAGCTAACAAACATAAAAAAAACATACGGTTAATTTGAGAACCTTCCTTCTTTTTTGAAGTCGGTTAATTATATTTGTAGGTAGAATTTTGTTATTCACTACCTTTCCATAAATGACCGAACATTTACGATTTCAGACGCTCTGCCAAATAATTCAAAAAAGTATTGGACGAATCATCTCGAAACTTTATGAGTGTAAAGAACATATTATAATTCATAGATTTCATTGGAAGTTAGCAAAAGGAGGACCAGTAAAACATTAAAGAAAAAAGAAAATGTTTGGGATTACCCTGTAAAAAGTAATGTATGAAATGCGTTCTGGCCTGTGCATGTGATTATAAGGCTTTTTATCATTACCTGAATAATGCTGTACGAGGCGATCGCGCATATTCATGGTGGTGTAAGATTTGTTTTAAAAATTGAAAAAAAAAAAAAAAAAAAAAAGGCCACTTTTTTAATTATAACACTCAGGTTATTAAGCCCAGTGAAAAGCCATTTTAAGGAAATTTGACATATTACATTAGACCAGTTTTGCGAAATTTAAGGAATTTTTTATTCAATAATAATCAATAATTTTAAGGAGTAATATTTGATATAAATAATACACGATTACCGTAATTTCTAGTAGATAACCCTCAGGTAAGATGTGTCATTTCTCCACCAGAAATTTTATTTAATAGAGAAATCTATACTTTTTCGAAGGAAGAGCTCGTACAAATATAAATTTATTTATCAATTGAAATTTCTGGTGTAAAACTGGATTTTATAACCTGCGGGGTATCTACCAGAAATTACGGTAACCTTCGAAGCGATTAAGAAACCGTTACAATTAAAATTTAGGGGTAAATATTGAATAAAAGAGACCCTAAATTTGGCAACACTACTGCAAACAGAATGCAAAAATATAAAATATTTAATGAAATATGAGCATTTTTACTAAATAATTTTTAACTACGGATGAGCAAGCTTTAACGATATTTTGTTTGTATAATTTAATAGCTAAAAGTGTTAAGATTTGTCAACAAAAGCTGTTCCGGAACCTACACTGTTAAAAAAATTCAACTTTGCTAACAGAAATTCTCTGTAATTTGAGAGAAAAAATTTTTAAATTACGGAAAAATTATGTTGATAAAACCTATTTTTCTGTAATTACAGAGAATGTCGGGCAGCACAGTTGAATTTATTTAACAGTGTAATTCGAATTGTTTTGACATAGGTTTACATAACAGTTCTTGTTATCTTACCCCTTAATCTCCAATCTGTATTTATAATATTAAATTTCAGGGTAAGAGGAAGTCGTGTGGGTGACACTCCAGATTATTTTTGAATTTATCGAATACATGATTGTTATTTGTTGCTGCTATCTTTAAATAAACGAACTAGTTGTTGTACCCATTTTAATCACGAGAAGTGTCAACAAAAATAGAGGGGAATTATGATTACACAAATTAATATAAATTATGGCTCATCAAATGTACTCATAAATTTTAATAATTTACCCATTTGTATTCATCAGCATAGAAAGCTACAGATATTATAGAAAAAAGTTTTCTTATGTAGCTTAAATTTAAAGATATTTGCAATTTTTTTTTTTTTTCAACAGAATTTATTTGAAAGTTACACAAAACCTGTTAATACATAGAAAATCGCAGGTCGAAATTTTCCACCAACCCAACATTTTCTGCGTAAAAAAAGTATATACATTTCTATCTTCATTGCTTTTTATGAATAAGTAAAACTTTACAATACCCCTTCTTATTATCTAAAATTTTTCAGTCTAGGTGAATAAAAGAAAATCAACTACGTAGATTTAAATAATTTATTTCTAATTATAAACAGTTGAAAAGTAATTATAATATAATAAATTTACAAAGCCAGGGAATATTTCTGCGTCGAAATTTCCAAAATAAAAATAAAAATTCGTAATTTCTGTGAAGTGTTTTTAAAAATGTTCTTTAAACCAAATTCGAATCAAACAGCGTCTTAAGAGTGGAAGCAATTCTTGGCAAACTTTCTTCGTTAATGTCACTGATATCAGGTATTCTTTGTATTGTAATTTTTCCAGTAGTTATCTGAAAAAAAAAAAAAACATATTAATTTTGTTGCTTAAAGTTATAAAGTAAAGATCACGAATCGCTGTAAATAAGTATGTGCAGTCTGAAAACTGTTTATCTGTCAGATATTGAGCATAGTAATAAGTTGTAAAGCGAGTTTTGTGTCACATCTACTGTGAAATAGCATCCAAATCAAATTTGTATAATGTTATAATGTGATAGGAATAGGTTCAGAATTATCAAGCCCAAAAAGAATTTGAAAGAATGTTGAAAATAAAATGGAAATTTCAAAGGTGAAATATATCGTACAAGAAGTCATCTGTTTATTTGTCACTGCGTTTGTCACGGATTTCACCAAGGAATAAGAACTACAAAGGCATGACAATTGATTTGTTCTGTTCTAAGGGAGAAAATCACACGTGAATTTAGGTTTTGGCGTTTTGAAGATGGTGATTTTCATATTTCCGATCGAGAACGAACCGGTGCTCTACTGAAAATAGACATGAAGATTTGCAAGCATTGCTTGACAAAGATGTATACCAACTGCAGAAAAGATTTGAGTAATTAAAAGTATCACACACATTCCTGAACCCTATAACAGAATTGCCAAATTCCTTAATTTATTCCGGAGTATTTTTAGCCTCGTCTTTTTTTCATACCACTACTTTTTTTATAAAGAATAATTTTTTCTTATTTTATCGTAATTATATATTGTAGAAAATTGTTTTATAAATTAAATGGTATAAAATAAATAAGGGGCTAAATATGCTCCGAAATAAATTAAGCAAATTGGCAACTCTTATAAGCAAGAATTGCTGCAAATGAACTAGGAAACTGCCATTTACTAGCAAAAGTTTGCGTCTCGTGATATTCCTCCTTGATAAGGGATAACTTCGTGTTGCAAAACCATTCAAAGACACGTTAGCAACGTCCTACTGGGACGTTTTCGAACAGCCGACGTAGAGCCCTGACATAGCCTCTTTTGACCATCATTTAATTTGATCATTGTACAATGCCTTGCCTACTGCACACTTTCAGACAGTAGACGAAGTAAAGAAATGGGCTAAAATTTCACCGCATCAAAAGAATAATGGTTCTACAATGCTGGCAGTGGCGTATCCAGAAGGGGGCTGATGCCCAACCCAGTGGGGAATAATTTAATGTATAAAGGTATTATTCTTATCTCTTAATTATATATTCATTTTTTCTGAAACATGTTTTACAACTTATTACTTACCCAAGATGAAACAGATCATGCATTTTTGGGGGGAACATATATAACTATATATAGGGAAATTGCTGACATATTTTAAATTTTATTATAAAATCAAGTAAGGGGCTAAGAGAGTGCGGTTTGTACTACAGTGATTCTTGTGGTAAAGACTAAGTAAATGAATAATAATAATAATAAAATAGTTTCATATATAGCCCTCAGATGATGCTATTTGCCCCTGTGTTTTGTTTATATAGCGTTTCTTATGATATCTTTGATTTTATTAAACAATATTGATTTTTTCTAGTAAAACTAGGTAAAGGACAAAATGTATGTTTTCTCTGCGACTGACATTAAATTCTTGAAGACGCAAATAACTTAAGTAATATGTTATATAATAGTGGATTAAATTAGATTATCGTTTGGATGTGGTACGAGATGGGCTCATATATTGAAATATTGAAGTAAATTTTGCAAATAAATTATCTTTAATTGCTTGAAATGCATTTTTTAGTGTTTTTCTCGATGTGTTTACGGTACAGCAGCGTTGCCAACCAAAGTTGCCAACATTTCTAATTTTTAAATCAAATTTAACACCAGCATTTTTTCATAGAAATAGTTCCCGATTAAATAAAGTGAAATATATTACAGAAAATTTCTGGTATGAAATCTTCCGCCTAAATCGGAGACTTGGCAACTATATGTACGATAATTATTGTATAGTTAGCAACGTTAGGGTTCAGCGCCATCTACAAGCAAAAGTTTGAACTACATTTTTTATTGTTTAAACAAAGCCTTTTATCATAAGGAGCACTGTAATATGAACCACACTCTCGTACATCAATTACTTGATTTTATTTATTCATTAAAATGTGCCAGAAATTTTGGCTCATACTTTACACACATACAGTCGGCAGCAAAATTATTCGAGCGCTAGCAATAATTCCTATGTAAAAAAAGTACACTTAATACTGTTTTGTTAAATAAATCCTTGTCGAATCATGTTCTTAGACTGACCAAGAACACGATTCGACAAGAGCTTATTTAATAAAACAGTATTAAATATACTTTTTTTTTTTATATAGGAATTATTGCTAGCGCTTGAATAGTTTTGCTGCCGACTGTATTTAGAAAATTTAACTAATTGTTACCTCTGACAGCAGAATCTTGGCTTCTGCAATATCATTGGCAAGCAATTTAGTGGAGTCTTCAATAACAACAAGGTCAATAGAGAGTTTTTCTGTAGGTGCATATTTCTCCAACAGCTCTAGCTTCTTCACACTAGCAGTGATGATTTCACTCAGTTCGGTTTTGTTAATTGCTTCTGGGCTACATCTCGTGAAAAAATCTATCACAGCTCTTATTTGTTGTTCGAAGCTTGTCATTCCGCTTATCTGTTCTTTTAGCTGTTGAAGAGTTAATAAATTTTATTTGAAGCAATCAGAGTAAATTTAGAATAACAATAATACAGTGGGTAATCAAATTATAAGTTTTTTTTTTTTTTTTTTACACTTTTTTCGATTTTCTAAAAAAATGCTGGACAAAATGAACTGGAATTTCAAACATGCAAAGAACATTTTAAAAATCACATTTTTCACTTTTGATTTAGTCCAGAGGGCAATTAGTGGACCAGCCACAAATTGTAGAAAAGCGCAAACACTTTGGATCACCTTGTATCATAAAAAAAAGCGACAAATGACTTGTAACTTTAACACATTGTAGCACATACTATGTACAAAATTTGTATGTTTTATCACGGCGGTTATTATGCTTTTGTAATTTGATGTGCCGTGATTAACGATTTTTCCCTGAATCAAGTAGAATTTTGTATGAGAAAATAGTGTAGGGATAAAAAAATGCTTACTTTTGTCAAATAAATAAACAGATACAGTCGGCTGCAAAATTATTCGAGCACTAGCCAATAATTCCTATATTTAAAAAGTACACTTAAGACTGTTTTGCTAAGTAAATCCTTGTCGAATCATGTTCTTGGACTGATTAAGAACATGACTCGACAAGGATTTATTTAACAAAGCTGTATTTAGTGTACTTTTTTTGGCAAGGATTATTGCTAGTGCTCGAATAATTTTGCAGCCGACTGTAAGTAAAGAATTAAATAGTTAGGTGTGCACAAGTTTATGAATGGAATGCGTAAAATTCTAGAATGAATGCTAAAAATATTTCTTTCTGTAAATAATCTCTAGTGTTTGAATGCCCTTTTTATTAGGTGGAATTTCGTATATTTGTTCCTTGGTATATTGCTGTAAACCGGATTTAAATGTATACTATTATGAAATAAGAAGGTATCTCACGAGAATTTATGCTGGACAGGCATTAACGTGGGTTGAATGCAGTATGTTAAATCTTAGTATCATTCCATTGTATTGAATTTTAAACTCCCCTTTTACTCAAAAAATATTCTGAGGATTAACGTTCTCAAATCTCATTGTGAACAAAGCTGAAAAGATATCAGTGTTTCGGAAATTCTAAATCCACTGAAGAATGTAGTTAAAATTCTTATCGACTGCATTTCCTTTTTCTTTACTGGAATGCAAAGCTAATGACTAAGCACATGTGTTAGTTCACAGCTGATTTGCTAGGGGTGTGTCTTCTTCTCCCCTCTCTGTGACGTCCGAGCGTAAGATTAGCGTATGGGCTACGTTCGAGGTTCGAATGTAAAGGATCTCGTGTCCCACGTGCTATGTGTACGGCTCTGTTTGCTGCGAGGTTTAAAGGGGTGGGTGCACGTTTTTCCTCCCCCCCCCCCTCGATAAATATGGGTAGTCTGCTTCGCGCAGGAACAATGATAATGAGTTTTGAATAGATTTTGGTTCTGAGAGGTTTTTGTCTTTGGAAAGACTCGAAAAATGTGGAGGATGTATGGATTTTTTGCTCTTAGATGATTTTAAGATTTTTGTTCTGAGATGATCAGATTTGAACGATATTTTTGGAAGTAGGTTTTTGATCTTGGAAAGAAAAGTCGAAACAGAGATAGTGGGTTCTTGTTCGGAGTCCTGGTTTTCCCCCTTGTTTTGGAGAACAAAATTACACTGGGATTCTCGTAATGCGGTGAAGCGGGACTCTGAGAGAGATTTTGTTTGTTCAGTTGTTGGTGCTTCCGAGTGAGGCAAGTCGGGTGCTCGGATACATTCGGGAAACAGACATGGTACAAGCTTACAGAAAAAAAGGCTGAACTTTTCACGACCCTCCCCCCCCTCTCAAAAGTGGTATCAGGCAACTGACACAATATAAATTTTTTAATAATAAAAATAATGTTAAATATGATTGCATACATGTACACACAATAAACAAAATCAGAACAATAAATCTTATATTGAATATCATATTAATTATAATTAAAACAGTTGTAAGTGCTTAAAAAACAGACAAACTTATTACATATACTTGAAAATAAGTTTATTCTATAGAAGCATTGTTTGCTGGGGTAACTGATTAGCAAAATAATGTAGTTCAAGTTCATTAGGAAAGTTGAAGTGCTATTTCTTTTTCATTTTCTCCAAGTTTGAATTTGACATTTCTTAAAAGCCAATCACATAGAAATTGCTAAAAATATATTGCACAAATTCAGGCTGACCCCCCCCCCCTCCCTCCTACACATGTCCAAAACGTTTTAATGCAGATTTGCATAGATCCCAAGAAAAATAATTTTCAAGCTTAAAAAGGTTGAATTCAGCCTTAAGGCTGAAAAGTAACATGTCTGGGGAAAGCTCGGAAAACCTGTTGTACTTGAAGCGGCTCAAATGGACGATAACGATGTTTGTGCTTAGAAGAGATTTAGTGAAAGATTAGCATAAAACTAGACTCCCTCAGATAGAATTGCCGGCTGATTTAACTTTAAGTGGGATGGCGGATATCATCGATTTTGTAGTGCTGGAAGGTAGTCCAGGCAACGAAGGCCAAAATTTGACAAATAGAAAAAAAAATCGTGTAGTTTTGAAATTTTGCATACTCATAGCCGAGAGGGTCCTGAACAATATACTAAAAGTCCCCGCCCGTGGTGGGTGAGCGGGGGGCATTTAAGGGGGGCACTTTTCAGTTTTTAATACATATCTTAAAAACTATCACATTTAGAGAAAAAATGTCAATTACAAAATTAATCTACGTAAAATTTCCTACAAAAATGTACGTTACATTTTGTTTGTATGATCAATAGTTTAGAAGATATAGGGTGATGAAATAACACATTTTCTTGAAAAATTCTTTTTTGCAATAGTAAAATCAACTGAAGTGTGCAGTTAAAAGGGTTCTTGCCAAATATTTTCTAATGTACAAAACAAATATATACATAGGAAATATGAAAGGATAATACAGCATGTTTTGTAAGTTTTAAGTAATTTTAAGGCTAGTAGGCGCAAGTGGCGGTTTGAGGAAAAATCCAGATAACGAAGACCCAAAACCGATCAACATTAAAAAAAAAATCGTGTAGTTTTAAAATTTTGCATACTCATAGCCAAGAGGGTCTTGAACAACATACTAAAAGTCCCTGCCCGTGGTTGGTGAGCGGGGGGCAGGAGGGAGGATTTAAGGGGGGCACTATTCAATTTTTATTAAATATCTTAAAAACTGTTGCATTTAGAGAAAAAATGTCAATTACAAAATTAACCCCTTCCGGTAAAATGACGAGTCTAGCTCGTCATTGGTTTTTCATGCCATATCGCACAATGACGAGCTGCACTCGTCATGCTTACTGTTGAATATGATAATTAAAATTTCTAGTGTACTGAATTTGGCAACACCTTTTTTACTTGTGGAAATATCACAGATCCCTATCACATATTGTTTACCGTTAGAATTTCTTGGTACAAGTCACGGCCGAATTGTTGTTAGTCTGTAAGATATTCATTCTTGTAAAAATTTAGTGTGAGCATCGATCAATATATATTTCTGTAAAGGAAAAACGTGTTGTATAGTAAATACCATAATGGATAAGAGTTTTGCAGACTATGAAGGTCAAGGTGATTGGAGCGATTATGAAGAATCATAAGAATATATGAAAGGATATAAGAAAATAATTTTTTACATGTTTGACATTGCACTTTACAATTCATATGTTTTTTATAACAAAATCAATAATGCCAACAAAATCGGAATTGGAAGCTTTCGACTGGACATAGCAGAACAAATCCCACAAAAAGTTACACTACCGGATTATAAAACCCGTGGACGTCCTTCATGTAGTGACACCCCGGCTAGGTTGCAGGCTAAAAGATAGGGACATTTTCCAGAAAACATTCCTTCAACTCAGAATAAAAGAAAACCTACTAAGAGGTGCCGTGTGTGTTACAAGAATAAAATTAGAAGTGAGACTCCCTGGCAGTGTAAACAATGCAGGATTCCTTTGCACTTACCAGAGTGTTTTGAAAAGTACCACACGCTTGAAGACTATTAACTATATACCTTATTAAAGTTTTGCTCTGATTTTTTCTTAATTTTACCGTTTTTAGTGTCATTTAACAATATGTAAAAATGAATATTAATTAAGAATATGTAAGAATTATAAAATGAAACAAGTTTTTTAAAATAAAAATTAAATGGTTATTTCATGCACACTTTTTCATTATTAAATCGTACCGGAAGGGGTTAATCTACGTAAAATTTCCTACAAAAATATATATTACTTTTTGTTTGTATGATCAATAGTTTGGAAGATATAGGGGAACGAAATAACACATTTTATAGGAAAATTCTTTTTTGCAATAGTAAAATCAACTAAAGTGTGTAATTAAAAGTGTTCTGGATAAATATTTTCTAATGTACAAAACAAATATATGCATAGGGAATATGTAAAGATAATACAACATGTTTTGTACATTTTAAATAATTTTAAGTTTAGTAGGCGCAAGTGGTGGTTTAGGTAAAAATCCAGATAACGAAGACCCAAAACAGACCAACATACAAAAAAAAAATAAAATAAATCGTGTAGCTTTGAAATTGAGCACAGTTATAAAGTTAAGTGTCCCGAACAACATACTAAAAGTCCCCAACCATGGGGGTGAGCGGCGGGCAGGGGGCATTTAAAGGGGGAACATTTCAGCTTTTATAACGTGTCTTGAAAACTATCGCATTTAGAGAAAACATGTCAATTACAAAATTAATCTACGTGAAATTTCCTACAAAAATGCACATTACATTTTGTTTGTATGGTCAATAGTTTAGAAGATATAGGGGAACGAAATAACACATTTTCTTGAAAAATTCTTTTTTGCAATAGTAAAATCAACTAAAATGTGTAATTAAAAGGGTTCTGGTTAAATATTTTCTAATGCAGAAAACAAATATATGCATAGGGTATATGTAAGGATAATGCAGCATGTTTTGTACATTTTAAATAATTTTAAGGTTAGTAGGCAGAAGTTGTGGTTTAGGTAAAATTGCTTTTTAATCCCTGACTTAAAAGAGGGGTGTTATAAATTTGAAGCGTTTGTTTGTCTTTATACTTGTAGTCATTTCATTTTAACTTTTTTTTTTCCTGGGGAGTCATTTCAGGCAGTGCAAGATAAATGTTTTTGATTCATAAAAAAAATTTTTTAATATTAAAAGTAAATATTTTTCAGAAATTTAAAACACTGCAAAAGAAATATTCTAAAACTATGTCAATATATAAAAATGAAAAATTGTCATATAAAATCAGTCTTTGAAATCATAACTACTCGTTTTATAGGCTGTGGTTGTTTTATGTTCTGTTTTTTTTTTTTTTTTTTTTTTTAATTTTTTGTGTTATTTACAATAGTAACATATACTATAGTTTGTAATTAAAAGGATTCGGGTTAAATATTTTCTACACATACAAATAAATATCTATATGTGCATGTGCGCGCGCAATGCACCAAGTTTAAAGAGTGGAAGTCAAAATATACAAATCGAAAAACTTCACTTTTCTGTAAGATATCCGTAAGATACAAAGCAACCTTTATATTTCCTTAACTATTGATCATACTAACAAATGTAATAGGCATTTTCATAGGAAATTTTACGTAGTTTAATTTTGTAATTGATATTTTTTATCTAAATGCGATAGTTTTCAAGATATTAATAAAAACTGAAAAGTGCTTCCTTTAAATGTCCTCTGCCCCCCTCCGCTCTCCCCCCACTGTTGGGGATTTTCAGTATGTTGTTCAGGACAGGACACTTAACCTTATAACTGTGCTCAGTTTCAAAGCTATACGATTTTTTTTTTATGTTGATCGGTTTTGGGTCTTCGTTATCTGGATTTTTACCTAAACCACCACTTGCGCCTACTAACCTTAAAATTACTCAAAACTTACAAAACATGCTGTATTATCCTTGCATATTCCCTATGTATATATTTGTTTTGTACATTAGAAAATATTTGACAAGAACCCTTTTAATTGCACACTTCAGTTGATTTTACTATTACAAAAAAGAATTTTTCAAGAAAATGTGTTATTTCATCCCCCTATATCTTCTAAACTATTGATCATACAAACAAAATGTAACATACATTTTTGTAGGAAATTTTACGTAGATTAATTTTGTAATTGACATTTTTTCTCTAAATGCGATAGTTTTTAAGCTATTTAATAAAAACTGAAAAGTTCCCCCTTAAATGCCCCCCCCTCCGTGCTCCCCGCTCACCCACCACGTTCGGGGACTTTTAGTATGTTGTTCAGGACCCTCTTGGCTATGAGTATGCAAAATTTCAAAACTACACGATTTTTTATTTTTTATTTCTCCTATTTTGATTGGACTAAGGTTAGAAAAGAGCATATTAATGTTGTCGTAACAAGTGTGCTGAGTTAATTGCACATCCCTTCTGGAGTCCAGACTACGTCGCGAAGGCTGCGACGTACTTTAATCCATGTTGCTTCACAGTTGACTGACCCATCATAGCTCAGAGTGATTTATGCAAGTTGATTTCAAATATTGTTTAATTGAATCGCATGTCAAACTTTTGGTTATTTATTTAACGATGCATAAGTGTTTGTTTCTTTGTAGCTTGTGAACAATTCCAACTTGTAATATGTCTACTTTTATCCACATGATACCTCAAGTAATTATTTTATTGTATTCATAGTATAGTGTATAACATTAGAAACTGAGTTTAAAAAAATTTATAGTCGTACGATAGCTATGTTCGAATGCAAATATTAAGATTGAGTAGATAAATTTGTATAATTGTAAAATAATTTTGATCTAAATTAAAGTTTTCATTTTAATTTAAATTTCCTTGAGTCTGTTTTATTTTGCAGAATGTGTAAAGTTTTACTTTATTGGTTTTCAAGGATAATCTAAATAAACTTTGTTACGACCTCTTAGCTTTAAGCTAAGTCTTTCAAAGCTAGGGTTGTTTAAGTGTTATTGAAACTTAACTTAAAATTTAATTTTAATTATTTTTTTTTTAGACTGTTCACAACGCGTGTCTTATCTTTTAATTGTTTAAAACTATACGATCAAAAGGATGTAATTTTGTAATTTAGATATTTTACCTTTAAGGGGGAAATTCAAATGATTTAATTTGTCTTTATAAAGAATCTAGAATAGAAAAATTATTTAACTTTTAGTTTAAAAGCTAATTGAAAGGTAAAGTATTGGTTAAATATTATTACAAGTATTAAGCCCCTAAGGCAAGTATTTCATTTATTAAAACTAAATAGTAACTTAATGAACAAATTTAATTATTACAATTTAAACTAACTAATTTTATTTATCATAGTTCTTTTGTGGGAATTGCACAATTATTTAGGCATATATATTTTTTTTTTCCTGAAATTATTAATTTTTTTGGTGAGTCTTTTGCATACAAGTAGAACGGTTTTCCATAAAATTTTACAAAATTTGGAAATTATTTGACAAAAAATTAGAGAAACATTATTCTGAAAAATAAAATTCACATGCATAATTTTTATATAGATCTGAACTTTTTTATAGTAAATATTTTTTCACTGCACATGCAAGAAAGATAGAATATATATATATATATATATTACATAGGTTGAAAGCTATTTATATTGGGAAACTTTTGTCAAAAGTTCACTTGACACAGTAAAAACCAAGTAAATTGTCGGTAGAAGAAGGAGCTAGATTTTAGGTATCTTCCAGAGTTAAAATTTCATAAGGGGTTTTTCCCATGCTGCGTATTTAAATTGAAGATCCAATTATTTCAACCAAGTTGCAAAGTTTTTTTTTTTTTTTTTTTTTGGTGAAAAATCTCTTATAGGCTTGTAACTGTAATACATTTTCATTTATTTACTAAGATTTGTGAAATCTTAAGGGGTTTTAGCATTAATCTTATATATATTATAAATGTGAATGTCCGTTTATTTGACTGAGTTTCACGCTAAAACTGCTCGATAGATTTCGATAAAATTTGTTATGGAGATAGCTTATACCCTAACTTAAAAAGTTGGCTACCTTTTATTCCGAAAAAAATTTTTTTTTTTTTGCGATTTTTATGCATAAAATAGCAATTTTGTAAGCTAATAATAGCAAAAAATTAGCCATTTAAATTTATCCATAATTTAATTGTTGCCAAAAAAAAAAAAACGAATTTATTTATTTTTTTCAACAGGAAAATAAATACATTTATCTAAACGTGAACGATAAAAAATTATAAAAAAAAATTATGCATCTCACAAAAACTGACGTCATTTTTAATTAAAAATTTCTTTTACACATTGATAAAGTGCTAATACGCAAGCGAAGTGATGCCGTCACTGGCCGTTCATGGATGCAAGAAAAATATTTCCTATGTTAAACGTCCATTGGATTTTTTTGTAAAATATTATTAAAAATCGAAGAAAATTATTTCCCGATTTTAATCCCCATATTTAGGTATAGGTATGTAATTATTATTATGTCCATGCGTTAGATTAAGTTATTTTTGTTGTAAAATTGACAAAATTTAAATTTTTAATTTCAAAACTCTAGGGAAAAAAAAAAAAAATGGCAAATTTCCATATTCGATTGAAAACACAAACATTTCATTTCAAAAGATGATATTTACACAATAAATATCCAACTAATATACTAATTAAAAGGAAAATGATAAATATTCTATCATAATTTGAAGTAAAATTTGTTTTCAAATGTCTAAATAAAGTATCTGATATAAGATACTAATATGTTGCAGCGGAATAGATTTGATATCGGTCATCCTTAGCAGAAAAAAAAAATATCGACGAATTATTTGGCGAACATAATTTAATTCCTTTTCAAAAATCATGGTTATTTTAACAACTTATATTAAGAGAGTAATGAATAATATGAAACAATATTTCGTACAATGCATATTACGAAAATATACATCTGGCATGCATATTTTCGTATTACGTTTTTGATCACCAAATACAATAAGCGCCAAGAACGACAGAGTTTTGAAATTTAAAATTAAAATTTTGTCAATTTGATAGCAAAATAACTCAATCTAACACATGCACATGATAACTATAATCTATACTAATATTATAAATGCGAAAGTTTGGATGGATGTTTGTTACTCAATCACACCACAACGGCTAAACGGATCTGGATGAAATTTTGTATAGAGATAGGTAATAGTCTGGAATAAGACATAGGCTACTATTTATACCGGAAAAAATGTAAATTTTTAATTAATCTTCTGTATAATATAAATATTTCTTCTATAATAAAACTTTAAAATAATTTATTTTAATTTTTAATTGTTGCCAAAGAATATTTCACGCGAATAATAATAATAAAAATAATACATATTAAATTTGCTTAGGCACATGACAACATAACGTCATTATCAAAATTAAATAATAAGAAAATGAAAGCTAATTCAGATCTGTATTAAAGAGCTTTATTAGTTGATAATCCTGGGTATATTTTTAATTTTAATACTGAAGTAGATAGGACATTTTTCGCCAAGGACTCTATTTTTGTGACAACAACCTTAAGCCAAGTAGTCCATAAAAAATATGAACAAATCTGTACATATAAAAGAGTAAACTCAATGATTCACTGACTCAACACTGCCATGACGATTCTGTGGGAAAGAGGGTCACAAATTTTAGTGACCAGGTTGGATTTCGGAGCCTGACCCCCAACTAAGAAGGCATTTTGCAAAATACCCCCCCCTCTCTCCTTGGGGGGCAGAAGGCTTAACTCGGCTCCAAATTACTTAACGGTGAAGAAATTGCAGATGGAAAGACCAGACTTCAGTACAAAAAAATTATTTTCTGCGATTTTGGAATTTTGGATTTTTAAGGGGGGAGGGAAGGGAAAAGATTTTGGAAGAAGGGTACTCAACACACGAGGAAATCGAACTGAACACACACTACAAAGGGATTTTATGAAATTCCACCCTACCGCCCTTTAGAGAATGGGGGGCAAAAACATGTATTCATGCGTAACGCTGCACTAAATTATCTAAGGTTGGACATTTTTTATGTAAGGGACGATTATATGTATCTAACTCATAGTATGAAGAGATTTTGCGAAGTTCCCTCCTTTAAGAACGGGGGGAGAGATTAAAAAAAAAAAAGTTTTAAAGCATCACTCAGCTTTAAATAATTTCATAATCTCAATTTTTTGATGTGTCGGTTATGTATGTGTATGCAACATGCAATATAAAGTAATTTTGGAAATTTACCCCCCCCCCCTTCCTCTTGGGGCGGGCGGGGCAAAAACCACATTTTGAAGCTTAAATCCGTCCAAATTACCTAAGAAAGGCGAATTTTGGTGTGTGGGTGTTAATTAGGTGTGCGAAATATGCACTTTGATGAGATTTTATAAAACTTTCAACTGTAACTGCGAGGGAGGGGGAGTAAGAAGCAGGTAAGGGACTGCCGAAGGCATTGGGCAACTTAAAATTAGATTTTGACGGATTCCAATGTTTTTTTTTTTTTTTTTTTTTTAAAGATATTTTATTATTATTAATGATATGCTGTTTTAGGGATACATTTCAATATAATGACCAGCGAAGCGGGCAAAGCCTGCTAGTAAAAATAATAATACTTACTCGAAGTCTGGCAGAGGGGATGTAATTTTCTACATAATCGCAGAGAATATCTACCACAGATGACTTAGTATCTTTGTTGAGTAGTTTTAGAAGATAATTATATCCATTCATGACAGTTAGTGACAGAGAAAGGCTATTAGATTTCTGATACTGTAAGATCATACCCACAGCTATAATACATGAGGAAGAATAGGCCACTAAATGTGCTTCTTTCTGTGCAATTTTTTTTATTTCCTAAATAGAAAGAAATGAAATGAACGTTTTTAATTTTTTTCAGTTCTTTTGATGATAAACTGAAAGTTAAAAATATTGTTATAATGACATAATTGCATTAAAAATGTATATAATAATAATAAATAAATAAAATAAAATAAAGTCTGACTCTATTATCGCCTTGCGAAAGTGGAGTTTTGAAAATTGTATAAACTAATAAGGATCCTTTTCTTTTTTCTTTCTTTTTTTATTTCGCGTAGATTGACGTAGAATTTTGAAATTTACGAGGGAAAAACATGTTTAAATGTGAAAAACCAGTCCTACAGCGTGTACAAAAGGATATGGATCACTTTTAACTCTCAATTTCACAGGGTGTTTCAAAAGTAATGGTCATAATCGTAAAGGGTGATAGAACATGCCAAAATAAACAACTTTCACCATACAATGTAGGGTCGAACAGCTAATGGCAAGCCATCTCTGAAATGGATGAAAGTTCGCCTTTTGTAGAACCTGTCATTCTGTGGCAAATCATCACTAGTGATGCAGCAGTATTCGAATGCGGAGAAGGCCGATATGCATCTTCTGCACAGGGCAGCAAACAACACTGCTGCAAAAGCGATAAGACTTTACCAGGAAAAGTTTCCGAATATGGTGTTGACCGATCGAGAAACATTTCAATGCTTGCAGAGGCAGTTCTAAGAGACGAGCTTATTCTTCGGCCAAAGATATATACAAGTCGAATACGGGGCGTGAAAGCAATAAATCGAGCGAAGACAATCTTTGAAGCAGTGTACGTCCTTTTCCTAACGCTGAAGCTATAGACTTTGGAGAAATGCCAGGAGTCTTCCAATGTGAAGCCTATATTTCAGTTGGTGGGCGATTATTTGAACATTTGTTGTACAGTTTTCAACAATAAAGATTCTTTACCCATAATCATTCGTCATTAGGAGTTTAATGTATTTTCCATTTTCAACAAGTAGGCGCACTCTCGTGATCTACTCTTTGTTTTCTGACCCCACATTGTATGGTGAAAATCGTTTATTTTAGCAATTTTTATCACCTTTTATAGTTGTGACTATTAGTTTTGTTACAGCCTGTATATTCATGACATTTAAGTAAAATTAAAAATTGGCAGAGGTCACACTCTCCGCTCTTTTTTTCAGGACACTTTCGAGAATAATTTTTTTTTTAATATATTGCTACCACTATTTCTATTCAAGAATCTCTACTCTGTATTATCATGCACTATAAATATAACCAGAAGTATATCTGTATAAAATTAGTGGTGGCAAAAAAGCGGAAATTTCGTATCTTTGAGAATGTCTTTAAAAAAGGGCGAAGAGTATGATCCCTGAAAACAAGCTACGCAGTACGGCTTTTATTGAAGCAAATTAGGAATGCCTATTCGACAAAAATTTGCTAGCATGATTATATTTTTAAAAAGTAGTCCATTATTTTAAAAATCTAAGCACCGTTCTGAGAAATTTTAAAAGAAATTTATCCATGTTTAAACTTAAGAACAATTGCTTTCACATTGAAGCACTTTTTGTTTGTTTACTTTTTAAAGGTGCTTTTTTATATGCTAGTGTTTTTCAACACTATTTGAGAATGTTATTTTTGTTTTCTTTAATTTTAGAATTTTAGTTTTTAAATGAAGCAACATTTTTTATTCGGAAATTATGATAGATAAATACCGGGTAAACTGAAGCTATGAAGACATCATTAAAATTAAATTTAAAGTAAATATTTCTGCAAATACACACACACACACATGAACAAAAAAAAGTACGAGTTGCATTTCTAATTTTAATTGATCTGAACTAAGAAAAAAGCTGTTATTTCATTTTTTCTCCCCTTAATCTTTTTATGTGACATTACCTATGTACCTAAACTTTTTCATAAACTGAAATTATCTTAGGTACCCCACATTTGATCAATACGTACGTCTCTAAACCTTTGGTATCTAAACATCTTCTTAGGTACCCAAAAGTTTCCTTAAAGCTCACGTATTTAAATTAAAATAAATAAATAATAATAATTAAAAAAATAATATGGTGTGTCACTCACACGACTTTCTCTTACCCTGAAATTTAATACAATAAATACAGGTTGCAGATTAATAGGTAGAAACGAGTACTGTTATGTAAACCTATGTTAAACAATTCATATTAGGCTTCTGAAGAGTTTTATATGATAATTAGTTCTGTGTGAAGGGGGCTACCACCTCCCTCAAATCCCCGTTTCATTAATGCACCTACAATTATGTAGAATTTAATTCGGTTATTAAAAAATAAGTCTGTTTTTAAAAAATAATTTATTAAAATTATTATTTAAAAAAATTACCTTTCATATGTTAATGCAGACGATTTCCATATTAGAGAAGTAGTATAACACCAAATATCCAAAAAAAAAAAGTCCATTTTATTCTCAAAATTAAAAAAAAAGTAAAAGAAAATTGTTAAAAGTAAAAAAAATCGATAACTTTGTTTTAAATTATCGCAGATCGATGGTTCAACCATTCGTTTTAAAGGTATTGGCGAGCTCTTTTTAAAAATACCCGTCATGAAAATTTACTCCCCTCGAGGGGGGACTTCGCCCCCCCCCCAGGGGGGGGAGGCGGGGCTCCAACATACACAAAAAATTTTTCCCAGTTATCTATCTCTATTACAATATATAAATATTCGTTTCATTTGGTTTAATGCAGTCTATAGACGTTAAACTCTACTTTCCTGCAATTTCTCCCATAGACGTAATGTATTAGAATTCTCTTGATTGTCCCTGTACACAAACCATTAGCTTGCTCTTAACGAAAAGCTTACTGTAGCATCCCTATATGGTACACATTTAGAATACCAAGTTTGAACTTTCTGCCATAATTTGTTTTTGAGATATGCTGATAACAGACAGACACACAGACAGACGCACAGACATAGAGACAGACACACAGACATACACACAGACCATTTGCTAAAAACATGATTTTCGTATTCAGGGGATCTCAAAACGTGTAAATATAACAAAATCTCGCGTTCGAAAATTTGACCCAAAAAACAATACTTTCTCTACCTTATGGGTAAGAGAAAGTAAAAATTAAAAAATTCAATAAAATGTTACATTTTTTGTAGCTGTTTAAATCCAGAAGATATTAAGCGTGTATTATAAATGTTATCATTTTTAATTAAATTTATGCTGGTTAAAAAAAAAAAAAAAAAAAAGTCTTGAAACTGAGAAGAGCACTTGTTCATTTTTTTCGAAAGAGATTTTATTTGAAAATTAGCATGTGCCCATTTTCAACTAAAAATCTCAATTTTAAGTGTCAATATATTAAGTGTCAATTACATTATTACAGAAATGGTAAATATTAGTTTGCTTTAAGTGAAATAAATTAAAGAATTTTATAGATCAAATTTACATTAAACACACAGGTCTGCATCTAAAATTTTGATTTGATAATTTTGGTTGATCTTTATGTTTTTTGGTATGTTGAAACCTAAACTGAAGCTAGTTTTTCTCTATCACATACAGATTTTTGTCAGGAAAGGGCGTCTACCGAGACAATTTCTTCTGTGACTGTTCCGCCAATATAATTAGATGTTAACTTTTATAGTACGTTCTCATGATTAATTATAATTCATCATTGAAACCTACTAGAAACTATCGAAAATGAAGAAATTGTGTCAGTAGACACCCTGTATTAACAGAAGTCTGTAAGTGATAGAGAAAAATTGGCTTCATTTTCAGTTTCAGTACACCAAAAAAACATTTGTATCAGTTAAAATTATCAAATCAAATTTTCACATCATTACTTTTTGTAGATCATTGTTAATAATGTTTGATTTCTTTTTTTTTTTCTTTTTTCTTTTTCTTTTTTCTTTTTTTTTTTTTTCTTTTTGATCGTTTTTTAGAACAATGGCATTTTATGAAAATTGAGGAATTATCTATCGCCTGTACAGTCAAAATGATTCAAAAATTTGACCACTGTGTAGTGTTGTCACATCACAGACAGTATAATACGAATACCAAAATGAATGCCTACCTCTAAATACCATGACGATAATGATTCCACGTTAGTTCCTGTCACTTCTTTAGACCAAACTAAACCGTATACCGGTAAATTAATCATTGCTGCTAAATTCTTTAGGTTTGATAAGTTCTCACAGTCTATATCAAAGATGAATACCGGAACTCCATGTTTTACTTCATTTAAAAGTATTACTGCCTGGGAATGGACAAAATTCTTCGGAAGCTTCACAGACGCAGTGGATACAAGAGCTGTACCCAGATTCTTTTTCTTCTCTGATTCTGCTTTTTCTATAAGTGCTTTGACATCTTCTATTTTCAGTTCTTGAATATCTTTCATGCTGAGATTAATATCACAAGTGTTTTCGAGCAGGTGTTTTACTTCTATACCGATCATTGAATCGACTCCCATTTCTCCAAAGCTTCGGACTGCATTGAATTCTGATGGATCTTTAAAACCTGCAACGTTTTTTTATTGTATTAATTATAAGATCAATAACATGTTCCTTATTTTTATTACTCTAAATTTTTTTATCAGCAAATTTTAACTCATAGTGACAGGCATAGTAGAACATTAAGTATCTAGGAGTCAGATATAGGAAATGACTGTCGTTTGGTAAATACTGAATCATAAATATTGCTTAGTGTCATTTCATAAAATGTCACACCCGTCACAGAAATATATATATATATATATATATATGAAAATTAAACAGTATAATTGTTTGGTTACTGCTTTTAGGATATAACGTATGAGGCACAAGAATGTAAATGTTTTGGCATAACAAGGTACATGATTGAGTACATTCTTTTTCGGTTGATTCTTTTTGACAAATCAAGCCCCAAATGTTGCGATGTGTGACCATCATTGAATTAAATGATATTTAATATTTGAGATTATTTTAATCATTATTTTCATCATAAACACACTTAAATTGTAAACTAGAATGTTGTGACCACCACATGACTTTCTTTTATATTTTCCTATGCAAATTCACTCAGTAAAAATAACTTATTAAAATCATTATTTAATAAAATTATCTTCCATGATAATACAGTACGATTTTCATCTTAGAGGAGTAGAATAACAAAAAAAAAAAAAAAAAAAAAAAAAAAAATTGATAACTTTATTTTAAATTATCGAGGATCTATGGTTCAACCATTAATTTTAAAGGTATTGGAGAGCTCTTTTGAAAGATACCCATCATGAAAATTTAATCCCCTCGAGGACTGACTTCCCCCCGAGGGGGGAGGCGATGCTTCTACATATGCAAAATGTTTTTTCCTGTTGACTATCTCTATTATAAATAATTCTTGTAAATTTCATAATGATTATTAAAAAATAATTCTTTTATGCATATTTATACAAAATTTTGTCCTAAACCACCATGTTAAAATTTTAGAGAAAGCGGGTGGCAATCCAACCTGTTAGACAATTTTTACCAAAAGTTGATAGGCATTAATTTAAGTCAAGATGTAACTACATACCAATTTGTATGAAATTCTGTACAGTAGTTCTTGAGATGCAGTGGCCACAAAATTTTGTCACATACACACACACATGCACAGACAGATATTTTCTAAAAATGGTCAAATCGTGTTCTACAGCTTTCAAAACGTGTAAATCCATCAAAAACCCGATGTCGAAAATTTTTACGAATCCAATACTTTCTTCTATTGAATATAAAAGAAAATAAAAAGTAAGTACAAACACACAGTTATTTACATAGTGCAGATTAGATGTTGTCATGCATCTTTGAGCATGTGGTGCTGATATATTTATGGGAAGGCAAAATATTAGCTCTTGTAATACATAAGAACTCAAAAATTTATATGTGAGATGAGCAATATGAAAACCTATACAGATTTTATTTGGGTATATATCGGCTGACAGAGGGTACTTCTTTTATACTGTTAAAAATTCGAATAAAAGACTACTGAATTCTACACTGCTGAATACTCTTATTACAGAATTCTATTATCTTAAGGTCTATGTAAAATTACAGAAAAAAATAAACGATGATGTTAAAAAACCTATTTTATATATGCATTTTAATATCGAATATTAATTTAATTAATTGGAGAAAATGTGTTTGTGACATATAGAATGCTTTTTATAGAGTAGAAACATTACAGAATAAAGATTGAGAATCTCGATTATCTATATTCAACTAAGAATTATTGTAAATTTACAGAGATTCTGGATAAACGTTTCAGTAAATGTAGAGAAATTTTTTTTTATAGTGTAAGCTCTTTATGTGACTTTTTGGATGAGTATATCTTATCATCTATGTACAAAATTGATGAAACTACATATGCGAAATATTTATAATAAGAAAGTTAAACTTTTGGGTATGTTAACCAGCAGGTGTCGCTGTTTTGTAGGATAGAAGAAAGTTTTTAAATGGCCGTAGCATACTAGATCAAAATAAAATAACTTCGATTTGAAGTATTCAGAATAACTCAGAACTTTCTGTTTTAAGTTTAACGCTCGAATGTGAGCTTTTTTCCTTTCTTAGATTCATTGAGAAAAATTTATGTAATTTTTTAATGCTTATATACTTTTAACCAATTTTAAATGAATCATATAAGCTTCCTATTATTGGAAATATAATTATGCATATATAAACTAAAAAAATTACCGAATATTCTGGCTAGTTGATGTAAGATATCTCCCAGATCACCTGCTTTAGACGACATATCTTTGGCAACGTAACTGCATACCACTGGCTGTTTCAGTTGGCAGGAAATGTCTAAGATATTCAGACATGACTTAACTCTTTGTGCAACGACTCCTGCAATCATGGCGTCATCACCCATGTGTCTGTGGACGACACCAACTTCTCCGATTATGCCCCACTCGATGGCCAAACCTAATGTTTCATGGAAACAAACAATAAATAAATAAATAAATAATTAAAGGAATCCAAAGGTAACCATACTCTACCCTTCCATAAATGATCGATCACATTCGATTTTAGACATTTGTAGAATATCTAGGAAAATACATGAAATATCCTGAAATTTCGTGTATGTAACTTTTTCGATAAAATCGTTGCTTAGAAATCATTACAAGAGCAAATCATTGGCGTTTCAGTAAAAAATTGGAAAATATGAACTGTTTTTTGGTCATTATTCAACAAAATAAACATAGGCAGTATCTTTAAAAGGGCTCGGGCTCATGACAATATCGCATAGGCAAACTCTCGCATAGTGTCGCTTCTCCGGGATAGTGGGCGACGGGCGAAGAGGCTCTCTGCTCGTCTATTCTCACTCTGCTTAGAGAAATAACAGTAGGAGAAACGAACCAACCGAAAAGATCAAAACTTTTATGTATGCACTACGCATTTTTCCTTTCCCAGGCTGGGGCGATCTCGGGCCGCACATACACAGACTCGGCTCTCCGAGAATCTAAAAAGGAGAGGTTAAATATGAGGTTAAAAGATGGCAAAATTTTGCCATATTTAAATTTATAAAAAGGATGTTTTCTGTCACCTTATCGTGTAAGAATTCTATCCGTAAGTAGACCAAATTTTTATTCGCAACAGTAAAAATTCTACTCGCCAATCGCGAGCTGGCGAGCGGAAATTTCGCGCCCTGACTTAAAGTATATAACTATGGGGCTTCTTCTAATTGTCTGTATTCATTTGTATGAGACTAGAAAATACATTTATGGATATCTATATATATATATTAATTTACCAAAAAATATATAGCTTTGGTATTAAACCTAATGCACAGCCATTTTTAGGACACATACAACATTAGACTCGACATACTGCAATCAGAATATCAAAATATAGACAGTCAGTGAAATATGAGAATTTTTATAAAACTATTTTTAACATGTGCAAGTTTTAACAAAATTTAATTTTTATAATTTATAAGCCAAATGCATTGAACTACTTATATGAATAATCCATGTAAATATCGTGAAAATTCAAAAGTTATCGTCTATAGAATAAACTAAAATTCAGTTAAAAACAATCTTGTAAAGCGTTTTACCAAAATTTTTATTTTGATCCAGTTACTGGTAATATAGTGTTCGTGGGTTGTAAATAAATATTAATAAAACCCATTACCAGTTTTCCTTTTGTTTTGTGAACTGAATTATCATTTCATTCTATCAACAATAACTTTTCGAGTTTCTACTACATTTGTTTGAGTTTTCATGCAAATAATTCAATAATAATCAAGTGCGACTTAAAACACAATTTAATTTAACTGAACTCCTTTAAAAGTTTATTCTATGTATTCACGTAGTCTTTCTCATCAATAAAATACAGCCAATATTTTTTATTTATTTATTTTTTTAATTAAAATAACTTTAAAGATAGATTTTGAATTTCTGGTAGGCAGAGAGATTACTATCAGAGTCAGAGAAATGACAAAAACAGAGGAAAAAATTTCCTCGTTAGAGAAAATGACCCATAAATGGTTTTCAATACGAACTATTGTTTACATAGACAATTACCTGGATGTCCGTCTGCCCGTCTTTCTTCACATACCCGTTCCATAACTGAATTAGCGTAACCGTAATTCATTTGTCCAGCATTACCTCTGCCACAACTGATGGAGGAAAAACAGACGAAATGATCCAATTCAGGACACAGACATCGCGAAAGAGTGTCTAAATTTTTTGTGGCATCGGCCTTGGGAGCACAAACTTCTTTGAAACTTTCGAAGTTTGTATTTTCTAGGAAAGCATCGTTCAAAACCTAAAAATAAATCATAAATGTAAAAATTATTTTCATAACTTTTTTAAAAATTTATGAATAAGAACGAAGCTAAACAATTTTACAATACAAGAACTAAGGAAAAATCCTTCATATACATATATATACAGATTGTTCCAAAAGTCCCACACCCCCTCCTAACTCGAAAATTAGTCGAAATTTTGAAAAATGGCGAAACACGTATTTAATGAAATCGAGAGGGACCTCTTTCGGTGAAAACAGTTTGGGCCCAGGGGGCTACGGGGGGGGCGGGGGGGAGCGCGGCTAGGGAGGGCAATTTTAAAATTTAAAATGGGAAGGTACATCTTGTGATACATTCCTGGAAACGTCTCTTCAAGACAATGAATTTGATGGAAGTTGTTTCGCCTTAAAATAATTATTAAAGGAGACACATGAGTTTTTAGACTTTTGAGATGTGGATTTTATACTTATGTATCCCCTTTAATAATCACTGCAGGACAAAACTATTTATACAAAATTCATTGTTTTGAAGAGACGTTTCCAGGGATGTATCACAAGACATACTTTGCTCAAAAATGTTTGGGCCCAGGCAAGGGGGTGGTAGAAGTGCTGCTAGGGATTGCAACTTTAAAATTTCTAATAAGATGGTATGTCTTGTGATACATACCAGGAAACATCTCTTCAAGACAATGAATTTGGTATAAATAGTTTTGTCCTGCAGTGATTATTAAAGGGGATACATAAGTATAAAATCCACATTTCAAAAGTCTAAAAACTCATGAATCTCCTTTAATAATCATCGTAGGGCGAAACTATTTATATCATATTCATTGTCTTGAAGAGACGTTTCCAGGGATGTATTACAAGACATACCTTTGAAATTTTAAAGTTGCCGTCCCTACATGTTTCGACATTTTTCAAAATTCCGACTCATTTTCGAGTTAGAAAGGAAGGGGGGGGGGGACTTTTGGAACAACCTGTATATATATACATATATATTTTATTTTTATTTTTTTCTAGAAACGTCCTACAAGTAAAACATTTTAAAAAACACACAGGATATTAAAATGTACACGGTGTATTCAAAACATTCCAGGATGATCGCACAGAGGTCATATACACTGTGGATTTACTAACATATTTTATGCAGCTTCCACATAGACATTTCGCAATTCACTATAATACTTCCATATACAGTAACTGCCACTTAATAAAATCACTGGTTATTAAAATCAGCCGCTTAATCTGATCAAATTGCCAGGACCGGAATCAAGTCAATGCAAACCAATTTTAGAAGTGCCGCTTAATAAAATCAGCATCGCTGGTTAATAAACTCAAAAAAAAAAAAAAAAAAAAATCTCTTCAGCAGCAAAAATACCATTTATGCACGCTGAACAAATTCTTATTCACACTGAGATTTTTTTTATTTCTTAAAATAAAAAAGAAATGCACTACATAAATCCCTCCGTTATCTCTCTTTGTCGAAAATTTTACATTTACAACATTAAATTTTACATTTACAGCAATTAAACACGCCAAATCACTTGTCCTAGGAACAATTTCAAGGAATGTATTTTTCAAAGAGCGGTAATACATTACAAAGTTGGTTTAATTCGCCAGTTATTTTTTTTTTATTTAATTTTTAATTATTAAAAGACAATTTCTAATTCTTATTCTGAAATAAGTAAGAAGCAAGATGTTTAAGCGCAAAGATTTTAAATTTTAAAGAAAGGTGTGGACTTTTAGCAAAGTAATGATGATTTTTCTCAAAGGAACGCGCATCGGAGCTTGGGATGTGTTTAATTCTCTTATTCTGATCGAACAGTTAAATAATTATCTGTTAAAAATTAATTAATACTGTTTATTAATTCCATTATTTGGTATCTTTTGAAATTTCTTTTCGAATTCAGGGAAGTAACACCTTTTTTTCGAGTGCGCGAACGTTCGCCGGATATAAAAAACCGCCGCTTAATAAAATCACTTTTGTTCAGAACGAATGTGATTTTAATAAGCGGCAGGTACTGTATTGATAAAAAATAATATCTCATATAGAGACATGTTATCCCACGTGTATTTTGTATAAAGCCACAATTTATAAAAGAATCCACTTTAAGACACGTATAAAAAATTTTAATTAAAAACATTAAAAGGTACACATTGCGTCAAGGCCTTTCACCCTGAGCTTCAGGGCATCATCAGGACATAGCCATTTTTTAACAAACAAGTACAGCAACAATATATATATATATAAGACTAATTTTCGGTTACAGTTATTAACATAGATACAACAGTCTAATTAAAATGAAAACACTACGAGGTTGAAGATTCGAGTACTATTTGGTTCACCACGGAGACACATTTCTGTAGAGCAGTTGAGGTCATTCATTCGTCTGTGCTGAGGTACATGCTGAGGAACTTGTATTAATTTAAATCTTTATATGAGAAGTTGGCTGATTGGGTTTCACGTCACACCAGTGCTGCGTTGGTGGAAAAATTAGCGACACAAGCCGAAAAAACTTGTTTCAGAATTGCCATTTTTAAAACAAACTTGCAAAAAAACTGTCGGAATTATGTAGAAAATTTTTTCTTCCATCGTAAACGATCATTAGCACTAAGGCACTGTTGAAATGAGATTATATTAGATATCTGATTGTATTAGAAAATACCAAATTTTAGGCAGAAAAACAGCATCTTTAAAATTGATTGCATTATATTTAATTATATTTATATTTACAGCTTTTTGACCAAGCGGAAATTATCTCTTCTCCAGCAGCTAACTCAGAATTAACAGTTTCGGAAGCTGTAAATATAATTAAATATAATGCAATCAATTTTAAAGATGCTGCTTTTCTGCCTAAAATTTGGTATTTTCTAATACAATCAGATATCTAATATAATCTCATTTCAATAGTGCTTTAGTGCTAATGATCGATTACGATGAAGGAAAAAATTTTCTACATAATTCCGACAGTTTTATTTTTCAAGTTTGTTTTAAAAGTGGCAATTCTGAAACAAGTTTTTTCGGCTTGTGTCGCTAATTTTCCCACCAACGCAGCACTGGTGTGACGTGAAACCCAATCAGCCAACTTCTCATATAAAGATTTAAATTAATACAAGTTCCTCAGCATGTACCTCAGCACAGACGAATGAATGACCTCAACTGTTCTACAGAAATGTGTCTCCGTGGTGAACCAAATAGTACTCGAATCTTCAACCTCGTAGTGGTTTCATTTTAATTAGACAGTTGCATCTATGTTAATAACTGTAACCGAAAATTAGTCTTTTGTATATATATATTGTTGCTGTACTTGTTTGTTAAGAAATGGCTATGTCCTGATGATGCCCTGAAGCTCAGGGTGAAAGGCTTTGACGCAATGTGTACCTTTTAATGTTTTTAATTAAAATTTTTTATACGTGTCTTAAAGTGGATTCTTTTATAAACTGTATTGATAAACCTGTATGTCGCCTATAAATTATTTACATAGTACATTTTAAATATAGTCTTTTATTAATAACACATAGCACAACCTGAAATATACTTGCAGCAGTTTTCAGGTAAGCTCTAATTCCTTTTGGCAAATGAATGATTTTCGTACCACATTTTAAGTAAAAAAAAAAAAAAAATGCTTTTATATATATAAAAAAATATATATTTATTTCATGTCATTTAGTGCAGTCTATATATGTTAAACTATACCCAAGAGAAATTTTATCTACAGACGTAATACATTTGAATACTTTTCGATGTTCCTTTACACGTTCCTTTATCACCTGTTACACTTGATCTCAAGGAAAAGTGTAGTGTAGAATCTCTATAAGTTATAGATTTAGAATATGGAGTTTGGATTTCCTGCTATCGTGTGTTCTGGAGATGTTCTGATAGCAGACAAACACACAGACTAATCATTAAAACCTTTTTCATTTGGTTTCAAGGGATCTCAAAACGTGTAAATGTAACAAAAATTAAACTTCGAAAGTTTGACATTAAACACTACTTCCTCTACCATGCATGGATAAGAGAGAGTAAATAGAAAAGGAATACTTACGATAGCTGAATTAAATATGCCTCCCACAGGTCCTATCTCGGAAGATTCTTTTATAAGTTTAGCTGCTTCATCTTTAATGCTTGCATTTCTTTTAGATACTATGACATTGTATCCTTCTTCCTGCCATCTTTTCAGACACAGATGGTGATAGGGTGTTCTGGCTCCATAACGTGTTGTCAACACCAAATTCCGAGCACCTTTCTGAAGGAGCCATTTGGCGACTTCAATGCCAAAGCCACCAAGGCCTCCTATAATTATGTATACTTTATGAGGATAAAAGTAGGTAACTGGAATGGCAGGCATACGCAGCTTCGTTGGAATTCGGAACTTTTCCTTTTCTTCATCACGTATCTGAAATAGTAGTTATATTAAAATTTAACATCTATAAAGAAGAATAAATATTTGTTTTAAATATAATATGAAAGATATCCGTAGATGATATCGTTCAGTTTTTATATGATTTCAGAAATATCTTTTCTTTTTCTTTTTCTTAATTTTTGTTTAACTTCTAAATAAGGTTTTGAGTACAACAGGATCATCATTTCAAATAAGACATTTCGCGTTGTAACCATTTGCTGTGTTTCACTTTTAATATGTCAGGATGTCCGCCAACATCCAATTTTATCTCTTTATTTCTTTACTTCTTTCATAACAAATGTCCAAATTATATAAAATCTTTTACATATTTGAAGATCACCTCTTAACTACTGTACTGACAATTATTAAAATACTTAAGTTAAACCAAAGTCTCTCATTTTCGAGAAAAATTTAAGCCATTCGAAAATTAGATAAAACAAAAGAGTAAAATTTTCGAATTAACCATATTTTAATTCAGAAAACAGGAAAATATTAATCGAAAGATTAAAAAATATGGACGTTGATTAACGAACTGATCCAAAACATTATACGATGAGAGGCCGTACGACAATAATCACCGTCTCAAATATAATGTTTTAACAATACTAAATGTTATGTGTGTAATTGTATTTCGTCAACAAACAAATACGTTGATTGAGATTTGATCCCCCGCTGAGTCAAATTTTTATTTTGCAGCAATAACGATATCACATTGTCAAATTTGACATGATTTAGTAAACGGTCACATAAAACATCCTATCACGAACACGATATGTATCATTTTCATACTGAAAGAATTTTCTGTTGAAGATTATGGCACAGTGTGCTGTACTTTTACATTGTGCAGTAAAATAACTTTGCTTTTGTAATTTGTATTCACATGTGCTGTATTTTTTCTCAATTTTATCCGTAGAAACATTTTCTTCAATTATTAAACATATTGTCTGCAGTGTTCAACCCATAACAGTGTTGGAGAGAAATTGTTAATTTAAGACATTCTCCAAACTGTATAGTACATTGCGTTCTCTACATCGAAATTACACCCAAGTTCTTTAAATATTTTTAATGGGTCATAAAATTTATTTATTTATTAAGGAGATAATTTCAAATTAAACTAAGTTTTCCAAAGTAAATAATTCCTTAATTAATAGACAAAAAATTTCGTTAAATTTCATCCAAAAAACACTTTAGGTAGCACTCAGACATGATTGAATAATAGAAAAAAAAATGGGGATAAATACACAATCAAATATTTTCTCTCTTTTTTTTTTTAGACTATAAAATTCTGACTTACCCAGATGCGCATTATAGCAGTTAATCAAACTCCGATTATTGTATGAACATTAATTTTCGTAATTTGAAGGCATCTAGATTCCGGGATTTGAAGTCAGATCTAGATCCAGGAAGAGGGATCGCTACTATGTACTCCATCAGATAAATTATTCCCCTGGAAGAATCATGGATGTTTTGGCAAATTCCTCTGCTTCTCATGTCTTTAGTATTTATAATTAAATACTATCAAAAGCAGCTGATGCGGGAGGAAGCAGGATTTGTATATTTTGAGAACCACCGGGAGAATCCATCACGGTCTCGCCGAAAAAGTAGTTGACGAAGGACCAGTTCTAGCACTTCTAAAAACATGTTCTTCCAAAGTCGTGGGCTGTAGAGAGTGTGTGTGGGTGGCTTATAGTTCTCCTAGCCTGGAGTTTTTTTTTCGGATCCTCCATTCAAGTTTTATGACTCCTATAAACCTTTTCCTTTTTTGTTCTATATATAATGTAAACTGGGCAGCCAGTTAGTCTAAGAGATCCCTATCTCATTTCTTTTCCTTCTCCTTCAATTTTACAAGCAGCACTCACTAGTCTATCGTTTATAACCTCTTAGTACCAGTTTTTGAAAGTTTTCAGTGTTATTTTTTCTAAATAGTCCATTGAAATGTTTTTATCTTCACCTAAAATAAAATGTAGACCATACACAAAATATTGTCCATTCTGCTAAATTACAGTTCATAGCACTTTAAGTGTTCATTCCTATTGGTTTTAGAATAATTTCTAATGAAATAGTTCACTTCATTTTTTCTTTTGTTTATGTCTCTTTGTATATTACCATCGTATATTCTGTGAGTCTCATTTTGAACTCTAGTTCATTTTCCAGCATTCTGATTCTAAAAAGTCTACACATATTTGTAATTTTTATACATTTATATTTTTGTCTGCTTCTGTTGAGCACATCTATTACTGATTATTGTTGGGTGAGTATACTCAAAAAAAAGAAGAAAATATTTTTCTTTATTATACAAATGTTTTCCTTAAAAGTTTTTCCTCTTCCAAAAAATTTCAAAATCCGAATTTATATATACATATATTTATACATAAATATAAATAAACAAAATCATAGCATTATACTATTATGTTATTCTTCTGGATTATTTGAATATTTCAACATTCTCTACACAACTTTTCTTTCTTTCTTTCCTTTTATTTTATACACAGTTTATCCGAAAACACCTCATGTACTTGATGTTATAGTCTAAAACCCGTCCTTTTTTTTTCTCGGCGTGCTTGGGATTTTTTGTTAATCTTAACGTCTTAACCTCTAGTGTTTATGAGGAAAATTGCTATCCCCGTTTTTGAGCTTTCATCGAATCTCTATCTTATATTCTATTTATTCTCAATGTAATTCACGTTCATTTCTTTATTATTACAGCTGTTATTGATTCATTATACTCTAATTTCTATGTTTTTCCAGCCAAAATGCAACAATAACTTTATCATTATTATTATTATTATCTGCACACTCGCAACTTGAAACATTTTTGTAAACTGCCTAATGTTAGCTTTATTACTCTTATTATTAATAATAATCTTTTTTTATTATTGTTATCAAGGCCACATTAAAAATTCTTCACTGGCAAGGAGAAAAAAACATCTATAGCTTAATAAAGGGGCCCCTCCATAAATATTAATTTCTCTGTTTGAAGACCAGCTCCAAACAGTTACCAGTTAAAAATCTGAAGCACCCCTCTATAACAATAAAATTATGTTTGTCTCAACTATCCACCACTATTTTACTATCTATTATTAGATTTTTTTTTTTTTTACCTGTTCCTATATTTTTACCTAGATCCTTCTTATTTCCTTTAGCTGGTTATTTTAATTTTCTTTTTCTTGTGGTACTTTAAATATTTTTGAAATATGAATTTTTAAACTTTTATATCCTTCTTTTTCTCGTATCAAGTAATTTGAGTTTCTGAACTTTCTTTCCACCAAAAATGGTCCATCAAATCTTTTACCTAATTTTTTATTCTTTCTTAGTGATTTAAGATAGACTTCATCAACTATCTCCAATTCTTTAGGATTTATACTTTTATTTCTATTGTAATCTTCTGAAATTTTTTTCATATTTAGCAATACATTTGCTTTCGCCTGATGCATATGCTGTTTTATTTTTGATATATATTGCGAATGGGTTTCCTTATTTCTGTCATTGCAATCTAGAAATGGCGTTTTTAATTTTCTCCTAAAAAATAATACCGCGGGTTCGTATCCCGTTGCTCGATGTTTCGACATATTATAGTTTAACTTAAAAAAATTTATTCTCGTGTCCCAATCAAAAGTTTCCTGACACATGGCTGAGATGGAATTTTTTAAAATTAAATGTGCTTTCTCAATCGTATCATTACTACTGGGTTTGTAAATGCTCGAATAACGCAATGTTATATTTAGATACTTAGCGAAGTCTGTAAATTCTTTGCTTTTAAAATAAGCCGCATTGTCTAAATTTATATACTGGCATAGGCCATATTTTCCGAAATATTCTAGCAGCGCATTTATGATGGTAGTTGTATTGGAATTTTTTAGCGGTATTACTTCTAAGAACCTAGAAAATGCGCAAATGTTTGTTAAAATATATTTGTTCTGTTTTAGCGTTGGTACAAATTTTCCAACAATATCAATATTTAATGCTTGGCCACATGCATAGTTCTTATTTATTACTTGCAACGGAAGTTTTATTACTTGATGCGGTTTGTAAGAGTTACATGAAATACATCTCCTACAAAAATATTTTACTGTTTGGTACATCCCAATCCAGTAAAATCTACTTTTAATCATTTGATATGTTTTCTCAAAACTGAAGTGTGCGGAATGCGCGGTATTTATGATTTTCTCTCTTAAACTATGTGGAGCTATGATAATATTTTGTTTATTTTCCGTAGCATTATTTGAATGTTTTAATACTAATAGATCATTGTCTAATAAAGAGTATTTTCTTTTGTATTTATTATTTCTCTTTGATTTTAAACATACTACTATTTTTTGTAGTTTGTCGCATTTTTTTTTTGTTCATTTAAAATGATTTCTTCTGACAACCCTTTTTTGGCCTTAAATAAATACATTTCATTCTCTTGATCTTCATGCGTTATGTTTGCTATGTGCCTACTTAAAAAATCACTCGGATTCTGTGATCCTGATATATGCTCTACTGTTATGTCGAATTCTTGGAGATCTAAAAGCCATGTCGAAATTATGTCAGGCTGTTTCTCCAAATTAATAAAATATGTTAATGCCTTCGCATCTGTTAACAAAAATATTTTTTTCCCTAACAGTAAGTTTTTATAATTTAATATTGCTTCATGTATTGATAGTAACTCTTGTTTCATGGCTGTATAATTTTTTTCTGAATTCTTTAATTTCCTACCATAACATTCAATCGGATGCAAAATTCCATTCTGTTTTTGTGCCAAAATCGCCGATATTGCGTATTTTGAAGCATCCGTGATCAAATAAAATTCTTTGCTCATATCTGGAGCTCTTACAGTCTGTTCAATTAATAACGCGGTTTGTAAATTTATAAATGCTTTCTCTTGTTCTTCACCCCATTTAAATTTTATGTCTTTTCTTGTGAGTTGTAATAATGGATCTATTATATCGTTATAATTTTTTATCCATGTTCTGAAATAATTCGAAAACCCTAACAGTTGTAAGATACCTTTTTTATTGTTTGGTCTCATTAATTTTTACTTTCTTCTATCTTCAATAGAAGAAAGTATTGGATTCGTAAAAATTTTCGATTTCGGGTTTTTGATGGATTTACACGTTTTGAGAGCTGTAGAACACGATTTGACCATTTTTAGAAAATGTCTGTCTGTCTGTCTGTCTGTGTGACAAAATTTTGTGGCAACTGTACCTCAGGAACTACTGGACAGAATTTCATACAAATTGGTATGTAGTTGCACCTTGACATAAATTAGTGCCTATCAACTTTTGGTAAAAATCGTCTAACAGGTTGCGTTGCCATCCCGCCTTTCCAAATTTTTAACATGGTGATATAGGGCAAAAATTTTCAAGATGGGTATCTTTCGAAAGGTCTCGTCAGTACCTTTAAAACGAATGGTTGAACTATAAATCTGTGATAATTTAAAACAAAGTTATCGATTTTTTTTACTTTTTACGAAAAAAAACTTAGAAAAAAAAATCTTATTTTTTTTTTTTAACGAAATTATCAAAACTTGGTATTTAGTTGGCTCCTGCATAAACTGGTGCTGATTAGATTTGGGGATCAATCGCACAACAGGAGGCGCTATGATCGTATTTCTTCAAAATTTTTACATGGTAGTATAGGACAAAATTTCGTATAAATGTACATAATGAGAGTTATTCTTAACCTGTGATTGTCAAATTAATATGAATTATTGCTAATAGTAGTAGTTAATTAGGGGAAAAAATTGTGCATGTGGGGGCATCGCGTCCCCCCCCCTGGGGGGAAGTACCCTCTGGGGTGGGGTAAATTTTCAAGATGGGTATCTTTTTAAAGGTCTCGTCAATACCTTTAAAACGAATGGTTGAACTATAAATATGTGGTAATTTAAAACAAAGTTATCGATTTTTTTTTACTTTTAACGGGAAAAAAAAACTTGGATTTTTTTTTTTTTATATTGTTACTGAGTGAATTTGTATAGGAAAATATAGAAGAAAGTCTCGTGGTCGCCACAACATACTAGTTTTACTTTGTTTCCCTCCGATGGTGAATAACCATGTTCATTGATTTTATACCCTAAGAACTCTATCTCATTTTTACATATTTGCATCTTTTGTGGGTCAATAGTTAGATTGTTTTTTATCAAAATGTCTAAGACTTCCTGCATTCATTTTTTCATATCTTCTATTGAGTCTGTTTCTAAAATAATGTCATCGATAAAGTACCCTATTTTATGTTTATCTATGTGACCTAGAATCTTATCCATAAGTTTAGCAAATATCATAGTTGATATTTTATTACCAAAATTTAATCTGGTTGGCTGATAGCAACCAAATTCCGTAATGAATGCTAATTTTTCTCGATCTTCTTCTTTTAAATTAATTTGGAAGAATGCCGAGTGAAAGTCCATCACAGTATAGTATTTTTTGCCACTAAGTCTCTGAATTATTTCTTTCGCATTCGGGATGGGATGTGGTGAAACTTCTATGATTTCATTAAGGACCCTGTAATCTACTGCTGCTCTCACTTTAATGTGTTTGGGATCATTTGTTTTCGAGTTACATTTCTTCTTTACGAAAATTACGGGAGCTGCATAATGGGAGTTAGTTAGCTCAATGATTTTCGCCTCTAATAATTTATTTATCTCCTCTTTCGCCACTTCTTTCATATTATGAGCCAATTTATACGGTTTTAATTGAATGGGGGTAATTATGAGCTAATTTAAATATTGGTGTTACTAACGATGTTTGTCCTAGTGTCTTGTAATTTTTGGAAAATGCCGCATAATTTTTCATTAATATTTCATGCATTTCTTTTTGTGTCACTGAATCTAAATGACATAGATTAAAATCTTCCTTTTTTAAGTCAGCTTTTCTCATTTGTTTAACATCTACCATGTTTAAATTGTTAATAATTTCTCTCTTTGGTTTTGTTTTGTCCGTTATTATGAATTGTTGTGTAACTTTCGCCACTTTCATATTTTTATTCAAAGTAATTTTATGGTCCTTTGTATTTGAAATTTGAATTTTTAGTTTATTTTCATTATCTATTTTATGTATAGAGCATTTTATGTTTGTACCCGAATTATTTCTCTGTGGTTCAAAGAATATTGTTTGGTGTTGATATATTCTAGGAACTTTTACTTCCGCCCAAACTGTTTGCTTCGGTGCAACATCAATTTTTCTTATCAGCCTTGCAAAGTGATAATTTTGACTTAACGTATCCTGCCTTATAATGTTTTCTTCATTTTTCTCATTTAATTGTATCATTTGTTTACTAGAAGATGCCTCCCAATTTATTAGTTCATTTCCATTGTTTTTTTACTTTGTCTGATCCTTTGAGCATTTAAAATTCCCATAAATTTTTGCATTTTCTTCCTGTTCCTGTACATGCACTCCTGACTGTGGGAATTGTATTTTGTATTTTGTCCTTCATCTGTGATTTGTCTGTATTTGTTTTTATTGACATGGTATTTATACGATTTGGAATTTCTTGGTTGTTTGGAGTTTTAATTCCAATTTCATGTTTTTAAATAGTACATGTCCTGCCTTACAGTCTACTATCATTTTGTTTCTTTTGAGAAAGTCATAACCTAATATTACATTATACTTCTTATCAAAATTAAAGTTAAATATATAAAATACACTTGTCACGAATTTCCCTTTAATTTTGAATGTAATTTTAATGCATTTTTTGAAATTAATTCTCTGATTGTTTAATGTGTGTATGTTTACATTATTTGACAAATACTGAATTTTTATCCCTGTTTCTTTAATTTTTTGAAATATTTTGGGACACATTGCATTTAAAGTTGCGCCTGTATCTATTAAATTTCGTGTAGGTACCCCATTTATATTCAAATCTAAGATGGGTGAGTTACCTATATCATTTTGGTCAATATTTGTCAAATATTTAATCTCTTGTGTATTTTTACATCTTTTTGTGCACAGATATCGATCTGCTGTATGAATTATATTTGAGTTATTTTTGTTTTTATTATACCTGCGTGAATTGTTATCTTTCTCGCATCTCTGCGTCTGTACTTTATAATATTTTTCATAATAATTTCTGTATAATTCCTTGTCTGTTTGATTCGCATATTTTTTATCGCTATTTTGATGCATTTTTAGTCTCCTGGATATGTTAAGGGATTTACGAGGGACTATGTTATTTTTTTTAATTTTGGTAAATCCCCCATTTAGTTTCCCGACTGCCTTGGAAACGTTATAGTAGGGCGGTTTGTACCTCTTTGTCTAAAGTTTCTATGTGAACTTCTTCTGAAATTATTTCTAGTACCCCTATCGAAATTTCTATAATTTGTATTACTAGATCTATTTCCGCCTGAACTTACGTTTCTAACCCCTGAATTTTCACTCTCTGGTATTATAGGGATTATATTGTTTACAATATTCGGATTAAGTTCTTGAATTGTACCAGGTAAACTAACTTAACTAACCTAATTTTGCAAATTGCACAAAATCTTGTGCTGTCATGTTTTTGTCTCTCTTGACTTTCTGATCTGTTATTTCTTATTTCCAATTCTTCGATTTTTTTTTCTAATTGTTTGATTTGTTCAGTTTGTTTCGACGTTAATTCTAATAATAATGTACACATATCGGTTTCTTTGCTATTTTTTTCTCTATAATATTTATTTCCTCCACGTTAAATTGCATTGCATTTTCAATGGTCTTAGCCATTTTTCATGCACTTTCAAAATCTTTTATATCCGCCTTTCTTAACTCAAATGCTATATTAGCCCTCATGCCTTCGATAAATTTATTTAATTTTAAACTGTTTGCAAATTCTTTTGCCCCATCTTTGTTTTCGAATCCAGACCCTTTTAAAAATTCATTTGATTTTTTTTATTATTTCCGTTGCATATTCTTGTATAGTTTGTTTTGGTGATTCATAATAATTATAAGATAAAAAAAAAATTTATAAACCATGTTTTTTAATTTTCTGTTGAATCATATAAACGCTACTGAAGGCAGCCGGAACCCCAGCAATTGGATAAAAGTATTATAAAAATTCCTTGCTATCGTCTTTTGAGCTATTATAAAAGTTTCAAATGGCTATCTAGCCGGGAAGTTAGTTAAAAGTTGATTGCAAGCTTTGTACTGGAAACGCTGCCGAAGGCAGCAGGGTCCCGAAGCAATTGGATAAAAATATTTTTAAAAAGCATTTTCACCTTATTCTGAACTGTTCCGAAAGTTTCAAATGTCTAGCTACTCGGGAAGTTAGTTAAATGAATTTTCTGTTGAATCATATGAACGCTGCCGAAGGCAGTAGCGATCTGAAACAGTTGAATAAAAGTATTAAAAAAATATATTGCCACCGTGTTCTGAGCTATCCTGAAAGTTTCAAATATCTAGCTAGTCGGGAAGTTAGTGAAAAATCGATTGCAAGCTTTGTACTGGTAACGCTGCCGAAGGCAGCAGGAACCCGAAACAGTTGGCTAAATGTATTAAAAAAAAAGCCTTTTCACCGTGTTCTGAACTATTCTGAAAATTTTAAATGTCTAGCTAGTCGGGAAGTTAGTTAAATAAATGTTCTGTCGAATTATATAAGCGCTGCTGAAGGCAGCGGGACCTGAAATAGTTGACTAAAATTATTAGAAAAATGTATTGTCATCGTGTTGTGAGCTGTCCTAAAAGTTTCAAATGTCTAGCTAGTCGGAAAGTTAGTGAAAGATCGATTGCAAACTTTATACTGATAACGCTGCCGAAGGCAGCAGGAACTCGAAACAGTTGGCTATAGGTATTTAAAAAATGCATTTTTACCGTGTTCTGAACTATTCTTAAAATTTTAAATGTCTAGCTAGTCGGGAAGTTAGTTAAATAAATGTTCTGTTGAATTACATAAGCGCTGCCGAAGGCAGCGGGACCTGAAATAGTTGACTAAAATTATTAGAAAAATGTATTGTCACCGTGTTGTGAGCTGTCCTAAAAGTTTCAAATGTCTAGCTAGTCGGAAAGTTAGTGAAAAATCGATTGCAAGCTTTGTACTGAAAACGCTGCCGAAGGCAGCAGGAACCCGAAACAGTTGGCTAAAGGTTTTAGGAAAATGCATTTTCACCGTGTTCTGGACTATTCTGAAAGTTTCAAATGTCTAGCTAGTGGGCAAGTTGGTTTAATAAATTTTCTGTCGAATCATATAAGCGCTGCCGAAGGCAGCGGGACTTGAAATAGTTGACTAAAATTATTAGAAAAATGTGTTGTCACCGTGTTGTGAGCTGTCCTGAAAATTTCAAATGTCTAGCTAGTCGGAAAGTTAGTGAAAAATCAATTGCAAGCTTTGTACTGATAACGCTGAACAAACTACTGATAACGCTGAACTGGGAACCCGAAACAGTTGGCAAAAGGTTTTAAGAAAATGCATTTTCACCCTGTTCTGAACTATTCTGAAAGTTTCAAATGTCTAGCTAGTCGTGAAGTTAGTTAAATAAATTTTCTGTCGAATCATATAAGCGCTGCCGAAGGCAGCGGGACTTGAAATAGTTGACTAAAATTATTAGAAAAATGTATTGTCACCGTGTTGTGAGCTGTCCTGAAAATTTCAAATATCTAGCTAGTCGGGAAGTTAGTTAAAAATCGATTGCAAGATTTGTCCCTGACAAACACACAAACCCACAAACCCACAAACACACAAGAATCGAAGTTAATAAAAACATGGTAAAATAAGGGTTATCCTACTAAGTATTGATTGTGTAAGTATCACTTTTAAAAAATGCAAATCTAAGATAGATCTTACTATTAGTTACATAACATTTTTTGGAATACAGATATTGTAATACTATTTTTGTTATTAAATTCTACATTAAATTACCTTCAATTTGCTATATAAACATTTGTATTTAAGTGAAAATTAATATTCTACAAGCACACAAAGTTGAAAAACAGGAAACTTTCAAAAAATGTCCACACTTTTGGCCACCACTGTATATTTGTATATCTTGCTCAATTTTTCAATAATTAATAAAATACTTTTTATTTATCCACTCAAGTTCAAATACATTTTTTTACTTTCTTCTATCTTCTATACATATAATAAAAAAAAAATAATTATAAGATAAAAAAATTTTTATAAACCATGTTTTTTAATTTTCTGTTGAATCATATAAACGCTACTGAAGGCAGCCGGAACCCACAAATTGGATAAAAGTATTAAAAAAATTCCTTGCTATCGTATTTTGAGCTATTATAAAAGTTTCAAATGGCTATCTAGCCGGGAAGTTAGTTAAAAGTTGATTGCAAGCTTTGTACTGGAAACGCTGCCGAAGGCAGCAGGGTCCCAAGCAATTGGAAAAAAATATTTTTAAAAAGCATTTTCACCGTATTCTGAACTGTTCCGAAAGTTTCAAATGTCTAGCTACTCGGGAAGTTAGTTAAATGAATTTTCTGTTGAATCATACGAACGCTGCCGAAGGCAGTAGCGATCTGAAACAGTTGACTAAAAGTATTAAAAAAATATATTGCCACCGTGTTCTGAGCTATCCTGAAAGTTTCAAATATCTAGCTAGTCGGGAAGTTAGTGAAAAATCGATTGCAAGCTTTGTACTGGTAACGCTGCGGAAGGCAGCAGGAACCCGAAACAGTTGGCTAAAGGTATTAAAAAAAAAGCATTTTCACCGTGTTCTGAACTATTCTGAAAGTTTCAAATGTCTAGCTATTCGGAAAGTTAGTTAAATAAATGTTCTGTCGAATTATATAAGCGCTGCCGAAGGCAGCGGGACTTGAAATAGTTGACTAAAATTATCAGAAAAATGTATTGTCATCGTGTTGTGAGCTGTCCTAAAAGTTTCAAATGTCTAGCTAGTCGGAAAGTTAGTGAAAGATCGATTGCAAACTTTATACTGATAACGCTGCCGAAGGCAGCAGGAACTCGAAACAGTTGGTTATAGGTATTTAAAAAATGCATTTTTACCGTGTTCTGAACTATTCTGAAAATTTTAAATGTCTAGCTAGTCGGGAAGTTAGTTAAATAAATGTTTTGTCGAATTACATAAGTCGAATTACCTGAAATAGTTGACTAAAATTATTAGAAAAATGTATTGTCACCGTGTTGTGAGCTGTCCTAAAGTTTCAAATGTCTAGCTAGTCGGAAAGTTAGTGAAAAATCGATTGCAAGCTTTGTACTGAAAACGCTGCCGAAGGCAGCAGGAACCCGAAACAGTTGGCTAAAGGTTTTAAGAAAATGCATTTTCACCGTGTTCTGAACTATTCTGAAAGTTTCAAATGTCTAGCTAGTCGGCAAGTTGGTTAAATAAATTTTCTGTCGAATCATATAAGCGCAGCCGAAGGCAGCGGGACTTGAAATAGTTGACTAAAATTATTAGAAAAATGTGTTGTCACCGTGTTGTGAGCTGTCCTGAAAATTTCAAATGTCTAGCTAGTCGGAAAGTTAGTGAAAAATCGATTGCAAGCTTTGTACTGATAACGCTGCCGAAGGCAGCGGGAACCCGAAACAGTTGGCAAAAGGTTTTAAGAAAATGCATTTTCACCCTGTTCTGAACTATTCTGAAAGTTTCAAATGTCTAGCTAGTCGTGAAGTTAGTTAAATAAATTTTCTGTCGAATCATATAAGCGCTGCCGAATTCAGCGGGACTTGAAATAGTTGACTAAAATTATTAGAAAAATGTATTGTCACCGTGTTGTGAGCTGTCCTGAAAATTTCAAATATCTAGCTAGTCGGGAAGTTAGTTAAAAATCGATTGCAAGATTTGTCCCTGACAAACACACAAACCCACAAACCCACAAACACACAAGAATCGAAGTTAATAAAAACATGGTAAAATCCGCTTGAGCTTTTGAGAAATTTATTTTGCTCTTAAATTTTTCTTTTAATTTAAGTTTGAATTGCTCATACACATTCTCATTTACTAAATCGTCATCCAAGTTTATTTTCTCCTTCGCTTTCCCACTGATTTTACTTTTTAAAATTAATAATTTAATTCCATCCTCTAATTCTGTCGCATTTGTTAATGTCTCAAATGACTCTAGAAATTTATCTATATTAGCCTGACTGTCCCCACTGAAGTGTGGAAGACCCACTAATAGCGTATCTAATGACACTGTTAACTTTTTTTCCATTTTGATTTTACCCTGTACCACCTTATCAGTTTTTGTTTCCACCGTTTTCTTCTGATTTTGAGTTTTTGTATAACACTTATTTGCACCCTTATTTCTCAATTTATAAATACTTTTCATTTACATCAACTACTTTCTAACTTTTACTTTAAATCAACTCTTAAAAAATCATTCTTATATGCATTAACATTAACACAAATTATGCTTGTATACATATATTTATTGACTAGCTAGATTATTCTAGTTCAATTATTATTATAATTCCTTATTTTAGGAAACTATTTACTTTCTTCAAAGGTAAAATATTCAAGTTTTATAGTTTTATATGTATACAGGCATCAAAAATAATATTATCAAACAAAAAAAAAATATCAGATTAATTGATTTCTATAAACCTTCCTGAGCAATCTCGCTGTTTATGTGTACATATAAAATATTTCCAGTAATTTTCAAAATTTACAACTGTAATTATCTTAATTACACTTCATTTATTTTCATATTCTACTTATCATTATTAATGAAAGTGTAATTTATATATATATATATATATATATTATATGTACACATTTGCATATCTATTCATTATATATTTTTTTTTATCAGTATTCATATACAATGACATTATAATGCTATACTTTCCTTTATCTATATCTATCCAATTTTATTTAAACAACTGCTTAGTATGTTTCTTTATTATTATTTTGTCTGAGTCCACCTTAAAGTTTTCCTAAATTAGTTTTTTTATTTTATTTATTTTATTTTATTATTATTTCATTTTATGACCTAAACTGGATAGGCACCATATCACTTTTCCTTTGTTTTACAGTGTTGGAGAGAAATTGTTAATTTAAGACATTCTCCTAACTGTATAGTACATTGCGTTCTCTACATCGAAATTACACCCAAGTTCTTTAAATATTTTTAATGGGTCATAAAATTTATCTATTTATTAAGGAGATAAATTAGAATTAAACTAAGTTTTCCAAAGTAAATAATTCCTTAATTAATAGACAAAGAATTTCTTTAATAATGTATTTTGTTAAATATTTTGGTCTCTTATACAAAACTAATATTTTATTTAATTCAAGTTTAATTTCATCCAAAAAACACTTTAGGTAGCACTCAGACATGATTGAATAATAGAAAAAAAAATCTGGTGTGTCACTCACACGACTTTCTCTTACCCTGAAATTTAATACTATAAATACAGGTTGCAGATTAATAGGTAAGATAACGAGTACTGTTACGTAAACCTATGTTAAACAATTCATATTAGGCTTCTGAAGAGTTTTATATGATAATTAGTTTTGTGTGAGGGTGGCTACCGCCCCCCTCAACCCCCCGTTTCATTAATGCACCTACATTTATATAGAATTTATTCGGTTATTAAAAAATATTTCTCTTTTTAAAAAATAATTTATTAAAATTATTATTTAAAACAATTATCTTTTATGATAAGGCAGACGATTTCCATATTAGAGAAGTAGTATAACACCAAATATCCAAAAAAAGTCCATTTTATTCTCAATATTTAAAAAAAAAAAAAAAGTACGATTTTTTTTCAGTTTTTTTTTCGTTAAAAGTAAAAAAAATCGATAACTATGTTTTAAATTATCGCAGATCGATGGTTCAACCATTCCTTTTAAAGGTATTGGCGAGCTCTTTTGAAAGATACCCATCATGAAAATTTACTCCCCTCGAGGGGGGGATCCCCCCCAGGGGGGGCGAGGCGAGGCTCCTACATACACAAAATTTTTTTCCCAGTTAACTGTCTCTATTACAAAAAATATATATTTTTTTCATTTGGTTTAGTTTTTTTCATTTGGGACGTTAAACTCTATTTTCCTGCAATTTTTCCCATAGACGTAATGTATTAAAATTCTCTTGATTGTCCCTGTACACGAACCATTTGCTTGATCTTAACGAAAAGCTTACTGTAGCATCCCTATATGATATACATTTAGAATACCAAGTTTGAACTTTCTGCCATAATTTGTTTTGGAGGTATGCTGATAACAGACAGACACACAGACCATTTGCTAAAAACATGATTTTCGTATTCAGGGGACCTCAAAACGTGTACATATAACAAAATCTCGCGTTCGAAAATTTGACCCAAAAACAATACTTTCTCTACCTTATGGGTAAGAGAAAGTAAAAATGGGGATAAATACACAATCAAATATTTTCTCTTTTTTTTTAGACTATAAAATTCTAACTCACCCAGATGCGCATTATTTCGCAATAGACGTATTTCGGTTACCATGGCGCCGGGCGAAAGAATAAATAGATTTTACTTCCAGGTTTACTGATTTTGTACTGGAAATAAAAATTGCAAATTTCAAAATGCTTCAATTTTCTTCAAAATTAATTCAAACTTGTTACAAACTTTTAACATCACAAGACGAAGTTCCAGTTCAAATATCATCGGGTTTCGAGAATAAATAAAAAATGTACAATTTAATTGCAAATTAAATGTTATTATAATACGCGTATTTCAAATTCTAACTATGATTAAATTATTTTTAGTACATCATTCGAAAGATATTTTAAAGTACTTTTATATTATCGAAAGCGGGATTCAAGATTTCGCTTCATTTACATGTTTTGAGGTCTCCTGGATCGGTTTTCTTTTGTATCTGAGCTACTAATTAAAATAATTCCATAAGTAATACATCATAAGATAGCTTTGTTGGTTTTGAAATCGAACAGTAGATTACAGAAATTTCTACCACCAGATGGCGCTGTAATATTTTAAAATTTCAATATTTCAATTTCTAATTATGATTAAATTGTTTTTAATACATCATTCGAAAGATCTATTAAAGTTCTTTTATATTATCGAAAGTTTTAACCAGATTTGCACGTTTTGAGGTGTCCTGATTAGGTTTTCTTTTACATCTCAGCTAATTCAGTTAGACCGTTCAAAATTGGTATATGTAGGTTAATTAGGAAGGGCTGAAAGGGTGGGGAAGATATAGGCGTGCACCGCGCGCACGGGACAGCGCTGCCGAAGGCACTGGGGACCCGGTCCGACTTTTTAACCGAAGAGAAATGATTTTTTTTTTCATTTTCTTTTCTTAAGAATAAAAATTTGATTTGAGAAGGAATATGTGCGCGTAGCGCGCGTATACCTTCACACGTGCGTGCGCAGCGCGCATGGGTCTGCGCTGCCGAAGGCAGTGGGGACCCGGTGTGAATTTTTACCCGATCAGATTTTTTTTTTTTTGAAGGGGGGGGGGGGGCATGGAGGGTCAGGGAAGGAATACGCGCATGCAGCGCGCACGGGGCAGCGCTGTCGAAGGCAGTGGGGACCCGGGCCGACTTTTTACCCAATCAGAAATGATTTTTTTTTTTTTTTTTTTAATTTCTTTTCTTAAAACTAAAAGTTACTGTTAGTGATTCATTAATTTTAGTGATTCATTTGAAAATACTGACCCGCTAGCGGGCGAAGCTCGCTAGTCTTATACTATTAAGTGAGCAATATTTGTATGTATATTTCACTGATCTCGAAAACGGTAGCTCGGACAGTCACGAGATTTAACACAAAGGTGCATCCCGAAGGGTCATTGTGCACATCGAAGTCAGATTTTCGAATTTTTGATTAGTTTTTTCTTAATTAATTAAAATGTGAAAATCATAACCTTCTAATTTCTGATAAAAAAAAGCCATTTAAATTTTAACATTTTATCCATAATTTAATTGTTGCCAATTTTTTTTTTCGACAAAATAATAATAATAATTAAAAAAAAAAAAACGTACATTTATTTAAAATGAGGAAAATAAATCAGAAAGATTAGAAAATAAATTAGAAATATCACTCGCATCGTTACAAATAAGACACCAAATGAAAGAGAAAATTTTTGTAAATCCGATGCATTAAACAGCTTATCAATCGGATGATTAGTTTTTTCTTAATTAATTAAAATGTGAAAATAAAAACCTTCTAATTTCTAATAAATAAGTCATTTAAATTTAAAATTTTGTCCATGATTTAATTGTCGCCATTTTTTTTCGACAAAATAATAATAATTAAAAAAAAAAAAAAAAAAAAAAAAAAACGTACACTTATTTAAAATGAGGAAAATAAATCAGAAAGATTAGAAAATAAATTAGAAACATCAGTCGCATCGTTACAAATAAGATAGCAAATGAAAGAGAAATTTTTTTTTAATCCGATGCATTAAACAGCTTATCAATCGGACAATTAGATTTTTAAAATTAACTAAAGTATGAATTTTAGGTGGCAACAGCAGAAGATTGTATGGAAACCGTTAGGAGAAAAAAAATGAAAAATCTGCTTCACATTAAGTCACATGATTTTTAAAAGGGATTAAAAATTGCAGTTTTCAAATTCTTTTAAATTTTCTCTCACGAACACAAAAAGTATAATATACAGCCTGTACCCCACAAGACCAACTTGCATTTCAAATTTCATCAATTATTTTGGTTAATAAACAAAAGTTATTATTATTATTTTTTTTTTTTTCAAATTAAGTTTTATTCTATTTTCGAAAAGATTTATGTGATCATAGATATAATAATATATATAGATCTATCATCCCCATATTACCGTGCAAAGATTTTTGATACCGAAGAAAAAAGCTTTGGAATCAGCCATTAAGTGGTACTGAAGGGGAAAAAAAAAAAAAAAAAAAGAAGAAGAATGAATTTGAAACTATATCTGGGGCTTTTCATTCACCTTTAGTAAATAAATTATTCATGAATTTTATTTGCTAAAACATTCGTGCATATTCCCGTGTGGAAAAAAAAAAAAAAAAAAAAAAATTGTGATTTTGACCAAATTATGGCAAAATTAAAAATTTTGACCAAAATATGGCAGTCTTTCCCCGAGTGAATACTCGGGGAAAGACTGCCATATTTTGGTAAAATCGCCGTCTTTTCCCGAGTGAAAATGAATCACTTTTTTGTCCCCAATGATCAATCTATATATTATTACTATATCTATGTATGTGATACGATAGATTAATAATTTGGGTTTTTAAAAAAAATTTAAATAGATTATTTAAACTCTATGAACCATATTTTTATTTTATCAGCTTCATTAACAGATCATGCTGGGCGATTTTTTAAATTTTGGTGTTGAAGTACACCGAATGTTTTTCGACAAGAAGTTTAATATAGCAACAGCCATTTTAATCTAAGTAGCGCATCAAATATATAAAAACATAAATGATTTATTTTTACACAAATTTTTACAAATGCAGTTTTAAAGATAGGAAATTTATTTCAACAAGCACTATTTTAAACCTAAAAAGCATTAAAAATATAGGCAGAATATAAAGGATTCTTATGTATAAACAAAAAAGAGTCTGATAAAATTATTAGCAAAATAGTCTTCCCCTTTTCATACAAAAAAAAAAAAAAAAAAATCCATCGCTAATATGGCGACAAAAATTCAAAAGCCGCCAATGGAGCGACATAATAAATTGTGTAACACGATAATGTTTACCTATTTATTTATTTTTTTATATAATAATCACTATGCTAATTTATCATACAAACAAATGAACCTCTGTGTGTTACTGCACTCTCACGCTGTCGAACAGAAATATTTGAAAAATTCAAATTAATATTTAAATAAATAAATAAAAATATGTTTAATGGGAAATATATATAACCATAAAAAGATTAGTTGTCTAAAATACGGCAGAAATAGCGCTCATAGCATATTGTTACAAGGGATTAAGTCTTATTGTTACAATGGATTAAGTCTAAAATGGTGACAAAAATTCAAAAGCCACCAAAGACAACTATATTAAGGCTGTACTATAAGGTTTACAACCCATGAATTATATATAAACACAAAAAATTAATTGTCTCATGCGACAGACGTAGCCGGTCACGGCATATTGTAATATTTGGCGTGAAATTGCTGTCATTTAATGGTTGATTGGATAAACAAAAACAAACAAACAAAAAAAAAACATATGAAATAACGTAAAAGCAAATATTATGTTGTCTAAACCCAGTTACGTTTGAGTCCAGTCCGAGTTACATGTGAACAACACGTATAGTGTTGTTCACATGTAATTGGGATTCAAATATAAAAGGGAAACTCCAATTTTTTCGATACTATCTATTTCGAAACTGTTATATAATAAGCACCTAAATGGAAGCTCATTGGTAAACTATTGTCGCAGGTAATAGCGACAAGCGCCCGAGTTGCAGTTGATGACCAAATCGCTGCTGAATGCAGCAGGGACCTGGAGCGAGCTTTTGAACAATTTCAGTAATTTATTTTATTTTATTTTTATAAAGCTATATAGAAACGAGTTTCCTTTAAATTTAGTGGCCAGCAAAGCGGGCAAAGCCTGCTAGTAGCAGTTAATCAAGCTCCGATGATTGTATGAACATTAATTTTCGTAATTTGAAGGCAACTAGATTCCGGGATTTGAAGTCAGATCTGGATCCAGGAAGAGGGATCGCTACTATATACTCCATCAGATAAATTATTCCCCTGGAAGAATCATGGATGTTTTGGCAAATTCCTCTGGTTTCTCATGTCTTTAGTATTTATAATTAAATACTATCAAAAGCAGCTGATGCGGGAGGAAGCAGGATTTGTATATTTTGAGAACCACCGGGAGAATCCATCACGGTCTCGTCGAAAAAGTAGTTGACGAAGGACCAGTTCTAGCACTTCTAAAAAAATGCTCTTCCAAAGTCGTGGGTTGTAGAGAGAGTGTGTGGGTGGCTTATAGTTCCCCTAGCCTGGAGTTTTTTTTCGGATCCTCCATTCAAATTTTATGACTCCTATAAACCATCGTCTTTTCCTTTTTTGTTCTATAATGTCAACTGGGCAGCCAGTTAGTCTAAGAGATCCCTATCTCATTTTTTTCCCTTCTCCTTCAACTTTACAAGCAGCACTTATAAATTTATCTTATTCTTATTTAAAAGCGAAAAACTTTTTTTTTGCCAAATATTTATATACAGATTAATAATAACTTTCCATTATTCTACCACAAAAATAAAATTTATACATAAATAGCTATATACTTAAATGAAAAATCATTTATGTATCTATATACATATCTAAATGTGTAATTTTAATTACAACAATCAGCACACATTTTTTATACATATGAGGAGTAAACATCCACGCTTTCCCCAGGAACCGAACTTACAATCTTCTGTTCTAAAAATCAATACCCTTCTAATTGGCCTAGTGAGCTTACAAGAATTGCTTGTTCTTTGTGTTACAAAAATAGATATGATTGGTTAATAAATCCTCAAGATTGATGATGACTGATTAAAATATCCTGTGATACGTCGTAGGAGGCTTCTGATAAAATTTCATTACTGATTTACTGCCAAAAAAGAAGTAATCAGTCTTCAACTATTTTTACAGAATTAGCTGTAAATATTTGCAGCCCTAGTGATACGTTGATCGTAAGAAAGTACTTTACACTGATGAATATATATATATATATATATATATACCGCCTTCATCTAGAACGAATAAGTGGTCATTTTCTAAATCCCTAAACAAGAAATATAGATTTCGGAGGTATGCGCATAGGACACGCCAATAACCTGAATAGACGAAATGATCGAGAATTTCTAGTCCATACATTTCTAGATAGTAAAACAATATTATGAATCCTTTGTATTGCGAGAAATTCTCGCTTGATTTTCTAGAATTGGGTCAAAAACCTAGGTTATGGTTGCTAAAACTCGCCTCTTGTATTCACATTTATTTGTACAGATTTTAAAATGAGTTTGACTCCTCAATAATATAAGCAAACTCTCTAGAATTCTAATAAAGGTTTCTAGAACTCACTTTCAAAAGGGGACTAGAATTTATAAGGATGACATGGAACTATTTTTACTAGAACCGCAATTTAGATTCTAAATGTATACAGAATTTTTCTCAGTGTACTTTTAAAGAATTATTTTACAGTGTATGGTTCTTACTATCGCAAACGTAACGAAATGAAATTTAATCTAGAACTATATATTTAAGGTTGTAATATTTATTTTATAGTTTATTTTCAACTCTAACCATATTGTATATTGTTTAGTTTGGTATAATAGTGAATTCGTGGTGCCTGCGCTGTATGAATTTCGTATACATTTGCGTTTTACTTTTGCTTATTTTATGAAGGATTAAATTTGTGCGCTATGTATACTGTTATAAAAATAAAATGCTTCATAGCAGTATAAAACGATCTCTTTGTACACACCCCGCTGTTTCAATCTAAGTAATCACATCTCAAGAACTTTTAGTCTGTTGAGCCGAATTAATTTATAGAATTAAATAATCTTGCTATATTTCTAATGAGGTTAGAACAGCGAACTGTAACGATTAAAAGAATCTGCTAGTATGAAGAGTTTTATCCTCATAATAGAATGTAACTTGATAATTGAAATTTTATACTTGATAATTGAAATTTTAAGGTACTTGCCAGTGACCGGTAGTTATTTTCATCTTATCATTTTTCTCAAATTTTGCATTAGGTTTCTGAAATCCAAAATAATTTCATTGTCCAACTGTACTGAATAAACTTTCTAAAAAAATTTTTTTAGCTTGAAAGATCATAAAAAAGAAAAAGTGACTTATAATCTAACATTGATTGGAAGACTAGCAAATCTTAAAATAGCAATGAAAAGTGGCAAAAAAAAAAAAAAAAAAAAAAAAAAAAAACACAATTTAATGATTTTTTTTAAAGTTTTATTATAGAAATTTCATTCAACACAGCTAAAAACCTTTCCAGTTAAATTATCGTTCTGATAATAATAATAATAATATTAATGATAAACGCATTGAAATAATTGATTTGTTTGGGAGCAACGGTGCCACAAACAGACAGACAAGCACACACAAAGACAGACAAACTGAAAAAGGCTTGAAACTCATAACACCCTTTTGTTTTAGTAGAGAGTTTTAAAGAAATATAAGTCTAGAAAAATATTTTACGTGATATTTTACGTTGCTGGAAATGTGTGTGATTTTGGTGATATTGGTTGGTAATTTTTCAACAATTATTTCTTTACTAGCATACTGGTTAAATTTTAAGCGTATATTTATATTAATGTAAAAATTTGAAATTTTTGTATATGTAAAATAATTTTCCTTTTTGTCCTCTGATATGACAGAGCATAGCTGACTTCTAAGTTATCAAATTCAAAAAGAACAAAAATATTAAACAGTATAGTACCAGGCATCCCTCCAGGCTTTTGGACTCTTCCTCACTGCTAGTTGTTGGAAACGGGGTTACAGTATAGTCAATCTTTACCCAATTAGCGCTCGATTTTTACGCATGCATTTCCAAATTTATTTCTCTTTGTCAGTTCAAATTACTAAGCATTGGTTTACATGATTAAAAAAAAAGCTTCATTTTTACATCATGATATTTGCATGTTTTGAAGTCCAAACGTCTCCAAGACATAAAAAATGACGTCGCAATACTTTATTTCAAAATTTATAACCACGTGTCTATTCATTTAGTATATCATTATATACTAAATACTATCGTAACTATACTAATATATACTGTCATTATATATCATTATATACTTATCAGACTTGTGGATTCTGTCGGAAAGCAACACCCGATGCCATAAATCGAACATGCATATCATTATATGGTGTTAAGAAACACTGGATAACCCTTTGATTGCTGTTTATTTTAAATACAGAATTTAAATACTTATAATAACAAAGTCAGTGCTCTAACCACTGAGCCACATCAATTAAGGAAACAAAACTCTTAGGTAATACATATAAACAACAGTCAAATGATTAAACCATTCAAATTTCATAGCAATCGTATAGTGTAGTATTTTAAAGTACATTTTAGAGCAAATCACCAGCAAAACAGGTCAGTTATCAAACCTTGAACCCTTCTTAATCCCCTTTTCATTCTTTCTTTACCTTTTTTTTTTTTTTTTTTTTTTAATCACTAGTTGGTGAATAGTTTAAATTAACTCTAACAAAACCCCTTAATCCAATTTAAATTGAAATTTTAAAACCCCAGGTCTACAGCTCTTTAACTACAATTTCTGAAACTAAGCAATTAAAGTAAATCATATCTCTGTCTATAACCTGTATATCTTTAAATGATCCAGTATACTCGAATTGTAAATAGATACAATTGATAAGATCAAATAAAGAACAATATAGGTTATATTTCATAGATGAAAATTACTTTCGAATAAATGAGAAATACCATATTTAAAATCATAATACAAGGCAGAAAAATTAACCTAAACAAACATGCACACTCTGGAAAATTTAATTATTAAACATGTTTCAAAACACTTCTAGAACTAGAGTTAGTGTACTAGTACAAATCACAAAATTTACAAAAAAAAAAAAAATCAAATCTTCATTTAAATAGAATTTGGAATATCTCTCTCTCTCTCTATATATATATATTACAATTCTATGTTATGCACTTGCCTGATAAGAAAAACAATTAAAATTATTCCAGAGTTAGCACCCATTCACCAACAATAAGATTAAACACCTGAAAAATTGCCATTTTCATATTTACTATTTTTCTAACTAAATAAATGTAAAAGTAAAAGACCTGTAAACTTTATCTGCTGGTGTTATAAAGGCAGTAACCCTATACGAGTAGAGGATATACCTCTAATTGGAGAAATTCTAACTGATTCAAAAATTTAATTGGCCTCATTAAGATTGAAGATTCCTTTACCATAAATTTCAAAAGTCAAGAATTACACTTTAAATTAAGAGGTAAGAAATACACTCTACACCTTAAATAAAATTTAAATCAAAAGTTTATTTATGTAACAGCATAATTATCAACACACAGGGTAACTTGCCAATTAAACAGTAATAGCTTGCTTAAATCAATTATTTCCATTTTCTAAACTTTTGCTGTTACCCTAACTTACAGAGATGGGCAATATACTTCAGAAAAGTATATTATATGCAATATACAAATACTCGTCTATTTTGTCCAAAAATATACAATATACAAATACTTTATAAAATTTCGAAAATATACAATATACTCTTTATTCAAAAAGTATATTTGATATACTTTCAGAATATACTTTTAAAAATTAATTTTTATATGTGGTTGTAGTATTTGTAATTATGTAAAAATGTATCTTTTCGTTTATTTCTTACTAAGAATAAATGAGTTAATAAATAAACATATACAAATTTTCTTGGAAGTAAACTATTATCATAATAATGAATTACTCCTTTAAAAATGTAATAGAATACAGTGTTATATAATGCTGTCATTCTCTCTAATTAGATAACACAAACAATTAAAGAAAAAATTAATTTACTTCGATCAGTTGCATTATCTTGTTCATTTTATATTTTTAGTTACTCATCATAATAGTAGATTTGGTAATGATGAGGTGTGAGTAATCCGAAAATCACAAAACGTATGTGGTATCTGTCTGTACATTAGTCAGGTTGTTAATGTCACAGTTTGTATATAGACAATATCTCAAAAACAAATTATTTTAAGGAAGTCGGACAGGTTTCAAAATATCACTTTGATACTGGAAAGAACCCTGTTGATTTGCAACATTCTAATTTAAAAACTTCATTAGTTATCCAAAATTTAAGGTTACTTTTACATGGTAGAATAATGCAAAATTTGGCATAAACATGTATTATGATGATCTTATGCACCATAAAGATCTCAGATCAGTTTTAAAATATAATTTATGATACTGGCATGAACAATGACTATGACACATTTTATTTTAAGAAATTCGTAAGTTATTCCAAATTTAAGATTTTCTTAACATGAAGGAATTTCACATAAATATATATTATGAAGATTATTTTCTTCATAAACATGTCTGACTACTTTTAAAATATTTATCATATTGGAATTAACATTTCTTGATAATCAACATTTTAATTTAAAAGCTTCTTAAGGCATGCGAATTTAAAGATTTTTTATAACAGGGCAGAAAAACTATGAATTTATTATTATTATTATTATTACTTAATCACAAGTTTATAGGAAATATTTCCCTATTTCACATAAACTTGCATTATGTAGTTTATTGCATTGGAAATAGCATATAGAATTTCATGAAAACTAAAATATGAAACTGACTCTAGTGAAATTAATCAGTAAATTATAATAACATAAATGTATGGAAGTTGGGGGAGGGTAGCTTAGTGGGGGGGGGGGCGATTTAAATTTTTAGCCATGCTGGTTGATCGAGCGAATTTATTTCTCTTACTATGAGTACAATATGTCCTACAGTAGGAAATTTATGAGAAAATGTATGATAAGGAATTGAGCAGAGTCTACTTATCTCAACTCACGTTTTGATGTCCAAATGCCAAAGAACACAAACTGTTAAAATGATGTATCATATATTATAAAATCTGAAGGAATAATTTATTTTTCATAAAAATATAAACTTATATATTTGATTAGAATTCTCTACTGTTTTATTGTGATGCTGTGATTAAATATTATAAATTTATGTTACATAATAATTTATAAATATAAATACAGACATGCCTGTGTAAATGCAGTTTGAAGTTTGGAACTCCTTTTACATGATATAAAGGCTCTTTTGTATAATGCCTTTTATTTATTCTTATGGTACAGTCAGTCAAATAATTAACTGTACATGAAACCTTTCTCAGAATGCAAAAGAATGAGTCAATATTTAAAAAAACACCTTAATTTTTTTTTTTTTTTACTTTAAATCATTCTGTTAAAATTTTAAAATTTGAAATGCAATTTACTTTTTTAAAATGCATCAGATCAAAAAATTATCATGATCTATATTTATCAAATCACACAGAGTTGAAATTCAAAACTTATCAGTTTTTTATTTTTTGAATTAATTGTATATAAATTGTCGTCTTTTAAAATAAATTGATCTCTAAATATAAGTATTGAAATTCTAATGTTGTTTTTTAAAACAATTGAAAATTTGAAATACAATTTACAATTTACAATTGACATTTCATAATTTTTAGATTTTATAAATTTCATCATTTTTGAAAATTAATTAATTAATTAATTAATAATTAATCCTTTTTAGACAAATTTTTCCTACTTCTTAAATTTTTTTGTCGTTTTCTTTATTCAAAATGTCGTTTCCAATCAATTTATTTAAATCTGTTGCTTCAGATCACACACATCAATCTTTATGTGTATTATGAAAGATCCAATATTGAACTTGAATAACATATATCAATTTCAAGAAATTCCATGTATACGAATTTCATATCTGTATTAAATTGTGTATAATATTTGTCATAAATGGAATATGAATATTGCAAAATACTTTTATGATGTAAATTTAAATTGTTAGATTTAATATTTGTAAATATTGTTATAATAAAGTTTTTTTAAATTACTGTAAACTGTGTTTGTTTTATTTCTAATTTAATATCTATATAATGTGTGTGAATTTTATTGAAATAGTGTAAAATAATAAAAGAAAGAAGAGTGGTTTGCTTTATTTATATAGATAACTGTCGAATTTATGGTAGTAATATTATTATAAATAATTTATAAGATAAAAAAAAGGAAACTTTTTTATTTATCATGTTTTAAAATGTCTGATGATATGGATAAAATTTAACTTAATTTTTTAATGTTCACATTTAATTAAATGTATTTATTTTTATGTCAAAAGACTCGTAATTTTTGTGGATAAGCTTTTAATATCACGTTTTCAAATATTAATTAATTATAAAATCAAAAATCGGACTTTGAAATATTGTGTTGTCATCGGGTTTTGAAAAAGTTTCAAATGTCTAATTAATAGGGAAGTTAATTAGAATTCGATTGTAATCGAGCAAACAAACAAATATAAAAGTTAATAAAAAATATGATAAAAAGAAGAGATTTCTAAAATTTATGGTTGTAATATTATTATAAATAACTATATATATGCAAAACGAATATTCAGATGTCTTATATATCTCTATAATAATTCCGGGTTTGGATAATTATTTAGATACAAAATGCTAAAAAATTAGTGTAACTCACCCCTTTACATGCTATTTATGTAACCAGTTAATTTAAGAGTTAAGTAAATTGTAACAAATATTATAAAGTATTTTTTAACATTTCTATGAAATTATACAGATTTTAAGACTAATGCTTAATTTTTAAAAAGTTATACTGGAATTCCAAGACTTTATAATCTATGCTTGAAATAGAATAAAAAATCTAGTCCAATATAAGGGGCAATTAATAAGTAAAATTCTTGCCTCCATGCCAGGGTTCAACAGAAAGGGGAAAAATATTGGGATTTTTCTCCTTTTAATAAGAAAATTCAAGTTCAAATTTAAGTGAAAGTATTTACATTTTTTCCTTTCCTAAGAATGCATATACAGTCGAACTTCGCTAACGTGAATTACTTATAGCACACCCATCAAAATAAAAAATTAGTTTAGTTATAAGATTAATTTTTGATAACATGAACAATTTTTTATCTCTCTTGAGATTCACATTAACGAAGTTCGATTGTATTAAAATCAAACATTTGTAAAAATTAAGTAATTATTAAAATTGTAGATATTTTATTTTTTTATGTTAAAGATTCAAATACTTCTTTAAAGTCAAAATTAAATTATAGCAATATTGAAAAAACTGTCTGACACTGACCTTAACTCAAAGTTATCTGAATTATTTGAATCTTTAAAATTCCGTTATGAGGTTTTTAAATATAATTTTAATCCTCTTTTTTTCTTTGTACCGATAAAGATTTCAAATCACAGTTTCAAAAATGTTTTTGCATATACCTTATTAAATTAATTGAATGCGATATATTTTTCGCTATTTCCTTTCTGACATAAAAGGGTCATCATTGAAACATAGTCTCAGTTTTCCCATACTCTCAACAGAAATCTCATTAACTCAGATGTTTTCATTGCATTACGTCATCAGTCGAGAAAAGCTATGTAATATTTATTTAACAACAGACGTTAACAAAAGGTGTATATTTTTAACAATCTAGATTTAATGATTAGATGCCTGGAAAACCAACTGGTATATACATTACGTCACACAAATATTCAGTCATGTGCTTTAAAAAGAATTTCCTTTCAAATTGTAATATCACTTTTAAATTTTTAATATTTTATTTTGAAATTGCAAAATGAAAAATTTCACATTGAAAATTCGTATTTCGAAACTTCAAAACACGAATTATAACAATTAAAAAATATTATTTTTAAAAAAAGGTTCTCTCAGTTTAACAGTTTAGAATTTTCAGAATGTGAAAACAGAATTCTTGTTTTACAATGGATAGAAATCGAAAATTTATCGAAAATATAATTGAATAATTTGAAAGTGATTTAAAAATTCTAATAAGCCTCCGTAGTAAGGTTTCGTGTTCACTTATTTTTTTGGGGGACTGTAATTAATGTCTTAATCGAATAAATTATTAAAAGAAAGAATAAATAAATGTACTTAACAACCTTTATTTAAAATTTTGTTTTGTCAACCATTTTTTACGTTTTGATTTTATTCTTGTTTCTATTATGCTACTATTTTATAATAATAATTATTATTATCATACATTATACAATTATTATTATCCATTTTATTACCTTTTATTATACTCCCCTTTTCACCTTTTAAAGTTATCGAAAGAAATTTTCCGCTCAGTTTCTTTCTTTCTTCCTTTTTTTTTTTTTTTTTTTTTTTTAAATATTATCACCCTTTTTATCCATGTGTAAGATGTAAGAAAATAAAATTTTGTACCTTTCTATATGACTGAAATCTATATAAGTTAAATAAAACGTCCAAAAATTAAAACAGATATTTTCAATAGGAAAACAGTTAAAAGCAAATTTTTCACTAGGCATTTCCATCCCCAACTCTAAACTAAATTATTTTAAAGACGTCTTTCTCTGATACCCAATTAATTCTATAATCAAATGAAAAGATTCAAGATTAAAAAAAAAAAAAAAAAAAAAAAAAAGGTGTAATGATCACTTCCGTTTTACACATGCATGTGGACTTGTGGACATTGAGGACATCTATCGAAAGAGAACTGATTTGTTTGGATTTATCCCTCCCTCTACGGTCATTTCTTGAACACCAGGTTTAATTAGACCCCTATGGAGACAGGAAGTGAAGGAAAAAAAACGCATTTTGTACTTCTTTCAAATACTCAAAGTGTCCGTTATCATAAAATACCCATTTATAATAGTATGTTATCACTTAATTCATATTGAGGTCAGTCAACAGGGGGTGTTGGGTTGGTAGTCAGTCAACATTGAGAAAATAAATGTCAGTCTCTAGGGGTATTTGAGCTGTGTTCCCAGAACAAAAAACAGTGTTCTAAATCTGAGATGCAAGATTTTTTTTAAAAAAGAAGTTGGGAATTTTGAGATAAAGTATATTGTATTTTAAGCCCTGTAAGATATACAATATACTGCCTAAAATGTATATTAGATACAATATACAAATCCTTTTTAAAATGTTGCAAAATATACAATATACAAATGTATATTGAATATACTATATTATATACAAGTATATAATATACTGGCCACCTCTGCGCCTAACATCATATTTCTTCAAAATTTAAAATACACAGGTAAAGATATTTACTTACACAGAAATAATTCCTTTTAAACATTTTGATCTATCTCTTTCATTAAACAAAAGTGTAACTAGCAGAAACAAAGAAGGACATATTTGCATACTTTTTGATGACTTACAAGGAAACATTCAAAAGGTGTCGTCTTCAAAAAATACTGAAAAATATATATGTGGTTCTACTCTTCCTAAAACACCAGAAAGTGAAAAAATTATCGGCTGAAATGAATTACAGCGACCATAAAAAATTATCAAATTTAAGCATATTTGGCGATTTCACATTGTTAGACGATTAAAATTGAGTACTTGACGGAGAAGCAAAACACGGTTCTGTTCGTACACGGCAATATGGGTACTAGCAAACTTATCGCCTAACAGCGCTGAATCGCCAAAAATGCATAATTTTGATAATTTTTTGTGGTCGCTGTAATTCATTTCATCCGATAATTTTTTCACTTTCTGGTGTTTTATGAAGAGTAGAATCACATTTTTTTTTCCAATATTTTTTGAAGACGACACCTTTTGAATGTTTCCTTGTTAGCAATATCCAATAACATAGGATTCATTGACTCATGCATCGGAGATACCAGGCAGCAATTTTAAGAACCCATGTAAGATAGCATGAAGCACAGTGAAGGCCCCGTTTTGTTGATTTCTTTTAGATATCACGACGAGAGAGCATTAGTAGAGCAATTTTAGTCAGTACAACTCTGAGAAGGGGAATTTCCTCTCCCAGACGAAATTCCAGGAATCGCTGCAGGCATCAAATTGAGGTTTTAGCTTCATAAATCTTTGCTTAGAGCCGACTATTCTATCGAGGGAGTACTAGCGGTAAACAACAGGCCTTTATCATCAAAACGAAAAACCCAGAACCAGCAAATAAGTAACGAAAGCTTCTACACAGGCTTTCTTTCCGCTAGGCCAGGGCCAGTCGTGTTCGCCATCGCTTCCACACGGAACGGATGAACTCACATATTTTTCTTAGAAAGAGGCTCATAGATATATTTTTTTCACTTCTCTCGAACGATGGCTGAGTTGTTAATAATTACGCATCTGGAAGTGGTATAGGGCATATACCCCTAAAACCTCCCCTCAAAACAAGAAGAAAAAAAAAAGAAAAAAAAAGAGCAGATTAAAAAATTGTCTCACATTGCAAAACGAATCCCAAGCATACATTTTTTGACGAAAACAACGCCCTGTCAGCAGATCAACGAATCTGCGTTGCCAAAATTAACAGATAAAATTCTCGATCTGCTGATTCGATATTTAGGGGAAAACGTATTTTTTCAAAACCCGCCCTTGCTACAAATTAAATAAAATCTCATTAAAACATACCGACTATTTTCTCACACCTAGAAAATTCCACAAAACCATTAACCATCATTAAACAGTAATCTCATTACTGTACCACACATTTGGAGATCCAATTTACCATTTGCTTAACAGTTAAAAAGTACTTAGGTGCTTTTTTATAACCGTCACCGACATATGTTTTACTTTACTGCTTTGCTATTAAGAACGGATGATAAGAGAGTGAATCTTAATTGCGCATGAAAACCAGATGTTGTTCCTAGGCACAGATTATTATACAGATAGGACACTCCGGTATATTCTTCGGTAATCAAAATTTGACTGCAACGACCCTATTGTCAACGGCTGTAAGTTTCTCGAGCTCTCCAGCTTACGCAATCGCTCGTCTTATTTTTATCGTATCTATGTTCATATCGTGTAATATTAGTGCAACGTTAAACCCAACATCCAACCAACTAACCATTGTATTGATGTTTACGTTTGGCAATTTTGTTATCGTTTAAGAACTTCATTGTCGAAAAAAATTTATTTTAAGAAGCAAGTACTAAATATTAAGCAAATAAATTTCGAAAATATACATAAACCAGAAATATTTTTTTCATTTTAAAGCATTTTGAATTATTTAAACCACGCAACGTTAAATATTTAAGATTTCATACCATACTGCTATTTCAGCATTACACTTTGTTATATTAATTTGTACATTTGAACACGAATGTGTTTGGCAAAATTTAGTTTCAATCATAAAAAAATTAGTTTTATTTCTTAGAAAATAGCTGTGAATGTTATGATTTTGTGAATTTAAAAGTAGTAGAAAAAGTGAAAGAAAGAAAACTGCACATACGTTTTCGTTTGGCAACTTTATTATTGTATACAAACTTGATTGTCAAAAGCAATTTATTTTAAGAAGCAAGTGCTAAATATTAAGAAAATAAACTTTGAACATATATATAAAATAAAAATATTTTTTCATTTTAAAGCATTTTGTATTATTTAAACCAAGCAACGCTAAATATTAAATGATTTCATACTGTTATTTCAGAATTACAGTTTGTAATTTTAATTTGTACTTGAATATGAATATGTTTGACAAAGCATATTTTTAAACGTTATAAAAATTAATTTTTATTTCTTAGAAGAATAGCTGTGTATGTTTTGAGGATAATTTTGTGAATTCAAAAACAATAGAAAGTGAAGAAAAAGAAAACTTCCCATACTAACCTGCTACTAACTACTCGCGAAATAAAAAAAACAATTTTCGATCAAAGATGCTATTCATGTAGACTTAACACATGTAGTTCCCCTCTGTTGATACTAGTGGTGCTACTATATTTCCGGTTCGCGTTTTAGCTTCTCTGTCCTATCTGTATGATAATCTATGTTCCTAGGTTCCTAGGGTGCTTCGATAAGATAGGCACCCTAGTTGTCCCCAGAACCGATTTAGCAAAAGGAAAGGGAAAAATAAATGACCCTGAAAATCGTGAGAGAGGAACCTCGCTGCGTATTCTAAGAAAGGAAGAAAACTTTATCGCAGTCACAAACCTAAACCTATATTGAGACAGACCAAAACACCTGTGGAAAAACATTTTAACACATATTCGTATCCGCAAAAGCTATTTAATGATGAGAACAATATTTGCACTACTAATAATTAAACATACATATTTTAATCCCGCATTGATTTTTATTTTATTTAATCACTTCTTGAATTAAATATTTTAAAATAAATATTATGACTGTCACAAAAGCCTTGTGACAATTAATTAGTTAAATTTTACGTATTTAATTTATTATTATTGTTATTTTCCCCTGATGTCTTAAAGTTTTGCATAGCAACGAAAAGAGTTTACTCTTAAAACAAAAATTGTTTTGTGTTATTTTAGCTTTGATTTGTGGTTGATTAGATTTCTGGTTAATCAAGTTTCATTTTCTTTGCTAACATCAACGATTATACACTATACTGGGAATAATAAATAAATAAATAAATAAAAATAAATCTTTATAAATGGATCAAGGAATTTTATATGTTTAATTTATTATTTGAATCAATAAACGAATCTTTTAGAATTCTGAAAACCATGAAATTTTTTTTATTTTCTTTATCTCAATACATTATTACGATTGTGATGTAAGTTTTTTGCGTTAAAATTATCCTTTTTTATCAGTTAAATTACGCCTATAGAAATAATGGATAAAATATTACCGTCATTCTTCTAATACATTGTTTTAGCTATGGTATCATTTTCAACGTTAGTTTCGAAAAATTTAGACATTTATGATTAAGAAGATGTCAAAAATAATATTATGGAATCTTTTAAGGGAGGAGGGCCATCTAATATTAGCCGATATTGTTGTAATACGAGGTAATTTTTTGAAGTAGGTGCTCGATTGATTAATTGATTGTTTAACTGCATTCAGTAAGTGATCTGAAATACTTACCTTCAATAATACTTTTCCTATGTGGGTTCCTGCTGCCATATACCGGAAGGCTTTTTCTGCTTCGTCTCTTTGAAATACAGTCCTGTCTAAAGGCTTCACAACACCATTCCTGATGCCTTCTACCATGAGTGCCATTGCTTCGTTAAAATCAGCGAATTCCCGATCTGCCATTATTTTATCCACGACGACGCCATGAAAATTAATATTTTTTAAGAAGATTTTAAGACCTAGTATGAAGAAACAAAAACAATGAGTTATGACTTGTGCATAGAATATTTATAGGGCACACCCCAAATTACAATGCAAGTACACCGAAAAAAAAAAGTTTTGCGGGGAGATATAATTTATTTAAAATTGACTTACGTATTTCGACTGATAGAGAATAACAAGTTCTTTCACAGGCCAAAGAATTAAGTAAATTCCAACATTAACCAGCATATGCCAGCACTGCCAATCTTACTGAATTACTGATTTTGTATCGTAATTCAACAAGGTGGTCCTAAGGCTCCTATATATACGAGCTGGCGCATCAGGTATTTTGTTGCCTTAGGGTTGCCACATGTACCCAGCGCGTTTCTCTGATGAACAAACTTTTTTTATCGTCTTAAGTTATTTTAGAGTAACTTGTTTTATTATATTTTATAATTTTAGCTAAGTAAACTATGATATGGAAGTTTGTTTAGCGATAGACTGCTATAATCATTCAAGAAGTGAACATAAAGTGTTCACAGACCTTCTATTACTGTGTATTTGAGTTTTGGCGACATTTTTTAAAAGAAACAGAAACTGCCCTATCAACACATCTTACCCCAGTACATCGATAGGATATCCTCAGAATAATATGACATCCTGAGAATGTACTGTGAAAAAAATGTGTTTTTAGGAATATTATTGTTGCTTATTGCTCTTATCTTGACCGCATTAGCTTCTGATCAAGATTTCTTAAAATCATTAGGGAAGCGATAAGGACGCCAAGCGGGAATGCTATTCTCTTTGGAGGCAAAAAAATGGCGGTGATGCGTCGGCCTATTATTTTATTTAGGGGCTCTAGGTGGTCCCATAGAAGCATGTATTTGATCAGAGAGCACATTCAGTATTAAAGTTCCTTTTCAAAGAGTAACAAATATTCATCATCAACATCATCATCATCACGTTGCTTGAGAAGTGCCTACAACTGTCGAAACAGTTGCTTACCTTTACCTGAGGAGAGGAGAAACACATGTAAAGGTCTTACATGATCAAGATTCTCGGATCGGAACAGTGAGCTGGATTCCCAAGGAACCCTGGCGTGATGATTTGATGCAGCAGCAGCATGACGGAAGAGAGAGGCAGAGAAGAGCCGATCTGGAAGCTGTGGAGGCATGTGGCAGTAGAGCAAGGAGAGACACTAGCACTAATCCTACATTTTTTTTTAATAATAATTAAGAAAAGACTAACGAGACTGTTAAGCAGTCAGAATATATAAAATACTATACAATTTAGAAATATAAAAATTTAAGAAAATTACCCTAACAAGACTGTTAAGCAGTCAGAGAAAAAGATATTTACACTATTTACAATACTAATTATAAAAGAAAAAAATTTACAATTTATATATTAAAAAGATATGTACAACTATTTACAGTTAATTTTACAAGTTAAAGAAATTAAATAATTAAAATAAAATCCCTACGGTAAGGTAACTGGAAGGTTGATCTTCCGCGCCTGTTGAACGACACAGTAGGTTAGAGTTGTCAAGGGGATAGCCAAAAGTAGATGAATAGGATTTATTCAATCTACAGGAAAAAATAATTTTGAGTGAGAATTCTGTGTTATGTAACACCTGAAGAATCTCGCCTATTACGTTTGGAGACCGGGATAAACCCGTCCTCCCTGTAGAGGATGGCAAGTGGGCGTTTTTTGGCCCTCCCGATTCTGGGATCGTACCTTCTAATGGCATTTAACGTATGATTCTGGACTTTTGAGATAGACCTGTGAGACTTCAACGCAAGTTTCTTAATTTCAGAATAGATTGGCCTAATTTTCAGGTCTTTGTGAAATGACAACATTGCGAACGTAGCGATGGGCTTGAACAAACCTACGCCATTGCTTGTTTTGGAATACTTAAATTTTTTTTTCTAGCACAGTCTTTGAGGCAGATCCGAACACCACGGACCCGTAAGTCAAGATGGGCCGGATCATGGACTTGTACAGTTACAATTTATTGAGGATGGTTCTAATCGATGATGTGACGAGTGAAACGGCCAGATTCGTCCGTAATTGAATGACGCAGCGAAACATCTTTAATACCCGTTGTTTAAAAGTGGGTTGAGGAGCTTGACTAGTGACCTTCATCGGTGAAAACTTGAAAAGCAATTGTCATGTGATTTTTTATGTTGGTTAGATTCTTTGATGAAGGATGTTCTCTCTAGTGAAGTGTATGCTCTATAATGGTCCATATGAAAACGGCCTCGCAAAATAAAAACAAGCGGTAGTCATCATAAAACGAAACGTATTTGTATTATGCTGGCCACGTCTTCTGTTTCACGGGATCAGTTTTATATGTACCAACTTCTATAATAAACATAGCTGCCAACCAAATCCGGAGGATTGTTAGTGCCACCCTTTCTTCTACACCACTTAATTTTTAGAGTGATTCTCTTGAAATGCATTTACGATAAAATAAGAAGAAAAGTACTCTAAAAAAATACAGGTATGGAGACTGAGTCGGCAACTAACAATCCCAATAAGTTGGCAGCGATGAATAAAACTCTAATTTTCTCAGTTTAATTTTTTTTTTTTTTTGACTTACACCGATTGGCTTCTGAAGCGCCCAGATCTCTTTGGGTGGTTCTAACAGGCAATGAATGAGAATGATTAAACATCCAATGAACGAGCGATGGGTTCCTATCGATTCTGGTAACAAAATTTTTGTTGAAGCTATATCAATAAAAAACTTGGTTGATTTAACAAAATTTTTGTCGTTTCAACAAAACATTTCTTTATGTGTAATATGAATAGTCTAAACTATTATATACATAAAAGGAAAATATCGAGATCTGGTCGAGGGTCAGACGACATTCCTCGTGGTTTCAATATTCTCACAGTATATTCTAAATATTCTTCGGAGTAAATATATCCTCAGAGGGGCAAAAAACCTATATATATATATACATATATATGTATTAATTGTTAGATGAATAAGTTTTAGAGTAATTTTATATGTGTGTATATCTGAACGACGGTTGTATGAAGTTAGGATCGATTACAAAGGGAAGAAGCTATTTGCAGACAGAAAGCTGACGAGGTGGACATCGAATTACAGACACACTGAGAAAAAAAATATATCGCTTTCATCTAGAACGAATAGATGGCCCTTTTCTAAATCCCTAAACTAGAAATATAAATTTCCGAGCTATAAGTATAAGACACGCCAATACACTGAGAAAAAATTCCATAACTGACATCTAGAATCTAAATTGTGCCTCTAGAAAAAAGAGTTCCATGTCATCCTTATAAATTTCTTATAAATTTTTTCTAGTCCCCTTCGAAAGCGAATTCTAGAGACCTCTATTAAAAATCTTGAGCGTTTGCCTATACTATCGAGGACAAACCTATTTGAAAATATCTCCAAATAAATGCGAATACAAGAGGCGGGTTTCAACAGCTATAACCTTGGTTTATGACACAATTCTAGAAAATCAAGCGAGAATTTCTCGTAATACAAGATTCAGAATATTGTTTCACCATCTAGAAATGTGTAGATTAGAAATTCTCGGCCATTTTGTCTATTCAGTTTATTGGCGAGCCTTATGCGCATACCTCGGATACCTATATTTCTAGTTTAAGGATTTAGAAAATGACCATTTATTCATTCTAGATGAAGGCGGTATATATTTTTTCTCAGTGCTAGGATGATATTTGTAATGCACACAGTCATTCACTAACCACTCTGTGCTTATGTACATATCGTACGAGACACATTTGATATTTACAAAATCAGGGATTTGTCCAGAGAGGTCCGTTAAAGGACCTTTCACAACATTTTATATCCTAAAAAAGGACCCTTCACAAAATTATTTATCCTAAAACGGGACCCTTCACAAAATTATTTATACTGAAAAAGGACCCCTCACAAAATTTCCCTCCTTAAAAACAGAAATTTGACAAATCTGTTTCCTTTTCAAAACTAATCTTCCATGGAATGAACAGGCTTCTTGAATAATCGGACGTGTTTTGCTGTATTTTCTCCGAAAAGCTGATATTCAGTTTCTAATTTATAAAGGACTTCTATGCATATATGTGAGATTAGTTCTATAAAAGTGAACTACCATTGTCGAAAATGAAACCTTATTTATTTATTTATTTATTTATTTTTGCAAAATTACATTTTTTACAATTTTACAAAGAGAGGACTTGAAAAGTTCGGAAGAACTTTATTTTCACACTAAATGTAGATTTCACAAAAATATGTGTAAATATGTTTTAATACATATGCACCACTATTTTTAAACGACATTTTTTACATAATATTTTAACAATAAAACATTCAAAAATATTAGAGAAAGATTTCGTATTAAAGATAGCGATGTCAGTGTAATACAATGCGAGTAAAATTTTTAGGAAGGCTGCGAGGCCTACTTAAGGGAAATCTATAATCACATGATATTATCTAATATATATATATATATATATATATATATATGTATGTATATATATATATATGTATATGTATATATTAAAACTTCGATTATCCTACCATCGTTTAACCGAACCTTTCGGTTAAACGACGCCGGTTTCCTGACTCATTTTTTCAGCATCTTTTATTGGAAACTCTCTCTCTCTCTCTCTCTCTCTCTCTCTCTCTTTTTTTTTTTCTTTTTTTTTTCTTTTTTAACTTTCACATTTCTTGTGTATGTAAGCGTTCTTTTCGAATTACGAGAACAGATAAATATTTCGGTTCCTTTCTTAGAATTTCTTTAAAATTAATACGACAAAGGACGACCAATTTACGCCAGATGAAGCCATTGTACGTTTTTTGTTTCAAAATAAATTTTCCTGTATAATTTGAATTTAGATATTTATTTAGCAATTTAAATAGTTATAATAGCAGTTCAAGGACGTTGCTACAGATTAAACTAGATGATTATTGGAAATTTTTCTATTATCCGGGAATTTCGATTATCTGATGTAGGCTCGGACCCATTACGTCTGATAATCGAGGTTCTACTGTATTTCAAATGAGAAAAGAGTGAGTTAAATTTGTTGTAGTTAGTTTTTAGATTATTGAAGTTAGCCAGATTTAAGACTGTACCAAATAAGTTTTCTCTAACTGTTAGGCTTCTGATAAATTCGAAGTGGTGAACACTGGGCAGTTGTTAAACATGTATTGAAACGAGGATCCTTTTTGTCACATGGATCAATCATTTATATTGAATCCGTTCCGTTTAAATTTATATAAAGTTTCACAACTCTTAGAAAATTCTCCAACATAAGCAACGCTTCTGCAAAATCACACAGTGTTAACGAAAATAACATAATAATAATAAATAAATAAAATAAAATAAAATAATTCATTTCTCAAATTTAATTACATGAAAATGATTTTAAAATATTTATTTTCAAATATTAAGTTCTAGCTGTTACCCGCGACATCGTTCACGTGAAAATTTTGATGTGCATGTGTGGGAACTCACGGTTTGATCATAATATGTAATGTAATGAAACCTTATCATTGTGGTGCTGTGCAAAACAGAGTCTGATAAAGTATACAAAAAAAATTTGTAACTCATTGAAAGATCTACTGGAAAAATATACAATTTATTTTTATTCTAATACCGATCTGTATACAACATTAAATGACTGAATATGATTTTTTATCATAAATTGACTAAAAACCATCATAAAAAGTATAATCAAAATAGGAATTAGTTTTTATTTATTTATTTATTTATTTTTAATGCCAAAATAAATAAATAAAAAGTTATCGCAAACATGGCGATAAAAATATAAAATTCGTTCGTAGGGATTTTGTACTAAAACAGTACTGCGTTGCGGAAGTATAAAAACTGGGTCGTCAATTATGAATTTTATTTCGAAACCTTTCTTTGTATGATTTTAGTTCACTATTGCACAATATTAATCTGGTTCTAATAATAATTTGGTGACTGATGAATTAAAATTTTAATTATGTGGTGAAATTCATATAATATTTATGAGTTTCAAATTTTGAAGTTTTTTTTTTTTTTTTACAAAGAAATGAATTTCTTTTCATCTCCCGGCGATTTGTTGAATAATAATTTAGTTCTTAAACAATTTTGGACGGCTTTGCCCGCTTCGCCTTTATGAAAAAAAAAAAAAAAAAAAAAAAAACTGAAATCGGTCAAAAGCTCGCTTTGGGTTCCCACTGCCTTCGGCATCGACTTGTTCGTCCTTGCAATCTCCGGTGCCTGTCCCTATTGCCTGCGACAATGGCTTACCCGTGGGCTTTCATTTGAGTGCTTATCATATATGACAGTTTCGATACGGACAGTATCGAAAAATTTGAAGTAGCTCTTTTATATCTGAATCCCAGTTACGTATAAACAACATTATACGTGATGTATATAATATTTGCTCTCAAGTTATTTCCTATATTTATTTGATTTAATCGATCAACCATATAATGACAGCAATTTCAAGCCACATATAATATTACTAGCAGGCTACGCCCGCTTCGCTGGTCACTATTTTTAAATGAATCATTATAATTAATGAATTCTCAAAATTGCATTAATTTTTATCATGTGAAAAAAAAAAAGAAAAAAAACTTTGATCGGGAAAAATGTCGCACCGAGCCCCCACTGCCTTCGGCAGCGTAGACCCGTGCGCGATGCGCACACGCGAATGCATATATATGAGCGCCATAATAATTTTACAAATTCGAAAATATCCGCAATCGATTTGAAAGTATCAAAAATCTCTATGCACCAGTTTTGAACGATCTATCTTTATTTTTATTTTTTTGCCCCTCCGCTCCCTCCCGCCTTCCCGCCCCTCCCAATAATTTTAAAGATACAAAAATATCCGCAATCGATTTGTAGGTATCGAAAACCTCGATGTACCAATTTTGAATGACCTAACTCTATTTTTTTTTGTTGCCCCTTTGCCCCCCCCTTCCCGGCCCTTCTAATAACTTTACACTTTCGAAAATATCCCCATTCGGCTTACAGGCCTCTAAAACCTATCTGTACCAATTTTGAACGGCCTAACTGTATTTCTATTTGTTTTTGCCCATAGCCCCCCTTACCGCCCCGCCCCCTTCCCGGCCCTCCTAATAAGTTTACAAATTCGAAAATATCCCCAATCGATTTGTAAGTATCGAAAACCTGTATATACCAATTTTGAACGATCTAACTGTATTTTTATTTTTTTGCCCCCCCCCCATCTCCCCTCCCCCTTCTCGCCCCTCCTAATAACTTTACACTTTCGAAAATATCCCCATTCGACTTGCAGGCCTCTAAAACCTATCTGTACCAATTTTGAACGGCCTAACTGTATTACTATTTGTTTTTGGACATAGCCCCCCCCCTTACCGCCCCTCCTAATAATTTTACAAATTCGAAAATACCCCCAATCGGTTTGTAAATACCGAAAACCTCTGTATACCAATTTTGAACGATCTAACTCTATTTTTATTTTTTTGCCCCCTCCTCTCCCCTCCCCCCTTCTCGACCCTCCTAATAACTTTACACTTTCGAAAATATCCCCATTCAACTTGCAGGCCTCTTGAACCTAACTGTACCAATTTTGAACGGCAACTGTATTTCTATTTGTTTTTGCCCCATAGCCCCCCTTACCGCCCCACCCCCCCTACCATCCCTTCCTAATAATTTTACAAATTCAAAAATATCCGCAATCGATTTGTAAGTATCGAAAACCTCTATGTACCAATTTTGAACGATCTGACACTATTTTTATTTTTTGCCCCCCCCTCCCCTCCCCCACTTCTTGCCCCTCCTAATAACTTTACACAATCGAAAATATCCCCATTCGACTTGCAGGCCTCTTGAACCTATCTGTACCAATTTTGAACGGCCTAACTGTATTTCTATTTGTTTTTGCCCCATTATAGCCCCCCCCTTACCGCCCCACCCCCCCTACCCGCCCCTCCTAATAATTTTACAAATTCAAAAATATCCGCAATCGATTTGTAAGTATCGAAAACCTCTACGTACCAATTTTGAACGATCTGACACTATTTCCCCCCCCCCTTCTTGCCCCTCCTAATAACTTTACACTTTCGAAAATATCCCCATTCAACTTGCAGGCCTCTTGAACCTAACTGTACCAATTTTGAACGGCAACTGTATTTCTATTTGTTTTTGCCCCATAGCCCCCCTTACCGCCCCACCCCCCCTACCCGCCCTTCCTAATAATTTTACAAATTCAAAAATATCCGCAATCGATTTGTAAGTATCGAAAACCTCTATGTACCAATTTTGAACGATCTGACACTATTTTTATTTTTTGCCCCCCCCTCCCCTCCCCCACTTCTTGCCCCTCCTAATAACTTTACACAACCGAAAATATCCCCATTCGACTTGCAGGCCTCTTGAACCTATCTGTACCAATTTTGAACGGCCTAACTGTATTTCTATTTGTTTTTGCCCCATAGCCCCCCCTTACCGCCCCCCCCCTACCCGTCCCTCCTAATAATTTTACAAATTCAAAAATATCCGCAATCGATTTGTAAGTATCGAAAACCTCTACGTACCAATTTTGAACGATCTGACACTATTTTTCCCCCCCTCCCCCCCCTTCTTGCCCCTCCTAATAACTTTACACAATCGAAAATATCCCCATTCGACTTGCAGGCCTCTTGAACCTATCTGTACCAATTTTGAACGGCCTAACTGTATTTCTATTTGTTTTTGCCCCATAGCCCCCCCTTACCGCCCCACCCCCTACCCGCCCCTCCTAATAATTTTACAAATTCCAAAATATCCGCAATCGATTTGTAAGTATCGAAAACCTCAACGTACCAATTTTGAACGATCTGACACTATTTTTATTTTTTTGCCTCCCCCCTTCTTGCCCCTCCTAATAACTTTACACAATCGAAAATATCCCCATTCGACTTGCAGGCCTTTAAAACCTATCTGTACCAATTTTGAACTGCCTAACTGTATTTCTATTTGTTTTTGCTCCATAGCCCCCCCCCCCCCCCCCACACACACACACAAACACTGCTGTCCCACCTAGGGGCTGAATTTCTAAAATTCCAGAATTTGGTTTTTAGATAGTTGCATTAGCTATATTTTAGAGCAAAAATTTCACGTATATCTATTTTTTTTGTTTGAGATATGTAGGATTATGCGAAATCACGTTTTACGCATGTGAAATCACGTTTTCCCCCCGCCCCCCCCTTGGGGACCGAATTAAAAAAATTCCAGAAACCTATTTTTAGACATTTGTATTAGCTATATTTTAAAGCAAAAATTTTACGGATATGTGTTTTTTTGTTTGAGATATGAAGGATTTTGTGAAAACAATATGCTATGATCGACTACATCTGTCGCATGAGACAATTATTATTATTATTATTATTATTATTATTTTGTGGTTATATATACTTCATGCTTAGTTAATAGTAGTTGGTATATAGAAAAATAAATAAATTAATTAATATGTAAACTTGATCATGGTACAGCCTTAATGCCCTTGGCGACTTTTGAATTTTTGTTGCCGTTTTAGACCAAAATTTAATTTATGCGATTATTGTTCCTATACGCAAGTGAAGTGTGACGTCACTGACCGTCCGTGGATGCAAGAAAATTATTTCCTATGTTAATCGCCCATTGGATTTTTTGTAAAAATTATTAAAAATCGAGGAAAATTATTTCCCGATTTTAATCCCCATATTTGGGTACACATATGTATTAGTTATCATGTGCATGTGTTAGATTGAGTTATTTTGCTGTCAAATTGACAAAATTTTAATTTTAAATTTCAAAACTCTGTCGTTCTTGGCGCTTATTGTATTTGGTGATCAAAAACGTAATACGAAAATATACATGCCAGATGTATATTTTCGTAATATGCATTGTACGAAATATTGTTTCATATTATTCATTACTCTCTTAATATAAGTTGTTAAAATAACCATGATTTTTGAAAGGAATTAAATTATGTTCGCCAAATAATTTGGCGATATTTTTTTTTTTTTTCTGCCAAGGATGACCGATATCAAATCTATTCCGCTGCAACATATTAGTATCTTATATCAGATACTTTATTTAGACATCTGAAAACAAATTTGACTTCAAATTATGATAGAATATTTATCATTTTCCTTTTAATTAGTATATTAGTTGGATATTTATTGTGTAAATATCATCCTTTAAAATGAAATGTTTGTGTTTTCAATCAAATATGGAAGTTTGCCATTTTTTTTTTCTAGAGTTTTGAAATTAAAAATTCAAATTTTGTCAATTTTACAACAAAAATAACTTAATCTAACTTAATCTAACCCCTAATTATAGGGATTAAAATCGGGAAATAATTTTCCTCGATTTTTAATATTTTTTTACAAAAAATCTAATAGGGTTTTAACATAGGGAATATTTTTCTTGCATCCACGAACGGCCAGTGATGTCATCACTTCGCTTGCGTATTTCTTTCTATCTTTTCCTTGGCGAAAAATGTCCGATCTACTTCAGCATCAAAATTTAAAAATATGTCCAGAATTATCAATAAGAAAATACCTTTAATATAATGCTGAATTAGCTTTTATGCCAAGCGTGTTTCATCCGCCATACTTAAAAAAAAAAAAAAAAAAAAAAAAAAAAAAAAGAAATCTGAAGTTGAGGTATATAAAAAAAAATGCTATGAAATAAAATTCAGAAGAAATATGTTAGATTTGTAATATTACTATTTTATTTTAAAATTATAAAGTGTCATTTTTTCATCGACCAATTTACACATTTAGAATTTTTTTTTATTTTTCGCGTGAAAGCATATTTCATTTTATGTTGAAAAAAAAAATAAAAATAAAAAAAATAAAATAAAATAAATAAATAAATAAATAAAATATACCTTGTAAACTTTTTTGGCAACAATTAAAAATTTAAATGGCTTACATTAAGTCAATTACCAGTTTATTCTTTTCATATTTTAATTAATTTAAAAAAATCTAATCAAATTTCCGGTATAAATAGTAGCCTATGTTCTATTCCAGACTATTCTCTATCTCTGTACCAAATGTCATCCAAATCCGTTCAGCCGTTGTGGCGTGATTAAGTAACAAACATCCATCCATCCAAACTTTCGCATTTATATATTAGTATAGATTAAAACTAAATTTAATATATTTCTTGCATTTTAAAAGATAAATAAATTTAGCAGGATTTCAATGAAATTGATATTATAAGACTGGAATAAAATTCCTTGTCGCATTTCAAATTTAGTCCATTAGTGGATATGTGTCAATAGAAAAATCCACTATTTATAAAATTTGCTCCATATTAATTTATCTATACTTTCTTAAATCCTGGAAAATTCTCCCACTTAAACAACGCTCCTGCAAAATTACACAGTATACAGTATTAACTAAAAAATAAACTAAAATAAACACATTTCTGAAATTTAACTACATGAAAATGTGAAAATGATTTAAAATTAACTCTTTATATTAAAAAATAAATAAATAAATAAAAATAAATAAATAAATGTTACTGCCACCTTTTATTTTATTTTATTTTTTTTTATGCGACACTATCTCCTCATAAATGATAGGATCCTTAGAGGCACTAGAGGTACCAAAGTTTTTCGAATAATTCTAAGAAAATATTCATCTTGAATTGAAATTTCTATCGCCTTAATTAACAAAATTACTAATAAAGAACATCGTGTTAATAAAAGTACTCTGTTTGCCAACTCTCAAATAGTTTTTTCAAATCGCTGTTCCTTTAGTCTGTGACGTCACAGTCACCATGGAAAATAATGTGTCATCCGTGATGTAAAAAAAAAAAAAAAAGTGGAGGGAAATGAGTTTTAACGTCAAACTATATATACGCATTAGGCAATTGGAGACGACCAGGGACACACTTTTATTAATGATGGTTCGGAGACATATCATTGCAATTTCGATCTTTTGAGGAAAGGGCTGGCTGCCCCGCTTCGGTAATTTCCAGACAAAAAAAAAAAAAAAAAAAATGAAAGAATAACATCATGGGAGAAGAAAAAAATTATTAGAACAGTTAACCCTTTATCTACTGACGGTACTTTAAAGTACCATTACTTTAAAAAGAGTATAAAATCGAATTTATAGAAGAAATGTCAAAGATATTTATAAGAAGGGAACATGTGTACCTCCCTTTAATCTCACTACAAAGCATTACACGATACATATAGCCATTTTTGTTCCACAAGGATTTTATGGAGTGCACTTGCTGTTTTTGCTTGATATTTTTCACGATCTTCATGTGTGTTATAATTAATTCCTATATTATTTCAAGAATATCCCAAAAATCTTAGAAAAAAATATGAGGAGCATAAAGAGTAAATATTTCTCTACACTTTTTTCATGTCGAAATAATTTTTTCGACCTCTATGTACCAGTGGTACACTAAAGTACGACCCCACAAAATTCTCATTAATTATTATGATGAGGTGATATGCATAATTTTTGACGTATATATCTTTAAATAATGCACTTTAGTAACTAAAAATATATGTTTCAAACACAATTTTTGTCTGTATCATAATGCAGTAGATAAAGGGTTAAAACGAGTCTAGAATGGAGAATCATGCTAAGATATTTTCAAAACGTTTAAGCACTTGCACTACGTGTAGAAGATGTATTTTTTTAAAATTTAGATTGATCTTAAAAAGTGTGTTTCCAACGATCTTCTTTTTACAAAATTTTAAAAAAGTATCTGAATTTAGGATTGGAAATTTAATACCGAAAAACAACATCACGTATGCTTCAGATTAGGAATTTCTTTTTACTTTCCGAACACTATAGTGAGGAAAGTATTGTAATTAATCATGTCAAAAATCCGAATTTGATATTTTGATGTTTCTATACGTTTCGAGGTCCCCTGAGTCCGTTTTGACTATTTTTACGATGATGTATGTATGTGTGTGTGCACGTATGTGTGTATGTATGTGTGTGTGTCTGTGAGTGAACACGCTAGCGTCTAAACGCTTTATTCGAATAAGCTGAAAGTTGGTACGTATGTTGTAAGTCACCATAGTACGAACCCTATAGATTTTGGTGAATTTAGCACTTACAGTTTTTTTACTGGGACACCAGGAATAATTCTTTATCATTATGGCCTATGGGGCCAAATTTTTAAAAGTGCGATAGCGTCTAAACACTTTATTAATCTGAGCAAAAAATTTGTACACATATTATAGGTCACAGTTGCACGAACTGTATAGATTTTGGTGAATTTAGCACTTACAGTTTTTTTTTACAGGGGCACAAAGAAAAATTCTTTATCATTAGGGTCTATGGGGCCAAATTTTTAAAAGTGCGATAGCATCTAAACGCCTTATTCAATTGAGCTGAAAATTTATATGAATATTATAAATCACTGTTGCACTAACTATAAGCATTTTAGTGAATCTAGCATTTATAGGTTATTTACACGGACACAATGAAAAATTCTTTATCATTATGATCTATGGGCTCAAAGTTCAGTAGCCTCAAATAAAACATCGTGTAAATTATGGAGAAAAATACTCAAACTCTCGATTATGGTTTTCTCTCTTTTGTTTGTTTAAGAACTCCTCTTTCTTTACTTTATCTACAAAACTGTTAATTACTCAATGTTCGGAAAGTCGAGTGGAGTCACTCCAGATTTTTAAATTATCGTCCTCGTGAGCACTATTTCGCAGGAATCTCAAACATTGTATAGTTTTGAGAATGATTTATTTAGTTCGGATATTTTTGGGGTTGAAACAAGATGTTAATTAGAATCGGATAAGGTTGCTATGGCAATAATAATGGGAGTTGCTTTCGGTAACGTTTTCGTCTATGGTTGAATCCAAAAAGATTTTTAAAAAAGTTTGCTATAGCAGACATTTCAAGTAATACTCCAGTAACGACCTATAAGATACTGGCAAGAATATCATTGATTACGAATTTTCTAACTTAAAAAATTGTAAGTTATTTAAAATTTACGAATTTAAAATTTAAAAATTTGAAATTTTGCTTTTTTCTTTTTTTTAAAAAAGAACAGAGCAAAATTTTATATAAACGTCCATATTGACGGATATTTTCATCGTAAAAAAGTCACGCTACTTTTAAAATATTCTTTATGATACTGGCTTGAACATTTTTGATTACGAATATTATAATTTGAAAAGTTCGTAAGTTATTCGAAATTTAAGATTTTTCTCAACACAGCAAAGTAGAGCAATATTTCATATAAATTTGCACTATGGGGATCATTGCATTGGAAATAGGGAGAAATTGCACAAAAACTAAAATATGAAACTGATCCCAATAAAATTAATTATCAAATTAGGATAAGATAAATGTGTTGAACTGAACAGTATCCAATAAGGTGGGTCGTTTTAGTCGATCAGCGTGTCGAGCGATCGGTCAAATTAATCTCTTAACATGAATATAGTATACCCTTTAGTTGATATTTAAGAGAACATATATATGATGGTGAGCTGAGCAGAGTCCACTTATGCTAAGTAGTTTTTAACATTTGTTAACAAAGTTGAAAAACGTTTAAGATATCGGTTTGTTTCTCTTTTCGTTTATCCGCCTGCTTGTCAGTCTGTCTATATGTGTGTCCACGTTTTCATGTCCGTAAATATAGCCTGAACGGATTGTGAACGGAACCTTACAAGATTTTACAAAGTACTACGGTCTATAAGCTTTTATAACTTTTATCTGTATATGGTACAAAACATAACGAAATTAAAATGTATTATATAAATGTGCTTAAACATGTTTTATGTAGAATTTGGTATGATTCGCATTATTATTTTTACTTTCCGAACACTATAGTGAGGAAAGTATTGTAATCATGTCAAAAATCCGAATTCGAGATTTTGATGTTTCTATACGTTTTGAGGTCCCCTGAGTCCGTTTTCACTATTTTTACGATGATGTATGTATGTGTGTGGGTATGTGTGTATGTGTGTATGTGTGTATGTTTGTGAACACGCTAGCGTCTAAAGGCTTTGTTCGATTAACCTGAAAGTTGGTACGTATATTGTAAGTCACCATAGTACGAACCCTATAGATTTTGGTGAATCTAGCACTTATAGTTTTTTTACAGGGACACAAAGAAAAATTCTTTATCATTATGGCCTATGGGACCAAAATCTTAAAAGTGCGATAGCATCTAAACGCCTTATTCAATTGAGCAAAAATTTTATACCCATATTATAGGTCACAGATACTCAATCTGTATAGATTTTGGAGAATCTAGCACAGGGACACAAAGAAAAATTCTTTATCATTAAGGCCAATGGGGCCAAATTTTTAAAAGTGTGATAGCGTCTAAACGCCTTATTAATCTGAGCAAAAAAATTGTACACATGTTATAGGTCGCATTTGCACCAACTGTATAGATTTTGGTGAATCTAGCACTACAGTTTTTTTACAGGGACACAAAGAAAAATTCTTTATCATTATGGCCTATGAGACCAAATTTTTAAAAGTGCGATAGCATCTAAACGCCTTATTCAATTGAGCTGAAAATTTGTATGAATATTATAAATCACTGTTGCACTAACTATAAGCATTTTGGTGAATCTAGCATCTATAGATTTTTACAGGGACAAAACGAAAAATTCTTTATCATTATGATCTAAGGGCTCAAAGTTCAGTAGCGTTAAATAAAACCTCGTGTGATATATGGAGAAAAAAACACTCTATTATGGTTTTCGCTCTTTTGTTTGTTTAGCAATTCCTCTTTCTTTATTTTATCTACAAAACTGTTAGTTACTCAATGTTCGGAAAGTCGAGTGGAGTCACTCCAGATTTTTTTTTTTACAGAGCCATCTTGAAAAATAAAAAGTGAAAGAAAAATAAAAGTGAAAGAAAAATATTCAAAAAAGAGTAAAATTGTGTGAAATTTGAGTATGTCACATACTCACAATAGCTCTGAAACAAACATACTCAATTTTAAAAATCTCATGTACTTATTGTTGAGTAGTCATGCTCAACAATTGGCATCGTCAATCGTAAATTCCAATATCCCAAACATAGATTCTCATTTATGTATTCTTTTGCATAAAACAGTACGAAACCGCCACGAAATATCATTCTGGATTCACCCCCAGAAGGTAATTTATTAGTAGCATCGAGCATAAATAAAACAAAAACGGTTCTATTAAGCACAGCTGATTGTTATATTGATGATTTTTTTGGAATATCACACCCGATCAAAACATTATTAGATGTGGGAAGTACTTCGTGTTTCTTAACCAAAGAGTGTGCTGAAATGCTAAAATTAAAAAAAGAAAAAGTGAACATCGTAATTTCAGGATTAAACGATGCGTTATTTACAATTCGATCAAAAGTGTCTGCATGCATTTCGAATGAAGATAAAAGCTATATAAAAAACTTAGACTTTTTTATTGTGCCAAAAATAACACAAAACTTAGTCCCTGAGCAAAAAATCGAAATAGATATGAATAAAATTTATAATTTAAAACTAGCTGATGTAAACTTTAATTATCCACAAAAATTGCAAATGCTTCTCTCAGCAGAAGTTTTTTACGAGTTATTAAAACCAGGACAATTGAAAATTCAGGTTTATTTTTACAGAATTCTGTATTTGGGTTTATAGTGTCAGGAAGTATTAATAAGTGAGAGAGAAAGATTTGAACACTGTGGGCTAATAAACAATACAAATGATTTAGAAGTAACAATGTGTAAATTCTGGGAAATTGAATCAATTGAAAAAGAAACAGTAAAAAGTAAAGAAACTACTTTATGTGATGAACATTTTCAAAATACTCATAGAAGAGACGAATCCGGAAAATACATTGTCAGTATGACCTAAAAACAAGATCCGTTATGTTTAGGAGAATCAAAAGATATAGCCCTAAGAAAATTAAATGCCTTATGGAGAAGGTTGAGTTTAGATTCCAATTACTTAAATTAATACAAAGATTTTTTAAAGGAGTATGAGGAAATGGGACACATGTACGAAGCGTCGGAGAAAGAAAATGAGAAAGGATCTTACTTTATACCACACTTAGGAATATATAAACAGGAAAGAAATTCAACAAAACTTAGAGTTGTTTTTAATGCATCTAGTCCCACAACAAAAGGAAATTCGCTAAATTCATTACAGTATAATGGCCGTGTAATTCAAGATGATATTTTTACCTTAATGACGAGATTTAGAAAACTTACTTAACATGTCCGAATAAGGCAAAATTGAGCATAAACTTCCATTTTGAGGATCCTAAATACATTAGACAACTTCAAAATTACGTTAATAATATTTGTTCGAACATGATTGAATACAAATATTCTACTAGGAAAATTTTGTAAATTATTCGTAATTTACGATTTTATCAACATAGCGAAATTGTAAATTTTTCATATAAATATGAATTTTGAGGATTATTGCATTGGAAATAGTAGCATGAAAACTAAACAACGGAATTGACCCCGATAAAATAAATTAATAGATTAGAATAAGATAAATATATCGAAGTGAATGATGGATAGCCTATTTGGCGGGGATTTCATTCTGTCACTGTATCAAGCTTTGGTCAAATTCATTTCTTTTAACATGATTATAATATGCCTCGCACTAGAAATTTCTGAGAACATAAATATAATGGGGAACTGAGCAGAGTCCACCTATGCCAACTAGTTTGCTTTTACTGCCGATGTACAAAAAATGTTTCGGATGATCTTGATAACACCAGAGCAGAGAAAGCTTCAACGAATACTTTAGAAAACAGAAATTGATGAACCAGTAAAAATATATGAGTTAGCTACTGTCACATACGGGACAGTAAGTGCTCCATATTTAGCTATGCGTACACTACACCAATTAGCATTAGACGAATTAAAAAATTTTCCATTAGCTGCTCCAATAGTAATGTCCGATATATACATGGACGATGTGTTGTCGGGATCTGACACATTGAGTAATACTAAAGAGTTACAACATGAATTATGCGAGATCTTCAAAAGGGGAGGTATGCACCTTCATAAATGGTGCAGTAATTCAAATAAATTAAAAAATAATGAGGATTCAAGTTATGCATTTTTGAAAAGTGAAGTCACAAAAACATTAGGAGTTCGTTGGAATCCCAAAGAAGACCACTTTGAGTTTAAGGTAACACTCGAGCCACTAACTGTACAAACGAAGAGAAGCGAACTATCTACAATAGCACATATTTTTGACCCACTGGGATTATTAGGCCCCATCATTTCCAATTTAAAAAATTTTATGCAAAAATTGTGGTTATTAAGGATCGAATGGAATGACCCTTTACCAGTTGAAACTCAAAAAGAGTGGAATCGTTTAACTGAAAGTCTACATGTAATAAATGATATAAAGATAGACAGATGCATAGTTATAGAGGATTCGGTAGCTGTAGAATTGCATGGATTTGCTGATAGCTCAGAATTAGCCTATGGAGCAGTTGTTTATGCCAAATCAACCAATAGGAAAGCAGAATTTAAAATAAAAATGATTGCCAGTAAATCCAGAGTTGCGCCGATAAAAAAGGTTACTATTCTGTGCTTAGAATTGTGTGCTGCAGTTCTTCTAGTGAAACTAATGAAAAAAGTGCAAATCGCACTAAAGCTGAACGTAACATCCCTTTATTTCTGGAGTGATTCTATGATAGTTTTATTTTGGATACGGAAAGAGGCTCACCAGCATAAAACCTTCGTAGCAAATAGAGTAACAACTATTCAAGAGATGTCAGATGTGCACCAATGGAGACATGTGCAATCCCAGAGCAACCCAGCTGATTTGTTATCCAGAGGTATAGACCCAAATAAATTAGTACAGTGTGATTTATGGTTCAACGGCCCAAAATTCTTGACTATGCCAGAATATCCCAAAAGAGACATTCCAGTGTCTGTGATTGTAAATGACTTTGAGAAAGAACTTAAATTTAAAGTAGAACATTTAAATGAAAGAACATTTATCAGTACAAATAGTACTTTTTTATCTGACTTTCTTACTATTAGTAACAATTATCCTAAACTTGTCTGTGTTCTTAGTTTTATTTACAGGTTCATAAGCAATTGTAAAAATGAGATTAAACAAAAAGGTCCTTTGAATATTAAGGAGATAGAGACCATTGAAAAGGTCTTGATAAAAATGTTACAAGAAGAAGAGTTTAGAATAGTGTCTCTGAAAAATTCAGGTACATTAAGTCCTAGAGGTCAGGTAAGCAATTTGTATCCTTTTATTAATAGCTGCTAAGAGTAGGAGGAAGACTTGGAAATAGTGATTTAAATTATGATAAGAAATTTCCAATTCTTCTTCCATCTAAACATAAATTAACTGAGTTAATTGCTGTCTCTTATCATAAAAAATTTTTGCATGCTGGGCCTAATTCTCTATTGTATTATTTGAGGGAAAAATTTTGGGTTACAAATGGTAGAAATTTATGTAGAAAAGTTGTGCATAAATGTGTTAAATGCTTCAGGGTTAATCCAAATTCAGCACAACAAATATTAGGTAATTTGCCAAAAGACAGAATTGTTCAGAACTATCCATTTAATATTACTGGGGTAGATTTCACTGGTCCTTTCTATATTAAGTATAAAAGTCAAAGAAAAGGAACTTATAATAAAATATAGGTTGCAAATTTTATTTTCTTTGTGACCAAGGCTATACATTTAGAGTTAGTCACGGATTTAACGTCCGCAGCATTTATAGCTGCTCTTAAGAGATTCAGATCAAGGAGAGGAAAATGCAGTAAGCTGTATATAGATAATGCTAAGAACTTTGTGGGAGGAAATGCAGAGCTCAAAAGATTGTATAAAATGGTAAATAGACCAGATGATCAAATTTCGGGGTATATGAGTTCAGAAAACATTGATTGGCAGTACTCACCTCCTAGAGCGCCAAACTTTGGAGGATTGTGGGAAGCAAGAGTCAAATCCTTTAAATATTATTTGAAAAGAGCTGCGGGAAATTTAAAATTAACTTATGAGGAATTTTTAACTTTAATTATACAAATTGAAGGAATGCTAAATTCTAGGCCATTAGTCCCCTTAACTGCTAACGTAGAAGATTTAAATGTGTTGACCCCTGCCCACTTCCGCTTAGGAAGGTCAATTATGTCTATAACTGAGCCAGATTTATTAGAAATTACAGAAAACAGGCTTAGCCAATGGCAAAAAATAACTAAGTTATTTCAAAGCATTTGGCGTAAGTGGCACATAGATTATGTATGCCACTTGCAACAGAGATCGCAATGGAAATTTGAGAAACAAAATATTTGTGTTGGAGACATGGTTATTCTAAAAGAGGATAACTTACCTCCATGTGAGTGGCCACTGGCCAGAATAAGCAAAATTTTTCCCGGAGCGGACAAAAAAGTAAGAATGGTGTAGGTTAGTACTACCTCTGGCAAATATAAAAGGTCTATTTCTAAGGTTTGCCCGCTTCCAATAAATGATTAACATTGATATTAATTATGAATGTTCTTAATTATGTAATATTTTGATAAAATTTTTGCATTACTTTTTATTTAATATATGTAATATATGTACTGTATGGTATTGTGTAATATTAATTGTATCAAAATTTATGTTGAAAAAAATAATTGACTGTTAGAGATTTCTTGAATGTTTAAAAACATTGCAAGGCCCGTGGGAATGTACGGGCATCTGTTACAGTATGATGTAATAAGGTGCGCACGCACCTGTGTAGAGGCTGCGCCCTCTGTGTTCTAGTCAGTGTATGAGTAGACACGAGAGTGTTAACAGGAATTCTCGAGCGTGATCCCACTTTGAGTTTGTGTTTTAAAATAAATTGAGTATACAGTCCAACTGAGTTTAATTTGTACCTCCACACACAACATCAGTGCCTAAGAGAAACCTAACACATGCTATCTTACTTAAATGAGACAAACATATGTTCCTTTTTGAAACAAAATCACTCATTTCGAGAAAAAATTTTCAAGTCACTCATTTAGTAAAGCATCCTTGTTTTCAATTTATTTATGTTTTAATGATATCGCAGAAGGTATTCCGCCAACGACACTGTAAAACACATTTTGCCACCAAAACTGGTGGCAACTACTTTACACCAAAGATGGTGCAATGAAAATTTTTTTGGTGTAATGAAACACCAGAAATTTCTTTACACTATTTTTGGTGTAAAGTAGTTGCTACCATTTTGGGTGCACAGTTACATAATATATATATATATTTTAAATGTAGTGGCTCAGTTCAATGACTTGCTTGGTTATCGGATATCTGATATCTACATCTGATCTTGCTTTTTCTGTCAGAGTAATATGAAGTCAATAGTGTAGAAGCCCCAGTTGAATCATTCGCAAACCTTGTCATGCTTTACCTTCTCTGTAGCATCTCGGTACTATATATAACCAGACTTGACATTGAACAGAAACATAAATATTTACGTTGGAAACGCCAATGAAAAAGAAAAATAATAATAATAATAAATAAACTGCAATTTCGGTAGCGTAAAGCATATCGTCATCAGTGCAGAATTAAAAGGTGTATTATTGCTCTTATATATCCCAATTTTCTATTGGATAACACCTCCATTTTTTTAAAGTTTCTATTGTCTGCTATTGCAATGATGCTAAAATTCGCTTCCCTGCGAGAGCAATCCACCTTGTCATTCTGCACTGACGACGCGACGGTACGTTTCACACTATCGAAACTGCAGTTTGCTTTAAAAAAAATTTTTCATTGGCGTTTTCAACGTTGTGTAAATATTTATATTTCGGTACCGTCTAGGAAATTTACTAGTTATTACATAATATAAACATACTTAGAATTCCAAATTGTGATATATTTCATTCACATATGTCATGATGCTTTGTGAGTATTGGTGGTTGAAAAATTAAACGCATTCTGTAGCAACTTTTTTTTTTTTTTTTTTTTTTTTTTTTTTGCAATGAAAACTTTGTTTTTAACCCTTTAACGTTCATTGGTTTCGCAGCAAACCAAACATTTGACATAATTTAACATTTTTTTTTTCAGCAGTTTTTAACATTTCCCCCTTATTTTAATCATTTTTTAAACATTTGTTCCTTTTCTACTCTGTAGATAGCAGCATTATTCCAAAATTTAACAAATAATGCTTCAAAGGAAGCTAAATGCACAAGTCACTTGAAGTTTCTTAGTGTACGCGAGTGCAAATTGCTGGTTTGATGATGCACTCATGTCTAGTTTTTTTTTTTTTTCCATTTAATGAAGAGCTGGAATATTATTTTCACCTGAAACAACTTTTAGTAGTCAATAATGTTTACTTACAAAATGCTTTATTTATTAAATTAAATATTATTTGAATTTAATAAGGTCAACTTATAGATGTTTCAAATATTTATCGAAAAGGAACTATGCTAATTTTTTATTTTTTAAACATTTATGGTCAGCTATGTGTCTAAAAGCCATTTTTACAATTAGTTTAATAATTTTTAAAATATATTAAGTAGTGAACGTTAAAGGGTTAAAGAGCTTTATGTGTCTTCGCAAATTTTGTTCTTCTCATATTTTCTTTCGTCTATAGCTCGTATAGAAGGCATTTCCTAGTTTGCAAGGTTGAGTGATTTTTTAAGCGTCTTCATGCCTCCTGCCCTCTTGAAAGTTTTTCATACTGCCGATGAATTATTCTGTAAAACTTTTTGGCAACATTCATTTCACCATTGTTTGAAGAAAATATCACTTAAATGAAAGCAATCTTACCAATTTTGTGATCTAAAGCCAGATCATATTTCCCTATTTCTACGAATCTTCCATGGTTGGCAACACAGCGAAGACTGGCATAAAATTTATCATCAGCTAATGAGTTGAGCACAACGCGTACGCCTGTTAAAATAAATAAATAAATAAATAAATAAAATATTAACCACATATAGTCAAGCTCAAACAATTTTCAATTATTTCCCTGTAAGCATTAAATTCATTATTTTTTTCATTCTTTAGAGAATTAGAAGATTGTTATTCTGTGTATTAACTTATTTCTTGCCCTCTTCTTCTACATTTTTTTTTTTTTTTTTTTTTGAACGAGATTATGGTCTTTTTAATTGTGTTTTACAATATTTTAGACAATTTATTCCACCATTTCTCCCAAAATGGCAACTCTTTAAATAATATATTACTTAAATGTTTGAAATTGTTTTGATCCTGTAATATCCTTTACTGAAACTTAAAAATTATATATATACTTGCTGTTACCCGCGACTTCGTTCACGTGGAAATTTTGATGTGTATGTGGGGGAACTGACGGTTTGATCATAATATGTAATGCTAAACGCCCATCGAATGGGCGTTTAGCATAGGAAATATTTTTCTTGCATCCACGAACGGCCAGTGACGTCATCACTTCGCTTGCGTATTTCTTTCTATCTTTTCCTTGGCGAAAAATGTCCGATCTACTTCAGCATCAAAATTAAAAAAATTGTCCGGAATTATCAATAAGAAAATAGCTTTAATATAATGCTGAATTAGCTTTTATGCCAAGCGTGTTTCATCCGCAGTACTTTAAAGAAAATAATTTTCATTTACTTTTGTAAAACTCACAATTGCTTTTTTATATTTCCTTGAAAGATATTTATATAATAGTAATAGAAAAAAAAATCAATTGAGGTAGTGAATCAACAGTAGTGGCACCAGAAATTCCCCGACGGGGGGACACCACCTCTCCGACAGGGGGGGCACTATATAGAGAGTTTATTATATGAAAATTTATCAAAAACTGCAATCTTGTTAATAATATTACTGTTAGTATTTGTACCGTTTCATTTGTTAGTATTTCTCGTGTTTTTGGAGATTATTCTGCCATTCTCTGAGTGTATACTATTTTCTTTCCACAGAAAAAAAATATGTTCAGGGTGTGTAAAGGACTATTCTTAAACATTAAACTTCGTATCCGTTGACCACAGTGGAATTTCGCTAAGGGTGGCCACACATCGTGCCATAGAAATTTGGCTCTCCAGAGAGGTGGCCATTCAATAGAAGTTGTCTTTCTATTCACGGAGTAAATTACAGAGCATCAGTACGACCTATCAGCTCATATGCACCTAAATTGAATCAGTATATTGTTTTAAAACGGCCCTCTCATATACCAAGTTTTATGTAATTATATACAATAGAATCTGATATATAGCTTTCCCGTTCACAGGAAAAATTGAAGCACAGGAACGTCGCCTATCTGGCTTTGTGTGCTGAAACTGATTCCACATGATGTTTCATAATGGCCCTGTCCTATACAAAGTTATATGCAATAATATACAATAGAATTTGAGATATAGCTTCCTCTTCTCGGGGGGAAAATAGCAGCAGAGCAGCACAATTTATTGGCCGACATGCTCCTAAATTAAATCATCGTGATGTTTCATAATGGCCCTCTCACATATCAAGTTTTGTTCGATTATACCAAATAGAACATGAGATATAGCTTTCCGTTAAATGGAAGAAATTGCAGTACAGCAGCGCCACCTATAAGGCGATTTGGACAAAATGTTAACAGACACTAATTTATGTCATGGTGCAACTACATACAAATTTATATGTAATTTTGTGCGGTAGTTCTTGAGATATGGTTAGAACAAAATTTTTGTCACACATAGACAGGCAGGCAGACATTTTCTAAAAATATCATTGTCAAAATATGTTTTGGACCACTCAAAACGTGTACATTCATGGAAAACCAGAAGCTGAAAATTTTTACGAATCAAATACTTTCTTTTATTGAATATAAATTCAAAAACTGGAATGCTCCAAATTTGCAAAAGAAAAGAAAAATGTTGCTAAAAGAAGAAAAACTGTACATTTTTTGTTTTCTCCCCGACAGAATTTAGGAATATGCCCCGATGGGGGGTCACAGACTCCCCGATGGGGGGCCTGTGCCCCCCCGGCCCCCTAGCTGGCGCCACCCCTGTGAATCAACGAATGCTTTGCCAGCTTCGCTGGTCACTATATTTCAAGGGGATTAATGTGCAAGTTGTACCTGACAGGACTAAAGTGAAAGTTGTACCTCAAGGGACTAATGTGAAAGTTGTACCTCACGGGACTAATGTGCAAGTTGCACCGAACGAACAAACTATTTCTTTCAACGAAAATGCCTACTAACCCTGGACGATAGGTCTAATATATCGTATCGTATCATATATCGTATTTATCGTAATATAACTCAATACTTACTTTGCTTCCTTCTTCGACTCGTTTTAATACGCATTTTTTATATGCATGAACAGCCCCCGGAAAACAACATTTAATCATTAAATTCATTTTTTTACTTATTTCATATTATTTCACGCGCACTTTTTATTTCCTAATTCAAAATTATTAAAAAAACTTTTTCGATATCGCTTGTAACGATACTAATTATTATTAATTTTCTTTTCTTTTTCTTTCAATAATAATAATAATAATAGAAAAGATTTTGATGAAATTCTGGCAAAAGCAGAATTTAGTTTAGGACGGAGGACTATTAGTTTTTTTTTTTTTTTTTTTTTTTTCAAATTATAACATTGCTTTCAAATTATTCAATTATATTTTCGATAAATTTTAGATTTTGACAAATGTCCAACTATCGAAATCGACAACGCAAAAATCCCAGATTGAGACTAATTCTAATAGGCCCTCAGTCCTAAAAAAAAAAAAAAAAAAAAAAAAAAGTCTGAGTTGAGGTATATAAAAAAATGCTATGAAGTAAAATTCAGAAGAAATACGTTAGATTTGTAATATTACTATTTTATTTTAAAATTATAAAGTGTCATTTTCTCATCGACTAATTTAATATTTAGTAATTTTTTATTTTTCTCAAGAAAGCATATTTCCTTTTATGTTGAAAAAAAAAAATAAATAAATAAATAATAAATAAAAAATAAAAAATAAAAAATACCTCGTAAACTTTTTTGGCAACAATTAAAAATTTAAATGGCTTATATTAAGTCAATTACCAGTTTATTGTTTTCATATTTTAATTAATTTTAAACAATCTAATCAAATTTCCGGTATAAATAGTAGCTTATGTTCTATTCCAGACTATTCTCTATCTCTGTACCAAATTTCATCCAGATCCGTTTAACCGTTGTGGCATGATTGAGTAACAAACATCCATCCATCCAAACTTTCGCATTTGTATATTAGTATAGATTATGAAGTGTCATTTTCTCATCGACCAATTTTTCTCGTGAAAGCATATTTCATTTTATGTTGGGAAAAAAAAAAAAAAAAAAAAAAAAAAAGAGGACTAATGTGCAAGTTGTACCTGACGGGACTAAAGTGAAAGTTGTACCTCAAGGGACTAATGTGAAAGTTGTACCTCACGGGACTAATGTGCAAGTTGCACCGAACGAACAAACTATTTCTTTCAACGAAAATGCCTACTAACCCTTAACGATAGGTCTATTATATCGTATTTATCTTAATATAACTCAATACTTACTTCGCTTCCTTCTTCGACTCGTTTTAATAAGCATTTTTTATATGCATGAGCAGCCCCCGGAAAACAACATTTAATCATTAAATTCATTTTTTTACTTATTTTTATTTCATATTATTTCACGCGCACTTTTTATTTCCTAATTCAAAATTATTAAAAAAAACTTTTTCGATATCGCTTGTAACGATACTAATTATTATTTTTTTTCTTTTCTTTTTCTTTCAATAATAATAATAATAATAAAAAAGATTTTGATGAAATTCTGGCAAAAGCAGAATTTAGTTTAGGAGGGAGGACTATTAGGTTTTTTTTTTTTTCAAATTATAACATCGCTTTCAAATTATTCAATTATATTTTCTTTTGCAACTACTTTTGGCTTGTATAAATGGCTTGTATTACCATTTGGCTTAAAGAATGCACCTGCCATACTTAACCGTACCATAAGGAGAATTTTACAAAATACAAAATTAATTTTGCTTGTAATTATTTCGATGATATCATTATATTTTCTGAAAATGAAGAGGAGCATATGGCGCATTTAGAAAGAATTTTTTTTTAAATTTGTATAAATGAAAATCTGAAACTAAAATTATCTAAATGTAATTTTGTTAAGTCTGAAATAAATTTTCTTGGGTATGAGGTTTCCAATGGTACAATTACACCTGGCAATGCTAATATTGAAATAATCAAAAAATTAGAACGCCCCAAAAATGTTAAATAGTTGCAGAGATTTTTAGGATCCTTGAATGTTTATAACAAATTCATTTCAAATTATGCTAAAATTCGGTATCCCTTAAATAACTTGCTTAAGAAAAATGTTCCTTATGTATGGACTGATAAATGTGAACAGTCATTTCAAAAATTAAAAAATGCTTTAATTGAAAAACCCATTTTGAATTTGTATAACCGCAAGAAACCATGTCATTTGTTTGTTGACGCTTCAAGTCATGGAGTTGGATGTGTAGTTAAACAACCCGATGAAAATGAAAAATTACACCCCATAGCATATCATTCCCGAAATTTAAAAGATTATGAAAAAAATTATGCCATCACAGAACTTGAATGCCTTGCAATTATAGATGCATTAGATAAATTCTATCACTATTTACATGGACAAAAATTTATTATCCATACAGATCATGCCGCCCTTACTTGGCTTAAAAATGTAAAAAATCTTAGAGGACGTCTTTTCAGATGGTCCTTAAAACTTAGCATGTTTGATTGTGAAATAAAATATCAAAAAGGATCTACCAACATTGAAGCCGATATGCTGTCAAGACTACCTGAGTCCCAACATAATTCCCATCATAACTCGCATCATGTCCACCTCCTTGACCTAAATGAAATTAAAAGTATGCAACAACAGGAAAGTGTAATTATTAATAATAAAAAATGTATAGAAATTAATGATCTCATTGTAACGAAAAAGAAAAGTTTGTATAAGATTATTGTTCCAGTGTCACTAAGATTAACTTTATTAAACAAGGCCCATATACAATTCGGTCATCCGGGTATTTAAAAGATGATAAATTTAATTACCCCTCAATATTATTGGCCCTCAATAAATAAAGACATTGAAAATTTTGTTAAATATTATCACACCTGTCAAATTAATAAGAAATGTAAACAAAAAAGATTGGGATTATTACAGCAGGTACCCCCAACAGATCGGCCCTTTGAATGTTTGTCGTTAGACACTGTTGGAGGATTTAATTATTACAATTCAACGAAAAAGTATCTGCATTTGGTCATCTTTTATGCAACTCGTTACGTATGGGGATTTCCATCAAAAAGTGTGACAACTGAAACTTACACCAACTTTTTGAAACAAGTTTTCCAAATACGAGTACCTGCAAAACTGTTAACAGATAGAAATGCTGCATTTACTTCTTCACGTTTTAAGAAATTTTTAAGAAATTATAACGTTAAACATATTTTAACTAGCAGTCATCATCCCGAAACAAATGGAAAAGTAGAACATTTTAATCAAACTATCGTAACTAGACTTAAATGCAAAGTAAATTCCATTTCATCTAAAGTACCTTGGACCAAATTATTAGAGGAGGTTCTTAGCCAATATAATGCTACCCCTCATTCGGTTACAAAATTCTCACCTAGTTATTTATTATTTGGAAACTTTCCTTATGATCCTTTAATTCCCAATAACAGTTATTATCCCAAGTCGAATGAAGCTAAAAAGTTAGCAAAAGAAAACACAATTTAATACCATAATAGAAATAAAGTAAGATATGATGCTCGGTTTCTCTCTGCTAAATCAGCTAAATTTAAAGTTGCTGATGAAGTATTATATGAAGAATTCCATTATCCTAATACGCGTAAATTAACCGCCCCATAATCAGGACCGTATACGATTAAAGCAATTATCAGAGGTCAATTTCGAAACTGATAGACCAAATCCTCATTTCAAGAAACAATCCGAAATTGTTCATTCATCTAAATTAAGATATTATAATAGTCCACAAAAATTCAAATTAAGCCATGAATAACACTAGGTCGGTTCTGCGCCAAAATATTTTTTTTAATTTTGCTGTTCTATCTCCCTGCGACGCGTTGGATGAGGACCCACTGAGTTCGGGGAAATCGGCGGAATGTCGGGAGACATATAACTTCCTTTCTTCGACTCAGTGGTACGACCGTGCGGTTGCATGATTGTGCCTCCTTCTTTTATAAGTAAACCTCCAAATTTAAAAAATAGTTAATAATAAATAAAAAACTAAAGTAAATCTCGAAACACGAGTCTTCCACTCCTTAAACCCCCTTTCTTAAAGGCAACTGTTTACTCATGTTCCTCTGAACTCACCTGAGTGAGAAATTCGAGGAGCATGGAAAAACAAGCGTGCTTATCCCCCTGCTGAGATTTGCCAAAAATCCACCTTTTTGCACTTTAGAATTTTGTTTGGTTGGCAAACTCTCACAGGGTTTCAAGGGTCAAGGCACCCATCCATATAAATTCTTGCAAAAATAACATTTTTTTTTATACGTTTGTGGTATACCATGAGAAAGTACACGAAATGATAGGTACTAATAAAAAGTGACTTATTGATTTCAATTTCATGTGTAAACAGAAAATTTTATTAGTCATGATTTGTAATATTAATATAGTTGTTTCTATATATTATATACCTGTATTGAATTATATAACAGTTTTATATTTCTATGGCATAATATTTTATATCAGACATTTTTATCGTATTAATATGAAAAAGTGAAAAAAAAATCTTGTTTTATAATTAATCTATTATTTAAGTGTTATAAGTGTTCTAATATCCAAAAATGTCAACCAAACGGACAATGTCAATTGATGGGATCTTACGTGAAATTGTTAAGGCCTAAACGTTTAAAAACATGTTATCAAACACAAGAACAAAGTGACCGTTCATAATAAACTGAAGTGAAGAAATTAAAACATGTTCCAAAGACATTAATAAGAGACTTTAGCAACGACCGGTCAACCCTCGGTATATTGTTTGAATCTATTTTTTATATTATTGTGTGTTGTATTTAATTACATTTATACTAACTATATTGTATTGTAAGCATTTAATCTATAAGTTAAAAATGTCAATGTGCATTTACTATATTATTACACATATTATTATGCCTAATATTTTTATACTAATCACCAAACTGACGGTGAAGCCTGTAAACCTTTGTACGAGTCCAAGGCAATGAAGAACATTCCGCAAAAATTAGTAAAAAAAAAATAACGTAAGCCATAGTAATTATAAAATTTTACTTACCTACAGGGTAAGATCCCACAGTCTTGGACGCAAGACTGGGTGACCTTTCTTGGACGAGGGGGGGGGGATATGAGAGATATAAAATATAATGGATAAAAAAGATGTAAGAAATAAATTAATATTTTTATATTTTAAATTATTGTTTTTACATTCTAGGGTATTCTTTTTAAATGGCAAAAAGAATTAAAAGAAATTTCATATTAGATTATAAATTACTCTAAAAGTATAAAAAAAAGTAACGAACGGAAATTACAATCGCGATCATCATCATTTGAAAAGAAATAAACAAATTAATCATTTAAGCATTTTGATATCTGGAAATACCCTATAAATAAATTTAATGAGCAATAGAAAAATATCTGGGCGCCGGAAAGATTCAATTGAAAGAATAAAAGATTTATGAGTCTAAATTACGGTTTGATTATTTTATGTCAAATATAAAGCAATAAATAATACTTTTAATGACTTAGCGAATTAGCAACTTTGGCGGGTTAAGGCTCCAGACGGCCTGGAAGAAATGAAAGTACAACAAATGGGAAATAACGAGAAGGTGTTGCTTATTAAAGGGATAGCCAATTAAAGAAAATGGGATGGGCTTAGAAAAATTTACACCAAAAATTATGGTTTAAAAGATGGAACTCGCCAAAATTTAGTAATCTTTGTTGATTAGCTCTTGTCAGTAAAAGTTAGAAACTCTGCGCCACCGAATTTGAAAGTTACGTGCGAGGTCGGGCACCGACAAAGTCTGGTCAACATCACGGGACTGATTTCAAGACCCCACCAGTCTTCATTGCCTTAAAAGACTCGGATCCCTAGCCCTGAAATGGATTTTAAATAAAGAAGTTTCCAGTTAGCCTGACTAGATTATTTACTTATGGTTCCACGATTGCAAACAAGAAATCAGGAGTATGTGGCATTACATATATATATATATATAAATATATAAATAGATTTAAAAGTTTTGGTAAATAATGAGTTAAAGACAATAGACTACTGTAGGGTCCTAGGTCTGAGTAGAATGCTCATCATACGGGTTTTTCTAAAGCGAATTAGCCTGTACAGTCGGTTGTAAAATTAGTGAAGCATACAACCACATTTTTCCTATTTCTTTTTTTTTTTTTTTTTTTTTTTTTTTTTAGGCCCACCAGCGGCCGAGCGGTTCTGCGCTCAAAGCTGGTAGATGGGAGGTGCCGGGTTCGATCCCAGGTCGCGCTCATCGACCTAGCCGTTCGGAGTTTTCCATGGTTTCCTCCGAAACTCGCGTAAATACGGGCTAGGACCCCTTAGAAAGACCCCCATGGAGGGCATTCCCCCTATAGGCCTAGGACACGTACGGAGTCAATCGGCCTTAAACCCAACAACCAACCAACCAACCTATTTCTTTTTTTAGTTTGACCGCTAATTTTTAACATCAACTTACTTTTTCATAAACAGCATAAAGACAAAGATCATGACTCGACAAATACTTACTTAACAAAGAAGTATTAGGCGCGCATCTTTTAAATATGAATTATTTCTAGCACTTCAATAATTTTGCTATCAACTGTATTTACTCAAGTTTTGGAAAAAATCACACAAATTTCTGAACGGCAAACGGAATCAGCTCAACAAGGGATTGAACCCTGCACCTCCCGTCCTCCAGCATTGAGGATACAACCTCTCGGCCATTAGTGAGGAATAAAGAACAGGAAAGTTTATTGTAATCTGGTTAACGTGATAAGTATTGTCAATGTCAGCACGGTATGTTTCTTGTTGACTGGAAAATTGATCAATTACAATGGTACCAACAAATGCTGATCTCCTTTTGTCAATGGTGAAATATTGCATATTGATTAATAAGAATTCCATAGTAGGTAAATCCACTGAGATTATTCCAGTTATTTTGTCACCAGCTAATAAATTAAGAAGCATTCGTGCTTGAGGCACCTGTTGGGCATTATCGAATATGTAGAATTTTTTGTTCTATTATTTTGATGTCGTTTCTTTAGAAAAATATTAGAGTATAAATATGCGAATAAATGTTATTAATTTTTTGAGCTATTGATTGATTGTCACTATACTTTTTAATAAAATAGTGTGTGATGGATGGAGAGTTCGAATTCAATTTCACAAAAGCAACCGAAGGCAGAAAGATTAAAGTTAAAAAACGAACAAACCAATAATTAAAAAAAGAAAGAAAGAAAAGAAAATCTAACTATAATTCAGTAGAGTGAAATATGAAGATAAACAGTCCTGATTTAGTAACTTTAAAAATTCAGTACTGTGAAAAAATTAAGGACGCATGAATAAGCAGAATATTGCATTAATATAATGTGATATTAAATTCAAAAATATGACATTAAAGTAAAACATTATATTAATGCAATATATGAAAAAATAAATAAATAAAATACCTTTTCCATTGGTTCTTTTCATAATCATATTTTCAAAAGATGTGTCACGTGAACAACCAATGTTTTCACTTTTAATTCCAGGAAAATGCTCTAGAATATAATTTCTTTTGCGTTCAGTACCTAAAAAAGTTTATGGAAGATAAATATTACAAATAATAATAATAATAATAATAATAATAATAATAATAATCTTTTATAATAATAATAATAATCTATACATATAATAAAATAAGATGTTTGTGTGTGTGTCATTGTGTATGGTTTCCAGAGCTTTTTAAGAAAACGGCTGATGGCTGAGCTACAAAAATTTGCATGGTGGTTCGAAATGACCTCTCCTGATGCACCTCGAAGCCCGATTTTCGAATTTTGTTTTACTTTCTTTTAATTAATTAAAATGTTAAAATAAAAACCTTCTAATTACTGATAAATTGGCCATTTAATTTTAATCCTTAATTTAATTGTTGCCAAAAGAAATTATCATTATTTTTTGGACAGAAAAAAAAAAAAAAAAAACGTGAACAATAAAAATTACATTTATTTAAAATATTTAATTTTATTCCTTAATTTAATTGTTGCCAGTAAAATTATCATTATTTTTTCGACAGAAAAAAAAAAAAAGTGAACAATAAAAATTACATTTATTTAAAATGAGGAAAGTAAATTAAAAAAAATTAGAAATATCAGTCGTATCGTTACAAATAAGATACCAAATGAAAGATGCAATTTTTGTGAATCCAACGGATTAAACAGCTTATCGATCGGACAACTAGATTTTTTAAAATTAACTAATGTATGTATTTTAGGTGGCAAGAGAAGGAGATTGTGTGGAAACCGTTTGGAAATTTTTTTTAAATGTGCTACTGATTAAGTCACATGTTTTTTTTAAAGTGGGATTAAAAATTGCAGTTTTGAAATTTTTTAAATTTTCTTTCACAAACACAAACATATAGTATACAGCCTGTACAACACTAGACCAAATTGAAGTTCAAATTTCATCAATATTTAAATAAATAAATGAAAATAAAAATATGTTTAATGGGAAATATATATAACCATTAAAAGTTTAGTTGTCTAAAATATGGCAGAAATAGCGCTCATAGCATATTGTTACAAGGTATTAAGTCTTATTTTTACAAGGGATTAAATCTAAAATGGTGACAAAAATTCAAAAGTCGCCAAAGAGAGGCGGTACTATGATCATGCTTACAAACCATGAATTATATATAACCACAAAAAATTAATTGTCTCATGCAACAGACGTAGCCGGTCATAGCATATTATAATATTTAGCGTGAAATTGTTATCATTTTTATGGTTGATCGGGGATAAACAAAATAAACATAGGAAATAACGTAAAAGCAAATATTATGTGCACCACGTATAGTGTTCTTCATATGTATCTGGGATTCAAATATAAAAGGGATACTTCACTTTTTTCGATACCATCTATTTCGAAACTGTTATCTAATAAGGACTTAATGGAAGCCTATTGGTAAACCATTGTCTCATTTAATAGGGACAAGCGCCCGAGTTTTAGCGGATGACCAAATCGCTACCGAAGGCAGCAGGGATCCGAAGCGAGCTTTTGAGTAATTTTAGTATTTTTTTTAATAAAGCTATATAGAAAAGAGTTTCCTTTAAATTTAGTGACCAGCGAAGCGGGCAAAGCCTGCTAGTACATATAATAAAATAAGATGTTTGTGTGTGTGTCATTGTGTATGGTTTCCAGAGCTTTTTAAGAAAACGGCTGATGGCTGAGCTACAAAAATTTGCATGGTGGTTCGCAATGACCTCTCCTGATGCACCTCGAAGCCCGATTTTCGAATTTTGTTTTAGTTTTCTTTTAATTAATTTAAATGTTAAAATAAAAACCTTCTAATTACTGATAAATTGGCCATTTAATTTTAATCCTTAATTTAATTGTTGCCAAAAAAAATTATCATTATTTTTTGGACAGAAAAAAAAAAAAAAAAAAAAAAACGTGAACAATAAAAATTACATTTATTTAAAATATTTAATTTTATTCCTTGATTTAATTGTTGCCAAAAAAATTATCATTATTTTTTCGACAGAAAAAAAAAAAAAAAAAAAAAAAAAAAAAAACGTCAACAATAAAAATTACATTTATTTAAAATGAGGAAAGTAAATTTAAAAAATTAGAAATATCAGTCGTATCGTTACAAATAAGATACCAAATGAAAGATGCAATTTTTGTGAATCCAACGGATTAAACAGCTTATCGATCGGACAATTAGATTTTCTAAAATTAACTAATGTATGTATTTTAGGTGGCAAGCGAAGGAGATTGTATGGAAACCGTTTGGAATTTTTTTTTTTTTAATGTGTTACTGATTAAGTCACATGTTTTTTTTAAAGTGGAATTAAAAATTGCAGTTTTGAAATTTTTTTAAATTTTCTTTCACAAACACAAACATATAGTATACAGCCTGTACAACACTAGACCAAATTGAAGTTCAAATTCCATCAATATTTAAATAAATAAATAAAAATAAAAATATGTTTAATGGGAAATATATATAACCATTAAAAGTTTAGTTGTCTAAAATATGGCAGATATAGCGCTCATAGCATATTGTTACAAGGTATTAAGTCTTATTTTTACAATGGATTAAATCTAAAATGGTGAAAAAATTCAAAAGTCGCAAAGAGAGCTATATTAAGGCGGTACGATGATCATGCTTACAAACCATGAATTATATATAACCACAAAAAATGAATTGTCTCATGCAACACACGTAGCCGGTCATAGCATATTATAATATTTAGCGTGAAATTATCATTTTCATGGTTGATCGGGGATAAACAAAATAAACATAGGAAATAACGTAAAAGCAAATATTATGTGCACCACGTATAGTGTTGTTCATATATAACTGGGATTCAAATATAAAGGTGATACTTCATTTTTTTCGATACTATCTATTTCGAAACTGTTATCTAATAAGGACTTAATGGAAGCCTATTGGTAAACCATTGTCTCAGGTAATAGGGACAAGTGCCCGAGTTTTAGCGGATGACCAAATCGCTACCGAAGGCAGCAGGGATCCGAAGCGAGCTTTTGAGCAATTTTAGTATTTTATTTTATTTTCATAAAGCTATATAGAAAAGAGTTTCCTTTAAATTTAGTGACCAGCGAAGCGGTCAAAGCCTGCTAGTAATAATAATAAAAGAGTTGCATCATTTATTCATTATGAATCATTTTCGAAAATTACAGGACAATTATACTAAAATCTTAATTTTTGAATATACTTAATATATATATATATATATATAATAATAATAATAATAATTCGAAACTCAAAAAGAAAAAGGAAAAATAAAATCATACTTTTAAAAACTACAATCACTAATGTCATCTAAAAAATTATAATTATTCCTAAGAAAAAAAAAAAAAAAAAAAAAAAAAAACATTAAAAATTCTGTCAAAGACATAATTTAGTTTAGTACGAGGATTATTAATTTCAATCTGTAAAATTTTAATTTTAATTTTTAATTTATCTTTACTTTCTCTTATCCATAGAGTTGAGAAAGTATTGTTTTAGGGTCAAATTTTCGAACGTGAGTTTTTGTTATATTTACATGTTCTGAAGTCCCCTGAATACGAAAATCATGTTTTTAGCGAATGGTCTGTGTGTCTGTGTGGATGGATGTCTGTCTGCTGTTATCAGCATACCTCAAGAACAAATAGTAGCAGAAATTCCAAACTCGGTATGCTAAATGTGTATCATATAGCGATGCTACAGTAAGCTTTTCTTTGAGATGAAGCAAATGGTTCGTGTACAGGGACACTCAAAAGTATTCAAATACATTACGTCTATGGCGGAAATTGCAAAATCGTCTGTATTAAAAGATAATTTTTTTAAATAATAATTTTAATAAATTATTTTTTAAAAACAGAATTATTTTTTAATAACCGAATTAAATTCTATATAAATGTAGGTGCATTAATGAAACAGGGGGTTGAGGGGGGTGGTAGCCCCCCTCACACAGAACTAATTATCATATAAAACTCTTCTGAAGCCTAATTTGAATTGTTTAACACAGGTTTACATAACAGTACTCGTTATCTTACCTCTTAATCTGCAACCTGTATTTATAGTATTAAATTGCAGGGTAAGAGAAAGTCGTGTGAGTGACACACCAGATTATTTATCGCATTTTTTTTACCATAAATCTGGGCCACGTACTTTTTAAAATGACTGAAATGAATTAAAATGAAGTGGTACCACCTAAATTTCATGCTTCAGTTAATTAAAAAAAAATCGTATTGTCATGTGGAGAAACTGTTTGCATCCCTGGATTCAGAAAAATCGCCCCTTTCATTTACAATCGAACTTGTAACGATAGGACTGATATTTATACTTTATTTCGGTGTTACACAAAACTGGTCTACAAAAAATCCAGATTGAAACTAATAGTCCTCCGTCTTAATAAATAAAGAAAATGTGAATATAAAAAATCAACCCTCTTAAAAATATAATAAAACGACAAAAAAAAAAAAAAAAAAAAAAAAAGAAAAAGAAAAAGAAATCTTGTTTTTTAAAAAGCTATACAAGAACATCATATTTCCAAAACTTGTACCATAAAATGCACAAAATGAACTCAATTCATTTGACAACCCTAGAAAGGTCTCTATACTTGCCTCGCGGTTTTACTTAGTTGGTTAAAATAGACAGAAAATAATATTTTTTGTCACTTTCGTTGACATTATATTTATTTATATCTGTGGTTGCAACAGCATTAGAAACAACGTTATGAATCCAATAGTAATTGATGGGTTAAATTTGCATTTAACGGCTTATTTCGATACCTTGCGCAACTATAAAACAAGAATGAAAAATCATGCCGTACGGTACGTTTTGATTATTAACACTTTCCAACTGTACATAATTGTTATATCGTATTCAGTGTTCTTTGTCTATGTTATCATACAACGGATAGACAGAAGAACTGAAAGGCATACAGACAGACTAACTGAATTCCTAATCGCTCTTAAACATTGTTCGAAAGTGTTAAAAATGCTTTATGCAAATAAATAAACAAACAAATAAATAAATAAATGAAATAAAATAAAATAAATAAATAAATGCACCCCTTGGATTCTAACTGCAACTCTCAATGCATCTAAATATTTTAATGTAGCCCTGTAAATCTGAAAGTTAACCATTTCATATTCTATACAAAATCTTACTTTAGCACATTTAACAGTAAATGTCAATTTCTTTATGATTTTTGCAGTATAAACTTATTTAAACGGGGTTTATAAAAATGTCTTTCCTAAATTGCAATGAATTGGCATTTTTTTTAGGTGTTCCTGTACACACACGAGTTGTCCAAGATCTATTAATGCCATTCTAAATAGGGAAAATTTAATAGTGAACCTGAATAACATTTATCATTTTTTAAAATTTCTAAAAATATTTATGGACGCTGGAAGCGGGCAGACGGGCAGATAGACAGATGGATTGTCCGACAGACTGTCCATAAAGTACAAATTCAAATTCTATTCTCACTTAAAAATTGTCAGATAACGCTTAACGTAAAAGAAAATGCAATTCCAACAAATTTCCAATAATAGCCCTTAATGTAAATGAATATATTTATGTGGCCTTGTAAATCATATGAGGGTTCGATCCTCAATGCGCCAGTATGTTGCTGTTTGCAGATAATTAATAGAAAATATTCACAGTGTTAGAAGAAAATCTGTCATTGTCTTCACAGTATCCTAAAGCGTACGGATGACGAGAAAATGACAAAAAACTAATTTGAAGTTGATGGTGTGTTGGTTACTTTGTAGGCAAATGGCTGATTGCAGAACTACAGAATTTTGCATTAAGTTGCATTTTAACCTCACCTGGTGCTCATGGAAGCCCGATTTTCAAAATTTTCATTAGCTTTTTTAAAGTTAATTAAGAATTTTGCCACTGTGGGGATTGTCTGGTGCTTCCATCTGTTTTCATAGAGTTAAGATGATAATCTGTCTGAGAAATGTCTGTCCGAAAAACGTAGTTTTTGAATAATAGCAGGGCCACTTATCGTTCAGTTAGCATTAAAATTGAAATGTCTGGTTAAGGCGCAAATGTTAATTTTGGGGACCTGCAACCGATGTAGCATAATGGGGTACCCAAAGCTAAATTTTAAGCGATTTTAATGGAATTTTGTTTCAAAATTTATAAAATTATTTAAAATATCGTGATTAATGATTTTGAAAATGCCTTTAAATATAGTAACTAGCGAAGTACGCAAAACCTGCTACTATATTAATATTAACACGCTTTTATTAGCTTCACCTGTATGTATGTATGTTTTTATGTATGTTTGTATGTTTGTAACCGCTCTGGGAGCAAACAAAATATCTATATTGTAAAAAAAGTCTTTCTCTGCGTGAACGTCGTGGTGTTGAGGTATAGCTCCGCGCTACAACCTAAAGGTCTAGCGTTCGATCCCAGTCAGGGGAGATTTTTTAAAAATGGTTTTTGTTTAATTCTAAATTATTTTAATTAAAGATTTAAATGTATGTAAATATTACGGTGTGTCACTCACACGATTTTCTCTTACATTGCATTTTAATACTAAGATAGATATTTTGTGCTTTTTAGTTCACATTTCTATAAAAGCGTGTTTTTTAATTTTTTAAAACTATAATATTATTATAATACATGCTTGTTTACTAACATATACCATTAAATCAATTGTTTTAAAAATCATCCTTCTATTTCTTCGAGGAATATTGCCAAACAACAAAGTTTCTTCAACAAAGTTTCGAAAAACTAGTCCACTACCATTGTTATTTCTTTAACGTTCATCGGTTTCATACTGAAAAAACAAAATTTCGAGTTCTGATACCATTCTTGCTGATTTTTATGTAAAATAACCTCCTGAATCCGAATATGACTCCCATTTTGCCCAGTCACCCACCGTTTTCTAGAAACACCACCCCGTCTCTCAATATCTTTCCCTGTTTGATAATTTTATAACCATGAATTTGATTTGATGATTGAAAAAGAATCAATTTAACACCTAAAAGCAAAAATATATAAAGTTTAAAAAATAACATTAATAACATATTAAAAACTAGTATGTTGTGGCCACCACAAGACTTTCTTCTATATTTTCCTATACAAATTCACGCAGTAACAATATTTAAAAAAAAAAAAAAAAAAAAAAAAAACGATTTTTTTCATTTTTTTTTTCGTTAAAAGTAAAAAAAAATCGATAACTTTGTTTTAAATTACCACATATTTATAGTTCAACCATTCGTTTTAAAGGTATTGACGAGACCTTTCGAAAGATACCGATCTTGAAAATTTACACCCCCCCCCGGAGAGGGTACTTCCCCCTGGGGGGGGGGGGAAGCGAGGCCCCAATTTTTTTCCCTAATTAACTACTACTATTATCAATAATTCATATTAATTTCACAATCACATCATTATGTACATTTATACGAAATTTTTTCCTATACTGCCATGTTAAAAATTTAGAAAAAATACGATCACAGCGCCACCTGTTGAGCGATTGATCCCCAAATCTAATTAGCCTCAGTTTATGCCAGGGGCCAACTAAATACCAAGTCTGGTTAAATTTCGTTAAAAAAAAAAAACGATTTTTTTCTAAGTTTTTTTTTTCGTTAAAAGTAAAAAAAATCGATAACTTTGTTTTAAATTATCACAGATTTATAGTTCAACCATTCGTTTTAAAGGTATTGACGAGACCTTTCGAAAGATACCCATCTTGAAAATTTAATCCCCTCGAGGGGGGACTTCCCCCCCACGGGGGGTGGCGAGGCTCCTACGCATACAAAATTTTTTTCCCAGTTGACTATCTCTGTTTTAAATAATTCTTGTAAATTTCATAATGATTACTGAAAAATAATTCTCTTTATGCACATTTATACAAAAATTTGTCCTATATCACCATGTTAAAAATTTAGAAAAAGCGGGATGGCAACGCAACCTTTGAGACAATTTTTACCAAAAGTTGATAGGCACTAATTTATGTCAAGGTACAATTACATACCAATTTGTATGAAATGCTGTGCAGTAGTTCTTGAGATACAGTTGCCACAAAATTTTGTCACACACACCCACACACACACACACACACACAGACAGACAGACAGACATTTTCTAAAAATGGTCAAATCGTGTTCTACAGCTCTCAAAACGTGTAAATTCATCAAAAACCCGAGGTCGAAAATTTTTACGAATCCAATACTTTCTCTATATTACATATAAAAGAAAGTAAAAATATAAGATATGTAGTACATAATTTCAGTGGAAAATCCCCCCCAAAACTTTTCCCTTGACGCAAATGTCCATGTTTTACAAGTTTCCAACTATCTAGCCCCTCAGAAGATAGTTAACGGTCAACACAATCCCCCCCCCTCTCCTAAAAATAATATTTATAGCCATAAAATAACCGAAAAATGATAAAATTTGGGGGCCGTTTCTAAAAAAAAATTGGATCATACGGCAAAATGGGCGTCCTATCCGGATTAAGGAGGTCATTTTACATAAGAATATGCTAAAATGGTGTCAGAAGCAATTTTCAAGCCGAGCAGTGTATTTAAATGTTTTTTTAGATAACGATTTTTTACTATATTGTTCTTGTATTAATCTTATTTTAAACTTTTATTTCTTCTGTGTTCGGTTTAAAGCAACTCTACTCTTAAATTTAATAAGTGATGTTTCAGACGTAGAAGTAAGGTCACTTATTTCTTAGTAAGTAGACGTATATGCACCTTGCTGTTTTGTATTAGGACACGTGCCCAGTTATTCCACCTGATCAAAGGTCATGCTGTTTTCTGATCTGAAACAACTGCTTCGAAATTTTGCATTTGGTACTGTTTACTGACCAAGTTACTTACCCTGAAAAAAAAAAATTCTACGACTGCGACATCTAGATAAAAGCTTTTTGTAAAAAAATAGAACCGTCCAAAAAGACACTACTGTTCAAACAACAAACAAACAAACAAACAAAAATTGGTATGAAATGAAATTGTAAATTGCGCCTAATAGTATAAAATAATTTCCTAAACAACCTATAACACTACAATTAATCATAACTTTTGCAGTCGATGAAAAATTAAATAAAATTTAATGAGTTTTTAAAGGTTTGTTTTTAGATCAGTAGCAACAAATGCTGTTGTCTCGAATGATCCATTTTCATGTTTCATTTATTATTTTATCACTGTATACAATTGGTCCATTAGTAGAATCTACACAGAACAGTGAACATTCTCCACAATGCGGTATTTATGTTTCTACGAAGTTAGAGTTTCCTTTGCAAATTTGGTGTAACTTTGATAACTATCATCCTTGGTGGCTTTTGGATTTGGCGATCAAAGCGTAATGCAAAAATATACACGCAAACGTCAGATACCAGCATCGGCTTACGAAATCTTATTTGTTTTCTTGAATCAAAGTAGTTTTCGGCTGCGTTTTGCAGGTGACAATGTGAGATGTGTATTTTGAATAGGATTTGATTTTTGTATTGAATAAAGGTATCAATTTTTATTTAATTTTGCGCCGACTTCATAGTTATGATTAATTGTAGTGTTATAGGCTGTTTGGCGAAGGAAATTATTTTATAATTTTAGGCGGAATTTACAATTTCATTTCATACCAATTTTAAATTTCTTGTTTGTTTGTTTGTTGTTTGAATAGTAGCTGCTTTTTGGAGTCGGTTCTATTTTTTTACAAAAAGATTTTATTTTTCTCTTTTCAGTGAAAACTTATTCATATAGCAGAACATTAGAAGATGTTCGACGGCAGTTTCACAAATCACAACTTCCAAGAAAAGGGACATAACTCAAAAAATGGTTTATGTCACTGAAAAATACATGAAATGCACCCAATGTGAACAAAAAAGTTACATCTCCATCTAGAAAGTTATCCACTCGAGAGACAGTTGTGCCAGTTTTATTCTAGTCAAGTTATTTTTAAGTTGATTTTTCTCAAATGCTGTATTTTTAAGTTGTGTCACTTTTCTTGCCTTTATCGGATATGAGCAGAAAACTATCTATTGAATGAACATAGAAATTAAAAAGTCTTTAGAAATGTAAAGAAGGGATACGCTGTATTCGTAACCAAAAATTCTGTTAGGCATATATATTGAACTTTACAGTGACTACGTATCACCCGCTGCTCAGGAAATTGCGCAGCGTAAAGTTCAAACAAAGAGCAAAGTATGCATGCAGCTGACGGACAGAAGTTTCAACATCGATACTTACATGCTGCTTTTACCAGTGTAGCTGCATGCATTCAGCAGTTAGAATGAGAACAGACTTTTGTGAGTATCCTGTAATCTGTTTATATCTTAATGGAATCAAAATGAAACCTATTTCAGGCCAAGATCATTACGACAACAAAAAAAGTATTAAAATTAAATAATCTCTTACGAAGTTATAAACAAACAAATTTCAACAACAACAACAACGAGAAACATGGTTTGTATTGAGAACCTCTTCCTTTATGAAGTAGGTTTAAAACGTCTATGCGTTAATCGATGTGATCGCTTACAATAACCATACTTTGAATTTTACATAGCATAAATGTCACCCGCTATGTTACAACATATGCAATGTCGTTCAAGTGTGCACAAAATAGGAAATTGTGAACACAAACAAATGCTTTTTTTAAGCGTTCTGTTTTTAGCATTAATATCTAAACTATCTTTTCGTACTAAATCAATGATGCTCGGCACTTTTATAATTCACATTTTTCCCCTGTCTTGAACCGTTTCCGAGATAGGATCGCTAACTCCACTGTTTTCCACCAGGTGGCGCTATAGGCGGTTGAATCCCGTAGCAGATGTCCTCTTTACTATACCTGCATACCACTTTTATGACTATAGCTGCAGCTGTTCAGCAGTTAAATGAGTCAGGACTGACTTTTTTCAGCACCCTGTATTTTTTTTTATCGTAAAGATATTACAATGGGACCTATTTCAGACCAAGACCTTTACAATAAAACAAAAAGTATCAAAATCGGATCATCCGTTCAGAAATGAGCTAACAAACAAAAACAAAAACAAAAAAACATACGCTTTGAATTGAGAATCTTCTCCTATTTGAAGTCGGTTAATTAGAGCACCTCTTACGAAGTTATAAACTTGCAAACAACAACCACACATAGCTCGAATTAAGAACATCCTCCTTTCTGAAGTTGGTTGAAAACAACTTTGCGCTAATCGATGTGATCGCTTACAGTAACAGTACTTTGAACCACAGAGTATACGTGTCATCTGCTACGCTGCAAAGTGCGCAACGTAGTTCAAGAGTGTACAGTGTAGGAAATTGCAAACAAACAACTGCACGTTTTAAGTGTTCTATTTTTAGCAATAATGTCTAAAAACTGTCTTTTCGTAGTAAATCGATGATGCTCTTCAACTTCGTAATTAACTTTTCTCCCATCTTGAACCGTTTTTGAGATAGGAGCGCTAATTCCGCTGTTTTTAACCAGATGACGCTTTATTTTCTTTAGATTGTAAAGATATTACAATGGGATCTACTTAAAACCAAGATCTTTACAAAAAAAAAGTATCAAGTAACCGTATTTTGAACTATATAGCGTATGTCTCACCAGCTATGCTACAATGTGGGGCATGTAGCTCAAGTGTGCATAGTGTAAGAAATTGCGAACAAACAAATGCACGTTTTTAGCATTGCATTTTTAGCATCAAAGACTAAAATATCTTTTCGTACTAAATCGATGATGTTCTGCAATTTTATAATTCACTTTTTCCCCCTGTCTTGAACCGTTTCCGAGATATGACAGCTAGTGTGAATGTCTAAACTCTATTTCTGTACTAAATCGATGATACTCTTCAAATTTGTAATTCACTTTTTTCTCTAGAACCGTTTACGAGATAGAAACATTAACTCCGTTATTTTCCACCAGGTGGCGCTGCAAACGGTTTAACCTTGTACTGCATGGCCACTTTGCTATACTTACATACGATTTTTATCACTATAGCTGCAGCCGTTTAGGAGTTAAAATAGTTGGGACTGATTTTTTAGATTTCTAGAGTGTTTTCGTACATTATTGAGTTCAAATTTATAAATCTCTGCAAATAAATACGAACACTAGAGGCGAGTTTTGGTAACTACTTATAATTCGAGTTTATGACCTAATTCTAAAAAAACGAGCTAGAATTTCTCGCAGTTCAAACGAATCATAATAATCATAATATTCGTAAAATTATTTCCCCATCTAGAAAAATATAGACCGGAAATTCGCAATGATTTCGTCTATTCAGTTTGATAGCTTATCTAATATGCATAATTCGAAAATCTATATTTCTAGTTTAAGGATTTTGAAAAGTTTACTTGTTCGGTTTAGATGAAGGCGGTATACGATTTTTTTCTCAGTATATTACTTTTTTATTTTTTTGTTTGATTTGAACCTGGGCATCTATTCTCCGACCAGGCTATACCTCAATTCCGACTGTGGCAGTCGTTATTTTGATCACGTGACGTCACATTCCGACTTTTGATTTGACGACTGTCGTTGTTTAAGGACGGTCGCTATGGCAGTCGGATCGGAGAATAGAAACCCAGATTAACGTTAACGTATAGATATTTCAAGCAAAAACTTTTTCAAAAATTAAAAATGCAGTTTTTTTTCCACATACTATCCGCTATACCTCTTATAATTATTTTTAAATTAGTCTTTTCGATTTTTAATAGGAAATAAGTAGTGAACTTTAAACAGTTATGCTGCGCTTGAAGTAAAATTTTAAGACAGTTTCCGGAAGAATATGAAAGGTTACTAGAATCTCTACTGTACTTACCTACAGTTGTGTAAACCTCACAATCCATACTAAGCGCTATATTAATGGCTGCCTGACCGACACCTCCAGTTCCTGAATGGATCAGGATACTCTCACCACGTTTCAAGCCTGCTCTTATAAGGAGACCATAGTAACACGTCATATATACCACAGGAACTGTTGCAGCTTCCTCAAGACTCCAGTGATCAGGCACAGGCATAAAGAAGAGGGGATCTACAACTGCTGCTGTAGCCATACCTCTCGATGTACATATTCCACAAACTCTTTCACCGTACTGATTTCTTCCAGAACATTCTAATCCCAAAACACTTTCACTTGATGACATTCCTATAACATAAAATTTATTAGCAGATTTATTTATACACCAGAGAGCTCAAAATTACTTTTTTTTAATTTTGATTCATTTTCATACTGAATGTACCGCATATTAGAAATGTTGCTTACTTGTGAGGGGGCTTTTACGTTTAATATTCATCATTAATTTTTAATTGTAATATTTAACTAGTATATTTGTCAATTATTTGTCCATTATATACTATATGAAATATTACTCTTTATAATTAGTGGTGATCTATAATATTAAGTTATCTGCGTACGATAACAAATTGTTTATCTGTGTGCCATGTACAGAAGAAACTGTGGCACGCACAGTTCTAATTTTTTTTACCATGTTTTTATTAACTTCGATTCTTGTGTGTTTGTGTGTTTGTCAGGGACAAATCTTGCAATTGATTTTTAACTAACTTCCCGACTAGCTAGATATTTGAAATTTTCAGGACAGCTCACAACACGGTGACAGTACATTTTTCTAATAATTTTAGTCAACTGCTTCAAGTTCCGCTGCCTTCGGCAGTGTTTATATGATTCGACAGAGAATTTATTTAACTAACTTCCCGACTAGCTAGACATTTGAAACTTTCAGAATAGTTCAGAATAAGGTTAAAATGCATATTTTAATACCTTTAGCCAACTGTTTCGGGTTCCCGCTGCCTTCGGCAGCGTTATCAGTACAAAGATTGCAATCGATTTTTTCCTAACTTTCCGACTAGCTAGACATTTGAAACTTTCAGGATAGCTCAAAACACGGTGACAATACATTTTTTTAATACTTTTAGTCAACTGTTTCAGGTCCCCACTGCCTTCGGCAGCGTTTATATGATTCCACAGAAAATTTATTTAACTAACTTCCCGACTAGCTAGACATTGGAAACTTTCAGAATAGTTCAGAACACAGTGAAAATGCATTTTTTAAAATATTTTTAACCAACTACTCCGGGTTCCTGCTGCCTTCGGCAGCGTTACCAGTACAAAGCTTGTAATCGATTTTTCACTAACTTCTCGACTAGCTAGACATTTGAAAACTTTAGGATAGCTCAGAATACAGTGACAATACATTTTTTTTTATAATTTTAGTCAACTGTTTCAGGTCCCTACTGCTTTCGGCAGCGTTTATATGATTCGAACGAAAATTTATTTAACAAACTTCCCGACTAGACATTTGAAACTTTTAGAATAGTTCAGAATACGGTTAAAATGCATTTTTTTAATACCTTTAGCCAAATGTTTCGGGTTCCTGCTGCCTTCGGCAGCGTTATCAGTACAAAGATTGCAATCGATTTTTCCATAACTTCTCGACTAGCTAGACATTTGAAACTTTCAGGATAGCTCAGAATACAGTGACAATACATTTTTTTTTTATAGCTTTAGTCAACTGTTTCAGATCCCTACTGCCTTCAGCAGCGTTTATATGATTCAACAGAAAATTTATTTAACTAACTTCCTGACTAGCTAGACATTTGAAACTTTCAGAATAGTTCAGAATACGATGAAAATGCATTTTTTAAATATTTGTAACCAAATGTTTCGGGTTCCTGCTGCCTTCGGCTGCGTTACCATTACAAAGCTTGCAATCGATTTTTCACTGACTTCCCAACTAGCTAGACATTTGAAACTTTTATAATAGCTCAAAACACGAGAGCAATGAATTTTTTTAAAAATTTATCCAATTGCTCCGGGTTTCCGCTGCCTTCGGTAGCGTTTATATGATTGAACAAAAAATTTAAAAACATGGTATATAAAAAGATCTTTTTATCTTGTAATTATTTTTTTTTAAATATATATAAAGGAATGTGTGGAGATTTGCAACATCATCATAATAGATTTAAAATATTAATTTAATTAATGAAACAATGAATGGTATATGCATTTTTTTTTAATCTTCGCAAAACAATGTGTGTAGAGCTTTACTATAGGAACCCCTGGCAACTTTTAATATTAGTTCCCCATCATACTATAGGTATGGGGGGGGGGAACTTAGGTAATCGTGAAAAATTTCGACCTCGGTTTTTTGAATTTTTTATACATTTTCAGGTGTGAGGAATCCGAAAATGACAAAATTTGTATGGTGTCTGTCTGTAGGGTGTCTGTTAGTGGGTCAGTGGGTCAGTCCGTTAGTGTGTTAGTCCGTTAGTTTGTTAGTCTGTTAACACGATATCTCACGAACAAATGTCGCAGAGAGGTCAGATCAGTTTTAAAATATTACTTTCGATACTGGCAAGAACCCTATTCATTTGCAACATTCGAATTAAAAAACTTCGCAAGATATTAGAAATTTACGATTTTCTTAGCATGGGAGAATAGGACAAAAATTCACTTAAACATGCATTAAATGGAAACTGTTTACTGTAAAAATGTCAGACCAGTTTTAAAATATCAGTTTTGATGCCGGAAGGAACATCAGTAACTATAAATATGCTACTTTGAAAATTTCGCAAGTTATTGGAAATTTACGAATTTCTTAACATGGCAGTATAGGGCAAAATTTCACATAAACGTCAATTTTGAGAGAGATTTTCATCGTAAAGATGTCAGACTACTTTCGAAATATTATTTAGGACACTGGCATGAATATTAATGACTATGAATTTTCGAATATTAAAATTTCGTAAGTTATTGGAAATTTACGAATTTCTTAACATGGCAGAATAGAGCAAAATCTCACATGAACGTCAATCTTGAGGGATATTTTCATCGTAAAGATATCAAACCACTTTCGAAATATTATTTAGGATACTGGCATGAATATCATAGACTATGATTTTTTCAATTTAAAAAATTCGTAAGTTATTTGGAATTTACGCTTTACTTAACATGTCAGAATATGGCAAAATTTAGCATAAACTTTCATTTTGAGGATCCTAAATACATAAGATAACTTCAAAATTACATTTATGATATTTGTTTGAACATGATTGAATACAAATATTCTAATAGGAAATTTTCGTAAATTATTCGTAATTTACGATTTTATCAACATAGCGAAATTAAAAAAAAAAAATCATTTAAATATGAATTTTGAGGATTATTGCATTAGAAATTGTAGCATGAAAACTAAACAACGGAATCGACCCTGATAAAATAAATTAATAGGTTAGAATGAGATAAATATATCGAAGTGAACGGTGGATAGCCTATTAGGCGGGGATTTCATTCTGTCACTGTATCAAGCCTTGGTCAAATTCATTTCTTTAAACATGATTATAATATGTCTCGCACTAGAAATTTATGAGAACATAAATATGATGAGGAACTGAGCAGAGTCCACCTATGCGAACTAGTCTTTGCTAATTGGCAATGAATTAAAATGGCCATTGCAACTGAATAAGTGCGAGGAGGACCAACGCATGTACAAAGCAAAGACCTTGGCAAGAAACATGTGAGATCGGCGCCAAATTCGGGGTGACTTCTAATAAAGCTGTTCCCTAATATGAATGCATATTTAGTTCACTTTAAATTAACCGTGTTCCTAATCAACATGTAATGAATTTCAAATAATAGAATGTCATTCATATCTCCTTAACGGTTGTATTTCATGGTCCTTGTCCATGGTTTTGATTTGCTGAAAATAGCCGTCAGTCGAAATATACAGGGTAATCTTAATTAAACTTGGCCTATTTAGAGCAGGCTAAAATGCTGATTGAATCAAAAGTTTGTATATAGACGATTTAAAGGATACACTGAAAGATTCTGAAAAATAAATAAATAAATAAATAATGATAATCAAATTTTAAAAAATTCCGTTAGGAGGCGGATTACAGTCAAAATGCTTGAAATGATATGCAGTAAATAATTGCGGTCTATTTTAGCATTTTCAAACCTAAAATTTTTATTCTAGTGTTTTGCAAAACTTTTTGCGGCAAAACTGTACTGGAGACAAAGTGATTAGCCGTTTATTTTTCATTCCTTGACCGGTCTGTTCTCCCGATCTTAATGCAGGTGATTTTTGGTTATGCGGCGACTTAAAAAATGTTGGGTTAATCATGGAAATGCCGTAACTTTGGATGACCTGAAGGACCGCATAACGTTGCATGTGCGGCAGATCACTCGTGATCAGCTGTGTTAAGCGGCTGAACACACTGTTCATCGGCTGCAAATTTTACAATTTAATGATGGGGCCTACATTAAACAATATGCTTTACACCGCTAAACAGTCTCGAAAAAATATCAAACATGTCTAAAATAATAAATAAAGATGTTTATATCGATATCTGTAGCTTGTTTGTATTTTGATGCATTCCGTCCCTAGCGGATTTTTTTTTTAATTTTTTAATTTTTTTTTTTTTTTTTATTTCTTTGTTTCTTTATTTATTTTTGCAGACTTTATTTATTTTCAGCACATCCTTTGAATTATCTAAACGCAAATTTTCAATTCAATCAGCATTTTAGTTACAGCTAAAGAGTGCTCGGAATAGGCCAAGTTTAATTACGGCCACCCTGTATTTATTTGACTGTTTCAATTATTCAATAATAATAATAATAATAATAATAATTTAAATATTGTGATCAGCAACACGGACAAAGCGTGCTACTTACTGAATAAATAATTCCTACTCTGTCAGTTGGGTTGAGAAAGTTGCATATCAGGTATATTATCTCGTTTTTATATGCATATTTATGTTAAACATAAATTGTATATGGATATAATTTGATAGTTATATATTTGACATATCAATGACACAATTCAGTGAGGAAAAATAATAAAACAGTTTTGTTATTTGGAATATCTATTTTGAACGCTCCGCTGCTGTTACAAGAAAATATAGAAGTGAAAATCTTTCATGAAATATATTTTTGGCACAGTTGTTTATAAAAAAACTTTTTACTCGTTAGAAATATAATTTTTTATTTCCCTGTTGGAGACGCGTTACCAGTGGTGGGTACATGACATTTTGGTCTCGGCAATTTGGTCCTGTTAAAATTTTAGTACCGCAGTATTTGTCCCTTGAATGTTTTGATCCTGCTATCTGAAGTAATCACACTAGTACAGAAAGGGAATGGAACATTCTTTTTTTACTTATACACAGGAAGTTCCCAAATTTTTGTAAGGATTTCGACTTTCCTTATAAATTTAAATTTTAATATAAACAAGAAAGAAAAATCTTGCAATACGCACTGATTAGTAACACTTTCCAACTGTACGTAATTGTTGTATCGAATAATGTTTAATATTCTTTGCCTACGTTATCACACAACAGACAGAAGGACTGAAAAATGTACAGATAGACTAATTGATTTTAAAAGTACTCTTAGGCATTTTGGAAAGTGTTAAAAAGGCTTAACGCAAAAGAAAATGCAGCCATTAGATTATAATTACAGCTTTTGATCACTCTGAATATTTTAGTATAGCTCTGTAAATCAGAAAGTTAACCATATCATATTATATAAAAAACATTATTTTATAATATTAACAATACCTTTCAATATTTTTTATGATTTTTACAGTAGAAAGATTTTTAAATATAACTTTCAAAAAATTCTGTCCTAAAACGTAATGCATTGGCAATTTTTTTTTTTTTTTTTTTTTGTCCCTGTAAACAAACTAGTTGTATAGGACCTATTAATGTCATTTTAAATGGGGAACATTTTATAGGGAAAATATTTATAATAATAACACTCATAGAACACAATGCTTTCGAATGCTTTTGAGTGTCCCTGAACACAAACCAGAAGAGATATTCACTCCATTTTCAATATAGAACATCCGATAGTGAACTTCAATAAAATATATCAGTTTCGAGAAATTCCATAAATATTTACAGGAGTTAGAGCGCGGGCAGACAGACAGACAAACAGATGGACAGATACACAAACTGAAATCATATTCACACTTAAAAATGCTAGAAATTGTTAAAAAGGCTTAATGTAAACGAAAGTACAATTCTAGCAATTTTTTATTAATAGCTCTTAATATAAATGGATATTTTTGTGTCACCCTGTAAATCTAATGCTAATCATGCTATATTCTATGCAAAGCATTTTTTTGTGCATATAAATAACATATTTCAATTTCCTAAAACTTCGTGGAAAGTAAAGTTATTAAAATTTGATTTATAGAAATATCTTTTATAGAACGCAATGCTTTGGAATACTTTTGAGTGTCCCTGTACATAAATCAGTGGTGGTATTCCTCCATTTTATACAAGAAACATCCAATAGTGAAATTGAATAACATATTTCAGTTTCATTAAGATATGTCTACAGTAAAGGTATGAAAATATGGTTTATAGAAATACCTCTTATAGAACACAATGCTTTGAAGTATTTTCGGGTGCTCCTGTACACAAACCAGTAGAGGTATAAACTCCATTTTCAATAGGGAACATCCGATAGTGAACTTGAATAACATACACTGACTACAAATAAGTATTTGGACACCTATGCAAATGAAGATATCTGCGGTCCTGAGGTACGTCACGGCCTCCGCCGGTATATATCGTGTAGGAAACAGCATCGGCATTAGTCACATGCAAGATGCCGCGCAGTTCGGAGCTCTCTGATTTCGAGAAAGGTATAATTATCGGGTATCACAAATGTGGCCGATCCTTAAGGGACATATCTAGCGATCTGAAGTACCCAAAATCGACAGTGGCCTATGTGATTAAGAAGTGGAAGGTGAGCGGTGATTGTCGGAATGTGCCCCGAGTCGGCAGACCAACGAAACTCGTAGATAGAGACCGACGAGTGCTGTCCAGAGAAATTCGGAAGAACCGCACCCAACCGATGGTCCTCATCCGCGACGAGTTTCAACGGGCATCCGGGAGTATTGTTTCAATGAATACCATCCGTAAGGAAGCACATCTACTTGGTTTTCATGGTCGTGCTGCTGCCCATAAGCCTTTGATCACAAAGTCCAACCGCGCTGCTCGGTTAATGTGGTGCAAAGCACATCGGAATTGGACCGTAGATCAGTGGAAACGGGTTCTTTGGAGTGACGAATCAAGGTTCACCCTTTACCGTTCGGATGGCAGGGTCTGGGTCTGGCGTCTACCTGGAGAACGTCTCCTGCTAGAATGCATTGTGCCAACAGTCAAGTTCGGAGGAGGGGGAATTATGGTCTGGGGGTGTTTCTCCTGGTATGGACTGGGACCCTTGGTCCCCATTCATGGTAAGCTCAACTCCGATGCCTACTGCACTATTTTGGATGACAATGTGCTTCCTACGTTGCGGCAGTTTTACGGGTTGGACCCCTGTTACTTTCAGGACGACAATGCCAGTTGTCATGTTTCGACGTTAGGCCAATGGAGTTCATCGAATGGACTGGCCTGCCCAGAGCCCAGAGCCCAGACCTGAACCCTATCGAGAACCTCTGGGACGAGTTGCATCGCCGAATTCAGGGGTGCACTACCCGTCCAAAATCGGTGAAGGAACTTCTATGTCTTCTCCAAGCCGAGTGGAAGAAAATACTACTAGCTGTCATACAAAGACTTGTGGAAAGTATGCCCCGGAGGGTTCACGCTGTAATTGCCTCTCGTGGAGGCTCTACCAACTATTGATTTTTAATAAAGTTAGTTTTTCTTTTCTATCACAGGTGTCCAAATACTTATTGGTAGTCAGTGTATATCAGTTTCAAGAAATTCCATAAATATTTACGGGAGTTAGAACTCGGACAGACAAACGGACAGGCAGATACACAAAACTGAAATCATATTCACACTTAAAAAATGTTAGAAAGTGTTAAAAACGCTTAACGTAAACAAAAATACAATTTAAAAGCAAAAACTGTTTTATTTATGAGACAAAAATATAAGTTAAATTACATTTAAAAACAAAAAATACATATAAAAAAAATTAAAAACTAGACGTTTCGAATCCCGTCCTGGTTTCCTCATCAGTAATTACAACACAATATGCAAACATTATATGAATACTCAAGGAATTTAAAGGAGTACCGAATATTGAGGAGCCAGTGCGCATGCTTCATTGATAGTGTGGAGGTGCTCGGCAGTGTGCCACCTCTCAAGGAAAATTCGCGATTTATAATTATGAGAACCAGAATTTAGAATTTTTATATTATTGAAGTCAGGAATATGATCGGTTTCTATTGAAACGATTACAATTTTAGAATTTCGGTTGCAATTTTTAAAAGATCGTCTGTGCTCCTGTAATATAATTTTTGCTGTACGGCCAGTTTCACCTATATAAACATATTTGCAATTTTTACAAGGAATTAAATATATTACTCCAGTTAAATCCAGAGAAGGGGTTATGGGTTTAAAGTTTATATTTATTGAAATTTTATTTTTCCGACTGAGTAAAAATAATGCCTCGACCGGGACTCGAACCCCGGATCTTTGACTTACAAGGTCAAGGCTCTACCAATTGAGCTATCCAGGCCGACACCCCGGTCAGCATTACTCACTCAGACAATCTGAGCTATCTACATGATAGACCAGAGATGTTTCTGCCTAAAAGGTTGTCTGAGTGAGTAATGCTGACCGGGGTGTCGGCCTAGATAGCTCAATTGGTAGAGCCTTGACCTTGTAAGTCAAAGATTCGAAGTTCGACTCCCGGTCCAGGCATTATTTTCACTCAGTCGGAAAAATAAAATTTCTATAAATATGATTTTCTTCCACAGTTGATTGTGTGATTTTGCTAAAAATTGTATTTCTTTCTCCCATTGTTTAATGGTGTTTTCCATTTCCTGCGGCTTATTTCTGTCGAGCTATCTACGTGATAGACCAGAGATGTTTCTGCCTAAAGTTTGTCTGAGAGAGTAATGCTGACCGGTTGTCGGCCTGGATAGCTCAATTGGTAGAGCCTTGACCTTGTAAGTCGAAGATCCGGGGTTCGACTCCCGGTCCAGGCATTATTTTCACTCAGTCGGAAAAATAAAATTTCTATAAATACAATTTAAAAACGTTCTATGTGCGATCGATTTTGAGTTATGCGAGATACACACACACGTACATACTGATGTCACGAAAAATCGTGTAAAATCGTCGATATCTCTAAAACGGGAGCTGGTGTCAAGACCGAAGTTGCAGGTATAATCTAGACATCATGACAGTCAGAAATATGAATTTACAAAATTCTACGATAATTAGTTTTTGAGCTATGTGAGATATAAAATCCATTTCTCATGTCGGGATTACGATATTTCCTTATACTATGTATAAGTAAGTAAAAACATTTAATTTTTTTCTCAATGTGTTTCATACCCTCCTCCTGAAGCCTTCACGAACACAATTTACTAAAAATATAAATTTTTAATATCGATTCTAAAAAGAATTTATTCGTATCCTATTTCAAATACGTACTTTTAAATCTTTGTCATTTAAACACATACTTTCAGTATGTCGTCATTTCAGAATTGTTAAAAACAAAACCTCAAATTTTCTTCCAAGATAGCATAATTTTTTAAAAATATAATTTTTTAAATACATATCTATTTCAAATTAATGTTTTAAAAAATGTATTAATAGATTTGAAATGTATACCTGCAGCTGTTTGTACAGATATTTTTCCAGTTGCTAACATAACATCTCTGAAATTTAGAGCTGAATAATATATGTGAACTAACTGATTATCTTGATATTTCATGTGGCTCAATGCAGACTGCATCCAAGTAAGTGATGACAAATCTCCGTATCTCTGAATGTCTACATAGCTGTGATCGACCACTTTGCGTTCCAGTTCTGAAAAAGATAATTTTTATAATAATATTTGATGGGCAGAAGTATATAAATTATGGAGTTTTTTACAGTGCAGTTTTTCATTAAGTAAAAGTAAAGAAAATGCATAAGATATTTTATCATAATTTTCGTATTTAATTTGGGTTAACTGATCCTGGAGTGATTTTTAGTGTTTGTAGAAAAAAGAACAGTAATTTTCGGCGTGTAATCCGCAGGTAAGATTATAACAGGTAAGATTACATTTAAAAGAAGCATGTAAGTTTATATCAAAGATTATATAGCAGGTAAGATCCGCAGGTAAGATTCTATTTGAGAGAAAAATCTATATTTTTTAAAGAAACAACTCGTGCAGATATCTTTCTTTATTAAATAAAATTTCTAGTGCAAAACTGAGTTATCTTATCTGCGGGTTATACACCGAAAATTTTTGTAATTAAGAGAGAAAACCCGTAGTGAGGCAGACAGAAGAAAGTTTAATGCAATATACATTACATATGTAGGCGTTCTTTATAGAAAAAATGGTTAAGTTTGTAGGGGAAAAAATGATGATCCAGAGAGGTTTTTTTTTTTCCTGAAATAATGTACTGTTTCACATTGGTACGCAATATTAATGAGCTTACATGTATTTCGTTCTATATACAGGGTGATCAGATTACAAGAGTACCCGTTGGTTTTCCTTATTACACTTGAATCGGACGGGTGTGACAATTATTCTAACACTGAAGTATAATTGTTTGAACCTTGTTTAAGTATGGGAGACAATTTCTAACACTGTTGGACTGTTACAACTTTATTTGTGAGGTAAAACAGAAATGGAGACGCACAGTGTTTCTTAATCCTGTGATAATTTTATTTTTGAAAAACATAATTTAATTCAAATTTTTTACATTATCATTCCTTACAAAAAATGTTGAAAATGTTCGCCACCATTTTGAACACGTCTAACCAAGTTTTTTCACACACTTCGCAGAATTTCTGGTGTTACTGACGCGATTTCTTCAGTTATGATATGTTTTTATTATCGATGTTTGCAGGACTTCTCTGGAGAACTGTATAAAATGATAATGTAAAAATGAAAATGTTCATGTAAATGTAATGTAGGAATGATAATGTAAAATATTTGAACTAAATTATGTTTTTCTTAAACAAAATTATCACAGGATTAAATAACATTGTGCGTCTCTATTTCTGTTTTACCTCACAAATAAAGTTGCAGCAATCCAACAGTGTTGGAAATTGTCTCCCACACTTAAATAAGGTTCAAACAATCATACTTCAGTGTTAGAATAGTTCCCACATTTGTCATATTTAAGGGTAATAAGAAAAACCACGGCTACTCTTTTAAATTGATCACCCTGTATATAAATTCACTGTCTGGAGATCCAATGCGTTGTCATGCAGATTAACACCTGATATCAAATGCTATTGGTAAAGATAACTTCAATCGTCATTCACAAAGATAAATATTCAATGACAAAAATTCGTTAAAATTAAAAATCGAATATATTAGAACGCGTTTAAGTCAATGAAAGCATTCCTATAAAAACTAGAAAACTTTTAATTTGTGCATTGTTGAAAATTTTGTGCTTGGTTGAACCAAAATTTGGTACAATAGTAGCTGCAACCATAAGACAGTGAAACTTTCTTCCATGATTTGGTGCTTAGTTGAAATGAAACTAGGTACACTGTTAAAAAAATGCAACTTTGCAGCCAGAAATTCTCTGTAATTTGAGAAAAAAATCGTAAATTACGGAAACATTACGTTGACAAAACGTATTTTTCTGTAATTACAGAGAATTTCTGGCAACATTGACAAAACGTATTTTTCTGTAATTACAGAGACTTTCTGGCAGTAAAGTTGCATTTTTTTTAACAGTGTACTACAGCTCCAATCATAAGGTGGTAAAAAACTTTTTACCATGATTTGGTGCTTTTATAACGAGAAGCAGAAAATCATAATAAAAAGTTTCACAATGTTATGGTTGCAAATAATGTAGTACAAAATTTTGGTTCAGCACAGCATATTGCAAATAATGTGATACCAAGTTTTGCTGCAAGTTAGAACCAAAATTTTTAATAGTTCTTTGGTACCACTAGTTATATATAGGAAAAGAATAGGGTAATCCTAAATTTGGTACCACAGTAACTGCAGCCATAAGTTAGTGAAACCTTCTACCATAAATTGGTGTCAGATTGAACCAAAGCTTGGTACTACATACGATTGAACCATAAGATAGTTAATCTGTTTGCTGTGATTTGGTGCATTTTTCAGCTAGAGGCATAAAATCAAATAGTAAAATGTTTAACTATCTAATAATTGCAGCTAATGTAGTACCAAATTTTGAATCAATATAGCATATTGAAACTACTATGGTATTAAGTTTGGTTCAACTTAGAACACAATTTTTTAAGAGTATACTTAGCTTTTCGGTCCTACCAGTTATATATAGTAAAAATATCCTTATTCAATTTAATCGTAAATATGTAATTGGAAATTAAAAAAAAAAAAAAAAAAAAAAAAAAAAAAAGAGAGAAAAAAAAAGGGATGGGGATTAATTATTTTATGGAATATTTGATGATCCTTATAATTTTGAATATCAAAGTGCACTGCTAAAAGTTTGGGCTAACACGTTACGTTGAACCAAAAATATGGTAACACAGTAGCTATGCAAATTCAAGATGGTGATACCTTTAATCTCACGATTTGTTTTTTGCTTGTACCAAAACATGGTACTGTCTGCAACAATAAAATGGTTTTATTAATAGCCTCAAATAAGGACGCTATGGATTTGTCGGTTAAACCAGTAAAAAAGTTTTACCTTTATTGATTCTGACGCTTCTGAAAGATCCCCAACATCCATCTTTATAAATATTCATAGTCAAATCCTTTTCGAAAACGTCTTGGAAAAACGAACTTGTTAAGCTGAAATGTGGTGGAGCAATCTTTTCTTTACTTCTACGAGGAATAAATACGCATCTGAAATGAAAGGAAATTGCATTTTTACTTTCCGATCATGCATTATGTAAGAAAAGTATTGTAAGCATTAAAAAAAATTCTATTTTGCTATTTTGATGAATCCATACGTTTTAAAGTTTCCTGGGTCCTTTTTTGCTATATATGTGATTTTTATTTTCCAAACACACTTATATAAGGAAACTATTTTAATCATGAGAAAATTCATCTTTGAGATTTTAGTGTATTTATACGTTTTGAGGTCGTCTGAGTTTATTTTTGTTATTTTTACTGTGATGTATGTACGTGAACACAATAACCTCTAAACGCTTTGATCAATTCAGCTGAAAATTAGCAAGTATGTTATAGGTTACCGTAGCACAAACTCTATTTTTCTGAATCTGGCATTTTTAGTTTTTTAAAAGGACAAAAAGAAAATTCTTTATCATTACGGAAAATTCTTTATCATTATGTCTCAAATTCTTTACAATGAGATAGCATCGAAATACCTTATTCGATTGAACTGAAAATTTAGATACATGTTATAGGTCATCATCACAAGAACTCTATAGGTTTTGGTGAATCCAGCTCTTATAGTGCTTTCACAGGGAAACAAAGAACAATTCTTTACCAATATGGCCTACGGGCTCAAATTGTTTAAAAGGTCATAGCGTCTAAACTCCTTATTCTAGTGGACTCAAAATTTATGTACATATTATAGGTTACATATTATGTACATATTATGTACATATTATAGGTTACCATCGCAGAAACTATATGAATTTTGGTGAATCTAGCACTTGCAGTTTTTTATAGGGACGCAAAGAAATATTCTTTACCATTATAGCCTAAGGGCTAAATTAAAGGGCAATAGCGTCTAAGCGCCTTATTCGATTGTGCTAAAAATTTATATACAAGTTATAGGTTACTGTCGCACAAATGATGTAGAGTTTGATGAATCTATAACGTATAGAATTTTACAGGAACACAAAGAAAATTTCTTTATCATTATGACCTATGGCCTGAAATTGTTTAAAGTTCAATAGCGTTAAATTAAACAACATACTGCATGGGGGGAAAATACTGAAATATCCTGTTATAATTTTCTCTTTTGTTTATTTAACGACTTCTACTTACTTTATTCAAACAACCATTAATTACGTAATGTTCGGAAAGACGAGTGGAGTCACTCCAGGTTTTTTACGTTCTTGTGTGTATGTATGTATACGCGAGTGCAGAGGATAAAGTCGAAACGCGTTTTTTAATAGAGATAACAGTTGGTAGATATGTTATAAATCTTTGTTTCATGACTGTACGACTTGAACTTTTTTTTTTTTTTTTTTTTTTTTTTTTTTTCACAGATACAAACAAATTTTCTTTGTCGTTTTAGTCGATGTACTCAAATGACGTGAAACGCGATAGGGTTTAAACGTCTAATCCAATTAAGCTAAAATTTGGTAGGTATGCTATAACTCACCAGTGCATGATTTAAATATTTTTATGAATGTAGGGTTTATCGTGGTTTTACAAGAACACAAAAATATTTTTTATCGTTATAGACTATAGACCCGAATTATTTGAAGTGCGTGAGCGTCTAAACCCTACATTAAATTAAGTTAAAAACTGGTAGGAAGGTTGTAGATTATCATCACAAAAACCGTACAGATTTACATACATGTAGGATTTATAGGTTTTTACTTTTTTTATTTTTTTTAAAAATCAGAATGCAAGGCAGAATCGCTATATATTTTGATCTGTAGACTCAAATTAATCAATGCTAAATTGTTTTAAAAAAAACGGATAATTTAATATTGAGTGTTTATTTTTTATAACTCTTTTAAAGTTACGCGCAAAAGCTTTTGGATACATTACGATTTATCAAATGAGAAGAATTGCTTAATCACCTATTATGATTTTCCATTTTGATTACTTAACGACTTCCTTCATTTAAATTTATTGAAACAACTGTTAAATATTAAATGGTCGGAAAGTCAAGTGGAGTCACTCAAGATTTTTATTTTTTTCCAAACATGTACTGCTATGTAAGGTAAGTATTGCAATAATAAAAAAAAATCAAGTATGAAATTTTGAACATTCAATAGGCTTTGAGGACACTTGAGTGCATTTTTGGTCATGGTGATCTACAAGTGAGAGTGAACACAATGGTATCTAAACGCTTTGTTCAATTGAAATAAAAGTTGGTAAGTATGTTACAGGTCACCGTCGAACGAACGGCGTACATTTTCATAAGTTTCGCTTATAGTTCTTTTAAAGGGAAACTTAGGAGAATTCTTTATTGCCCTATGCACTGGAAAAAAAAAGAAAAGAAATGAAAAAAATATGTTTTGTTGGGTTTGTCCACACATGCACTGAATATATATATATATATATATATATATATATTGTACAAATGTAGGAATGTGGAAACTTTAATATTAAATACAAAAAAGTAACATTAGATGAGCGCAATGCTGCTCCTTGCTAATGTACAAAATAAATCTAAATAGAATGAAAAAGAAAAACATTAACATATGTAACTGAAGAGGAGCGAAAGAAAAAATGGAGACAAAAGTATCTAAATGGCAGGGGGGAGTTGTGACCACCCCACTCCGGTTAAACATGTTTTACGACCGGTCAACACTCCCGGATACCAGATACTTTGTCAAAACTTAGAATAAACTTACATGAAAATGGTAAAATAAGGAATAAATCCCAAATAAAAACCTTTAAAACAATTTATAAGAAAAACCAAATCACAATTTAAAACGACATACAAGAAAAATCATGAAGCAATATGCTACCCATTCAACACAATTCAAACTTAGAAACAAACAGTTAATGAAAGTTACAGTTAGTGAAAGGAAGAAACCTTAAAATCGAATTGATAAACGATTCAAAAAACGTGATTTACAAGTAATATAATCTAATTGGTAATATTGTTTAAGAATATTTAACAGAAAATAAAGAGGATAATTATTATCTATGGCAATTTGTATAAAATTAACTACAAAAGAGTCACTGTCATAACTATAAGTAAAAATTCGACTGCATCGAATAAGTTGGTTAATTATAATATTTCTGAATATATTTTTATGTAAACAAGAAGACCAAGGAGAAATTCGGTTAATTTTAAATTTAAAAGCATCACGTTTATCATAGATTTTAATTACGATTGTTTCATTATTAATACAAATATTAAGGTCTAAGAAATCAACACTATAATCATTGTTAGGTTCAGTTTCAATTAAATTTAAATTATTGGGGTAAAAATTAAAATTTAGTTTAAATTCTTCTTGTTCATATCCAATTAGAATATCATCTACATATCTTATATACAAAATTTCATTTAAAACATGAGTACCAAATTCATAATGATGTAAATAGATATCTGCAAGGGCAGAGGAACATCCTCCCCCCATAGGAATACCGTAAATTTGTTGGTAATATCCAATCCCATTATATAAAATGTTTTCATTTAAGACGATAGTCAAAAGGGCTTTAAATTTTGGAAATGTAATGAATTCTTGTAAATCATATTGTTCAAAGTAATTTAATAAAACCTGAAATAAAATGTGAATGTCTATAGTATTAAATAAATCAGCAAAATCAAAACTTACAACTTTTTTAACTGTGCTATTTGAAATTAATTTAACTACATTATAACTATTTTTAACAAAAAAACAGCCATCGATCCTAAATTTGTCAATTAGTTTATTTAAAATTTTTAACAGTTTGTCGTTAGCTAGAGTAAGATATGTATTACATGCTATTGTGACAGGGCGAAACTTGATAGGGTTTTTATGTAATTTGGGAATGAGAGCTAAGTAGGGAAATTTAAAATTCTTGATTGTAAGACCAGTTTTTTTATATAAAGCAGTAATTCGATTTTTAATTTCACGTTCACTGACATTTAAAGGTTTATATAAATTGATGTCATTATAAGACTGAATTAATAAATCGTAATAGTATTTTTTACAAGTAAAAGCATAATTAGATGCAACTTTATCTAAATAGGAAATTACATAATTATTTTGTAGATCATTAATAGCACATTTTAATAAACGCATATTTAAATGTTGGCATGTATATTGATGTGGATAATAACTAAGAAAATGCAATATAAATTTATCTTTCCATTCATCAAATGAACATAATGGTAAACTATATTTTACAGCCATTTTATATATGAAACAGTCCAGATTAGTTGTAATAGAAGTTTTAATATTTCGGTTTTTTTCAATTTTAAAATTTGTGCCCAATTTCATAAATTTTTTTAAAGTAGAATTCCTTACAATATCTAAATTACCAGTTACAATATGATTATGATTATTGTCAAAACCTGTAGAATCCGGGTTACAACAACATTGCAGTGGAGAATTACAATTTAAATTGCGTGAGATTTTATTATAGTTAAAAATTGATCTACCAAGAGGGGTTTCATATTTAAAAGCTGCACTTATATTTATATTATTTAACGGAAAAGATTTTTTAATATTTCTAAAAATGTTTGCAAATGGAATATAATTAAAAGATTTATTGTAAAAATTAAAGATACAGAATTCTTTAGAATAAGTAATTTGATTGTCATTATATTTTAAATCGATATTGTATTGAATAGCTCTAACCTTAAGGTGTTCTAATACTATAGCATAAACTGTAGTACTCAAATCTGTATTGGTTTGAATAACATCTTGGCAGTAATGCCACATATGTTTAATAAGTTTAATTCTTATACTATAAACGAAGTTTTTAATCCAATTTGTTTTTATCAATTGAAATTGTTTTAACTTGTTAACTAAGTTTGTTAAAGTGGTTTTTGTAAAATCTAAAGAACATTTATTTCTACGACCACCCCTACAATGTCGTTTAACTTTGGTTTGATCATTCAGAGATGTAGAATCATTAATTAATGGATTATTATTGTTTATAATAGATGAAATGGAAACAGTTTTGTCAAAAACTTGAGTATTTAACCCAAATGGAAATAAAGTTTTAAATTGATGCATATGAAAACTCTCCCACCATTTACGAGTATTTCATTACTGACAATGTCTATTATTCTAACTACCATGTTTTCAATACCGTGATCTGCAAAGTGTTTAATTTCTAGAGAAGGGGGGGAATTTTTAATATTGACATGATTAATTTGACTTCGGTGTAAATTGATTCTAATGTTAAGAGTGTTTTTAGTTTGTCCTATATAACCAAAATTACATTTTTTACAAGTAAGTTTATATATACAATTGAAAGTTTTACAAAAAATCTTATTTTTATGTGAATTATCGATTTGTGTTGGATCTGAAACGGGACATAATTTACAACGTAAATTATTACAAAGTTTATATTTAAAGCTACACATTTTAGGGTAGAAACTTTCGTAAAATAGAGTGTTAGTACTAGATGTATTTAAGTTATTAGGAGTTGAATGAACAGAAGATTGACTAGGCAACACACCACTTCCATGACATTCATTACTTAAGACAGTTTTTTTGTGTATGGGGTTCCTTGATGCAACAGGTTTAAAAAAGCTAGTAATGGTGGTAACACTCGTAAATGGTGGGAGAGTTTTCATATGCATCAATTTAAAACTTTATTTCCATTTGGGTTAAATACTCAAGTTTTTGACAAAACTGTTTCCATTTCATCTATTATAAACAATAATAATCCATTAATTAATGATTCTACATCTCTGAATGATCAAACCAAAGTTAAACGACATTGTAGGGGTGGTCGTAGAAATAAATGTTCTTTAGATTTTACAAAAACCACTTTAACAAACTTAGTTAACAAGTTAAAACAATTTCAATTGATAAAAACAAATTGGATTAAAAACTTCGTTTATAGTATAAGAATTAAACTTATTAAACATATGTGGCATTACTGCCAAGATGTTATTCAAACCAATACAGATTTGAGTACTACAGTTTATGCTATAGTATTAGAACACCTTAAGGTTAGAGCTATTCAATACAATATCGATTTAAAATATAATGACAATCAAATTACTTATTCTAAAGAATTCTGTATCTTTAATTTTTACAATAAATCTTTTAATTATATTTCATTTGCAAACATTTTTAGAAATATTAAAAAATCTTTTCCGTTAAATAATATAAATATAAGTGCAGCTTTTAAATATGAAACCCCTCTTGGTAGATCAATTTTTAACTATAATGAAATCTCACGCAATTTAAATTGTAATTCTCCACTGCAATGTTGTTGTAACCCGGATTCTATAGGTTTTGACAATAATCATAATCATATTGTAACTGGTAATTTAGATATTGTAAAGAATTCTACTTTAAAAAAATTTTATGAAATTGGGCACAAATTTTAAAATTGAAAAAAACCGAAATATTAAAACTTCTATTACAACTAATCTGGACTGTTTCATATATAAAATGGCTGTAAAATATAGTTTACCATTATGTTCATTTGATGAATGGAAAGATAAATTTATATTGCATTTTCTTAGTTATTATCCACATCAATATACATGCCAACATTTAAATATGCGTTTATTAAAATGTGCTATTAATGATCTACAAAATAATTATGTAATTTCCTATTTAGATAAAGTTGCATCTAATTATGCTTTTACTTGTAAAAAATACTATTACGATTTATTAATTCAGTCTTATAATGACATCAATTTATATAAACCTTTAAATGTCAGTGAACGTGAAATTAAAAATCGAATTACTGCTTTATATAAAAAAAACTGGTCTTACAATCAAGAATTTTAAATTTCCCTACTTAGCTCTCATTCCCAAATTACATAAAAACCCTATCAAGTTTCGTCCTGTCACAATAGCATGTAATACATATCTTACTCTAGCTAACGACAAACTGTTAAAAATTTTAAATAAACTAATTGACAAATTTAGGATCGATGGCTGTTTTTTTGTTAAAAATAGTTATAATGTAGTTAAATTAATTTCAAATAGCACAGTTAAAAAAGTTGTAAGTTTTGATTTTGCTGATTTATTTAATACTATAGACATTCACATTTTATTTCAGGTTTTATTAAATTACTTTGAACAATATGATTTACAAGAATTCATTACATTTCCAAAATTTAAAGCCCTTTTGACTATCGTCTTAAATGAAAACATTTTATATAATGGGATTGGATATTACCAACAAATTTACGGTATTCCTATGGGGGGAGGATGTTCCTCTGCCCTTGCAGATATCTATTTACATCATTATGAATTTGGTACTCATGTTTTAAATGAAATTTTGTATATAAGATATGTAGATGATATTCTAATTGGATATGAACAAGAAGAATTTAAACTAAATTTTAATTTTTACCCCAATAATTTAAATTTAATTGAAACTGAACCTAACAATGATTATAGTGTTGATTTCTTAGACCTTAATATTTGTATTAATAATGAAACAATCGTAATTAAAATCTATGATAAACGTGATGCTTTTAAATTTAAAATTAACCGAATTTCTCCTTGGTCTTCTTGTTTACATAAAAATATATTCAGAAATATTATAATTAACCAACTTATTCGATGCAGTCGAATTTTTACTTATAGTTATGACAGTGACTCTTTTGTAGTTAATTTTATACAAATTGCCTTAGATAATAATTATCCTCTTTATTTTCTGTTAAATATTCTTAAACAATTTTACCAATTAGATTATATTACTTGTAAATCACGTTTTTTGAATCGTTTATCAATTCGATTTTAAGGTTTCTTCCTTTCACTAACTGTAACTTTCATTAACTGTTTGTTTCTAAGTTTGAATCGTGTTGAATGGGTGGCATATTGCTTCATGATTTTTCTTGTATGTCGTTTTAAATTGTGATTTGGTTTTTCTTATAAATTGTTTTAAAGGTTTTTATTTGGGATTTATTCCTTATTTTACCATTTTCATGTAAGTTTATTCTAAGTTTTGACAAAGTATCTGGTATCCGGGAGTGTTGACCGGTCGTAAAACATGTTTAACCGGAGTGGGGTGGTCACAACTCCCCCCTGCCATTTAGATACTTTTGTCTCCATTTTTTCTTTCGCTCCTCTTCAGTTACATATGTTGATGTTTTTCTTTTTCAATCTATTTAGATTTATATATATATATATATATATTTTGAGATAACCAAATTTATTTTGTTGACTGTTCTTTACATTTATTTTGTCATTTTAATAATAATTTTGTTCAGTTAATCGAATGAATATGGTTGAAAGAATAATTATTATCACTGGATAGTTCGATAAACTAGATCACAGATCTCCCTGTAAACAGTCAATGAGTGACTGATGTTCTGAATAAATAAAATGTTTATTCCTTTATCTACCACATTAAGGAACAGACAAAACATGTATTTGAAACATATATATATATATATATATATATATATATATATATATATATATTAATACTTATTAAATTTGAAAATTTTATTTTATGCCTTTATCCATATCGACTATTACTGGGGCCCTCGTAGCATCTTCATTGGTCAGCCTTCGTTATAGGCGTTCTTGTTGGAAGTGCTGATGTTAGTTTTTCCTAGCCCAGCCTCTAAGAGGTAGCGTCATGTGTAGTCAATGTTGGCCTTTGGCTCGTTGCCATTACAAGAATGGAGTTAAAAATAATTTCAGATTCATGTTGTGCGTTTTTTGCTAAAGCGGTAGTACTTTTATAGAATATAAAGTCAGAAATATGTTATTCGATCCTGCTTTTTAACTTTCGTCTGGAAATCTAATTGTTCTGGGAATCCTTATTTAGTTTTATCAGACATAAAAAAAGAATTTTGTAAAAGCTGAAGGTTTCGAAACGTCGAGATTGGGTCCTTGTCACTGTGAATTATTTCCGATAGATATTCTGGTTAGATTTGATAGAGATGTTAACATTGTTCCTGCACTGAGAAAAAAAATATACCGCCTTCCACTAGAATGGATAAGCGGCCATTTTCTAAATCCCTTAACAAGAAATATAGATTTCCGAGCTATGCGCATAAGGCACGCCAATAAACTAAATAGATGAAATTATCGAGAATTTCTAGTGTACACATTTCTAGATGGGGAAACAATATTCTGAATACTCTAAATATTCTTAATCATTTGTATTGCGAGATATTTTCGCTTGATTTTCTAGAATTTAGTAACAAACCAAATCATAGTTGTTGAAACCCGCTTCTTGCAGTATCATTTATTAGCAGAGATTTTTAAATGACTTTGCCCTCGAGTATGTAGGCAAACTCTCTAGAATTCTAATATGGGTTTCTAGAACTCGCTTTCCAAGGGGACTAGAATTTATAAGGATGACATGGAACTATTTTTTCTAGAGCCACAATTTGGATTCTAGATGACAGTTATAGAATTTTTTCTCAATGTGGTTGCTTCATTTTAACTTTTATTTGAAATTCCTCGACCATTCAGGATGGTAGGGATGCATCCCTACAATCCCGTGATCCTTACAGCCGTACCCAACAAACACACGAGAGTCAGACCTAATATGGAAGGCGTACGGCATGCCAAACAGTGATTACGGCCCACATACCACCTTCAGTATCGGTTCCATAACGTTTTTGTCCTCTCCGCCGCAACGTCGCCAAATGGCATCGGCCTATATTTGTATCAGTATCGGCGTAACGTTAGTCTATGTGTTTAAGACATTCAGTAAAGTGTTTTGGCCCACAAGCGTATTTCCGATCACAAAACAGTCATTGGTTTGCCGACACTGTTACTATTCCGGACCGAGCACACTTTAACGAACAGATCGGCATGCCGTAATTGCCGATACTGGACTGTGCAGCTACCGACAATTCTGTGTTTGTCGGGGTGCCATCCCTGAATGTGGTTTTCGAAAACGTTTTTCTCGTAAGGGAGACTTATTTTTCTTTTGTAAAGAAAAATATAGTTAAAATTTTCGCCAACAGAGAAGGTTTCACAAATGCAGTAACATCAAATATGCAAATCAGAGTCTTATTCATTTCAGGTTTTTACGATTAATAGCTTATTTCCTCCTACTTATTCGTACATAAAATGTAATTTAACTCATCTTCGCTGGTGTGTTTAAAGGATGCCATTCCCCATGAAATCTCCTGCATCCAATTGGATATGCTACACGCTACAGTTAGCGGTTTTGTAATTCGCTTGTAAACTATAATGTGTGGTGATAGCGGACACATAGAATAATATAGATGTTCTTGTAAATATTTGTCTCTCTACAAATAAATACAGACTAGCTGGAACCCGTCGAATTCGACGATCATTTCATTGACCGTAATGTTTCAAAAATTGTCGCATCATTATTTAAATGTATTTCAAGTTAAAACATCTAATATAATTTACGACTGCCACTTAAAAAAAAGAAAGTCAGAAAAATGCTTATAAATAGAAATACTATGTATGACATCACTTTCTACAAAGTACATAGTCAATGTGACGTGTCAAATTGACTCCAAATAAACAATTGCTATCTTTCATTTTCTATTTCGTAAAATTACATGTTAGCTGACCCGCCCGGTGTTGCCTGGGAACATGATAATAACTTCAAATGAAACTTAAATTTGTATGATTTCATATTTTTAACTTGATTTTGTTTGAATTTCTGTTTTTAAATAAAAGAATCGCGAAAAAATAATCAGCTGTAACAAAAAAATTACTTCGAACCAAACGAAACTCTGCCTTGTGACACCTTTGCCTTCGACAGCGCATACTCCGGCCGCTAATAACATGAAAAATTCCCAAAAATTAACCTGGAACCACATGAACCCGCCCGGCGTTGCCCGATCCCATGATAATAACCGTAAATGAAACTTAAATTTGTATGATTTTATATTTTTAACTCGAGTTTGTTTGAATTTCCATTTTTAAATAAAAGCATTGCGAGAAAAAGAAAAATCAGCTGTAACAAAAAAATTACCTCAAACAGAAAGGAACTCGGGCTCGTGAGTCGTGATCCCGGTGACTGCGGCAGCGCATAAGCGGGCCGCTAATAACATAAAGAAATTCCCAAAAATTAACCTGTAACCGAACGAACCCGCGCGGCAATGCCCGGGCCCATGATAATAACCCTAAATGAACCGTAAATTTGTATGATATTATATCTTTAACTCGATTTTGTTCGAATTCCTATTTTTAAATAAAAGCATAACGAAAAAAGTCATCACCTGTAACAAAAAAATTTACCTCAAACAGAACGAAACTCGGGCTCGTGCCCCGGTGACTGCGGCAGAATATATGCGGGCCACTAATAACATGAAAAAATTCTCAAAAATTAACCTTGAACCGAACGAACCTCTGACTCGTGTTTCCGCTGCCTGTGGCCAAAGAATCTGTAATATCAAAGAATCTCTCTCCGGTTTAGAGATTCTTTGACTGTGACTGCGGCACCGTATAGCAGGCATGCTACGAACGCGCAGCAAAATCCACTTTCCTCCTCCAGGGGGCGCAGTATCCTGTATACGAACATCACCAATCGCCTTGAATTTCAAAGACCTTTCAAATGGTAGTGTCAACTGCAAAATCCTTTAGTTGCACTTTCCACCGCCAGGGTGCACAGTGTGTTCTGTACGAACATCATCAACGGTCAGGAAGTACCAGACCTTTAAAATAAGGTGTAACATGATAGGGCCTGCTACAAAATCATCTAGTTCCATTTTTAACCACCAGAGGACCCCTATATTGTATACAAACATCCCCAATCAACATGAAATTTCAAGACCTTTAAAATGATGTACTACATGTGTGGGCCTAGAACGGATTTCCCTCTCAAACTAATTCCCCCTCCTCCAAATATACTTTCCCCCTTTTCTGCCCCTTTATAATCGAAAATTCCGGAATCGCAGAAATTGATTTTTTAGTATTTCAGTCTAGTCTCCCCATGTACAATTTCTTCAACGTGAAGTAATTTGGGGCTGAGTTTAGCTCACAAACGTGTTTTTAAGCCCTGCCCTCCAGCGGGGGAACCGTTCGACCTTTTTTTAATTTTCTCTTTTGATGACACATCTACAGACCAAGAGCTTTTTTTAGAGACCTCAACCAAATTTTTACACCTAGCCGTTCTCTCAATTTAGTGGAGACAGATAAAACACGTTTCAAATTAATATATAGATTTTCGTGAAAATATGTGTTTTTCCAGTGCAGCGTCCTCTCTGCCGACAAAAATTAACTATTTTTTTCTTAAAAAATAAATAAATAAATAAATAAATAAATAAAAATAAAATAAAATAAATAAATAAATCTCTTTTACGAGGCTATTTTTTTTCGAAAACCGCGTTTAATTTTTATGAATTTTTAAAATGTTTACAGACTTATGGATTATCCGGTATTTACATTAATAACAGTCAACTAGATTTTTGTTGTTGTTGTTGTTGTCTTTAGAGAGGTATTGCTTCTACATCGGAAATATAAATTATTAATTAATATAGGTACATTTTAATAAAATTCATCAATATCTTGAAAACGAATGCATAAAACATAGGTTCGTCGCAATTTAATTAGTGGATAAACTCAAAGTTTTAATTAGTTGCTTTTTAATTACGATAAAAATTGTCCATAACAGAATTTTTAAAATGGATTTACTTTTAATAATTCTTAGTTTTGATTTAGTAAATCATTCAAATGGGACTACTTAAAACTTAAAAAAAAAAAAAATATATATATATATATATTCACTCAGAATTTCCTAACACTTCTTTGAATTTTGCCTGTCATTTAAGAATCAAAGAGACGTTTGTCCATTGTAACCAAAAACGCCACCAAACCCTTGTAGTCAAAATTGTGCCGCCTCCTTCTTGCCTGCTGAATATGCTCTTTGGATCTTTCCTCAAGTCACGCACAGAATGAGAACCCATTTGGACCATCCAAATTCCATTTTTTCCTCAGAGAAAATAACAATAACTCACTTTATAGCATAGTAAAATATTAAACTATTTCTGACTTGATATCGTGCTGAGTGACTAAATAGAGAATGTATTTCTTACTATAATATCCGTTTTTCATCTATTATTATAAAATCGTAAGACTTTGATACAGAATGCAGTATTTAATGACAATATTTGCAAAGATTGCCTCACTTTTAATATTTGTTGTCCCTGGCGAAAAAAAAAAAAAAAAAATGAGATATAATACTTTGTCGTATATTTTTTGACATCTTACACGGACGTATATCTAAAGAACTAACTTTCATTAAATTATTTATTTTTATTTATAATTGTTGCCAAGAAAATTAAACTTTAAATTTTACATCTACTTTTTAAGATAGCACGCGATCGTGTTTTATATAAAAATCAAATCATTAAATTCATATTTTTATTTATTTTTATTTCATATTATTGCACGCGCAATATTTATTTCCTAATTCAAAATTATTAAAAAAAACGTTTCAACTATCGAAAACGACAACGCAAAAATCACTGTCTGAGACTAATAGGCCCTCAGTCCTAAAAAAAAAGTAATTACATGCCATAATGAAATACATACATACATTAATAATAATAATGACCCTCATCTTTCATGAACGATTCTTGTTAGACAGCTTCAAAACAGAAACTTTTGGCAGCCATTCTTTTTCCGTTTGTTCAACTCACTGAGCTGGTTCAACTTACGGAAACATACATATAATATGTTTTGTATCGCACGTATTTTTATTTATTTCCTCAAAAACCTTGAAAAACTATTCAATTGTAATGTTTAAAGGTCTAAATTAAATATAACGGATCACTGGCTATTATAAACATGAACCTACAAATAGAATTATGTAACTTCCATAGAATAATAATAAAGGAAGAAGGAGCACGCCAATACTCTTAATTCTTACAAACCCCTTCTAGTGAAATGCCAGCGAAAGCTACTTTTGCTCCTCTCAACCTTGAAGTAGGGCACCCATCCTCAGCGCTATTATCGCTGTTTGTTGTGGCAACACAACAGCTTATGTAGAAACACTTATGCTCCTTCTTCCTTTATTATTATTCTATGGTAACTTCATGATTGTAAGCAGCGCAATACCAAATAAAAACAAACCAAAACTGTTGCCATTCAGAAAATACAAATTCCAAATGGACAACTCTTTAATTCCGAATGAACGACTCTTTGACAGTTTCTTAAAAAAAAAAAAAAAAAAAAAAAAAAACATTTAAAGTATTTCTAAAACTTATTAAAGCCTTAAAACTCTTAAAATATTTGTAAAAACATATTAAAGTCTTTAAATATTTTTATCAAGCTTCATTGTTTGTTTACATTGTAAGGTATGATTGGCGTTAAGTTCAGTACGTAAATGTCGCCAGTTGATTTTAGTTTTGAAATTAGTGTAAAGTTATAGTTGGGATAGAATGTTTGGTTGGGCAAGTAAAGGTCACCAGTTGAAATGAGTATTGAAAGTAGAGTAGTCTAAGGTGATAATGTCGAGTCAAGATAAAATGTTCGGTTGAGAATGAGAAAGTCCTAGCTGGATCCCGGATATATTGGCGATGTTGTGGGTGAGATAGCTGGTTGAAAGTATCGAGTAGAGGTGAATGGACAATATTCCTCCTTTAGGTTCGAGACTATAAAAAATCAGCTGTTTTCGGAAAACAATCCTCAACTCTACCATAGCAAAGCATTGTGGCCTGCAAATTTTTATCTTGCAAATACAGATTATATGAAATCGAAGTAAGAGTGATATAGTGATACCTTTGTTTTGTTTTTAATCCAGTTTTAGTATTATACTTTAATATTAATCAACATATGTAATATTAAAAGTTGCCATGTGAACTGTGGCGAAGTTAACAAATTTAAATGGATGTGCCATTTAATAAATCATTACGTTTCACTGGAAAAATATTTAGGAAAGTGTTATGCGTAACAATAAAATGACATCTTGAATCTAATTTGTTTACAAAACATCGGCCACGTGTTCGGCGATTTTACCTACTGTGACGTCACAGGAATATTGTCCATTTGGGTTAGTATGGAGTGTCTGTAATTATTGGATAGTTAGTTAGAAAATACGCAAGCAAAGTGATGACGTCACTGGCCGTCAGTGGATGCAAGAAAAAGATTTCCTATGTTAATCGCCCAATGGATTTTTTTGTAAAAAATTATTAAAAATTAAGGAAAATTATTTCCCGATTTTAATCCCCATATTTCGGTATAGATATGTATTAGTTATCGTGTGCATGCGTTAGATTAAGTTGTTTTTGCTGTAAAATTGATAAAATTTAAATTTTATATTTTAAAACTCTAGAAAAAAAAAGGCAAACTTCCATATTCGATTCAAAACATAAACATTTCATTTCAAAGGATGATATTTACACAATAAATATCCAACTAATATACTAATTAAAAAGAAAATGATAAATATTCTATCATAATTTGAAGTCAAATTTGTTTCAAATGTTGTTGCGAAAATCGCTACTTCCACTTTCAACTTTTTGTAATCCGATCGTCTGCGCCTGCGCGCACGAGAGGAATTGTGCGTTCGATAGCAAGAAGAAGAATGTTCTAAGTTTCCAAAATGTAAATATTGTGTATTGTTAGCGCGCGTTAAGTATCTATGTAATTTTATCAGTATTATGTCTTTAATAATTTGTGATTGTGTATTTACCAGATAAAATGCGTTTATTTAAAGAAAATGACTGTTCAATGAGTGAAAGTTTCCACTTATTATTGACTTAAGAACTAATATTTCATCCCTCGAACAAGACAGATGAAGGAAGGTAAGTTTTTCTTACCTTTTATTATTGAAAAGAAACATAAATGATTCTATTTGTTTTTTAATACGAAATTTTTGATTAGATGAAGATTTGTAGAATCAATTTTGTTGAATACTAATTTATTTAAAATTTAGTATATAAATATCGAATATAGGTATTCTTAAAGTTTGAATTCGATATTTATTAGCATCCCTGCCGGGATCTGTTTACCTAGGATTATAATGGAAAAATTAGCTAAAGAAAGAACACCTTTAAGAAGTGCGTTTACACGTATCGCTAATTTATTAGAGAATAATTTAATAGAGGAAGATAAGAATATAGAAGAAATTGAAGTTTTATATGGTCAATTAAATGAAAAATGGGCAATGTTATGTCCAAAAGAAAAAGAAATATTAGATGTTCTTGTTAAAGATGATAAGTGTACACAAGATAATTATGATAAAGAGTATGAAGGTTTTAGTTCTTATGAAGAAAAATTTATTAAATTAAGAACAAAAGTTGAAAAACTTTTGAAAAATTCTGAAATTGAAAACAGTTTTCAATCAAATGAAAATATAATGAAACGAAAATTCAAACTTCCTGAAATAGAATTTAAATTGTTCGGGGGTGAAATAAAAGAATGGTTGCCATTCTGGGAACAGTTTGAGAAAATACACAACGATGAAGAAATACCAAATGAAGATAAATATCAGTATTTGTTACAAGCCACAATAAAAGGCTCAAGGGCACGGGAAATTGTTGAATCGTATCCCGCCACAAAAGATAGTTACAAAAATGTAATAGAATGTTTTAAAAGTCGTTTTGGGCGTACAGATATGTTAATTGAAGTTTATATACGAGACGTTCTTGCGTTAATGATGAATAATGCTATAAGTAAAGGTCCAAAAATGCCACTTTTTAAATTGTATGATAAAATTGAAACATATTTACGGTCATTGAAAATGCTAGGTGTTTCAAGTGAAAATTATTCATCAATTTTATACCCGTTAATTGAATCCTGCTTACCTGTAGATATTTTAAAAATATGGGAAAGAAATTTGAGTTCGACCTTGAACTACGCAAAACAGGAAAATGATGATGAATTGAAATCGGGTAACAAATTAGATTGTTTGATGAACTTTTTGCGGCATGAAATTGAAAGTGAAGAAAAGGTGAAACTTGCTCGTAGTGGATTTAATTTTGAAAATGTGAATAAAAGTATTTATCCGCCACCCGTTCGACGTGAAAGAATTATTCCTACCGCAGCTGAATTATATAATTCTTCTGAAGTGAAAAAAGAAATGTGTATTTTTTGCAATAAATCACATGTAAGCAGTGAATGTAAAAATGCTGATAGTTTATCCTATGAGGATAAAAAGCAAATATTGATGAAAAAAGGTGCTTGTTTTAAATGTTTAGCTGCAAAGAAACATATATCCCGATTTTGCAAAGCGAAGATACCGGTCTGTGATTGCGCAAAATTTCATTTCAAGATAATGTGCCCTGGGAAAAGCGATCAAGAACATCGAATTAAATTTCAGCAATTTGAAAATTTAAATTCTGAAAATAAGAAAGACACTGTTTTAGCAAATAAAACCAGTACTCGACAAGTTCTTTTGCAAACTCTGATTGTTCGTCTTAGAAAGGGAAATAAAATGAAATACATCAGGATATTATTTGATTCTGGCAGCAGCAAGTCCTATTTGTCAACTTTTGCATTAAATGAAATGGGATATGAATGCATAGGTAAAGAAGATTTGACACATAGCTTATTTGGTGGAGTAGAAACTGTGATACCCCATAAGAAATATTTAATAGGTCTGAGTGGCTATAATGATAATTATCGTTGCAGTCTTGAAGTGTTAAATCAAGAAAAAATTTGTTCTGAAATACCAAAATTTCCCTATGGTTAATTTCTAAATGAAATTAAGCATAAAATTCATTTGTCTGACCTGAATTGTCATGTTGATTTATTGTACGAATTCTCCCCGAATGAAATCCATGGCTTAATTTGTGCTGATGTTATTGGAAAACTATACACTGGAAATATAAAACCATTAAAATCTGGTTTAGTCTTAATAGAAACCCGCCTTGGGTGGACGCTAATGGGAAAAATCGGACAGAAAGTTTCAGATAGTACAAGTAGCGTTATGTCATTACATGTAAATGACACGAAAATTTCTGATTTATGGCGACTTGATGTGCTTGAGATTCTGGATCCAGGAGAGAAGAATAGCCGAAAGGAACTTGAAATAGCAGCCGAAGAGCATTTTAATAGAAGTATCAAACGTGACGCTGAAGGGAGATATGAAGTGAATCTCCCATGGATCCAAGGCCATCCTCCTTTACCCACTTGTAAAAATATTGCAGAACGAAGATTAAAAGGTTGTATAGATTCGCTCAAGAAAAAAGGGACATTAGAAGCTTATGAAACAGTATTAACAGAATGGATTCAAGAAGGTGTTATAGAAGAAGTGAAAATTCTGGATAAGGATGAAAGTGAACATTATTTACCCCACAGGGCCGTAATAAAAGAAAATTCTACCAGAGTTAGGCCTGTTTTTGATGGTTCTGCCAAAGAGAAAAATTCACCTTCAATCAATGATTGTTTAGAGAAAGGACCTAACACCGTCGAACTGATTCCAGCAATCTTGAATAAGTTTCGATTGAAGAAAATAGGAGTAATTGCTGATATCCGAAGAGCTTTCTTACAAATTGGACTTAGTAAATGTGATAGGCCATTTCTGAAATTCTTATGGTGGGAGGAAGGTGATCCCACGAAACCTAAAGTTTTTCAACATCGTAGAGTTGTTTTCGGACTTTCTTGTTCACCATACCTACTCGGTGCTACTCTTCGATATCATCTGAAAAATGTTTCTGCTCATTTTGAAGAAACAGCTACCAAGTTGTTAGAATCATTTTATGTGGACAACTGTATCACCAGCGTTGAAAACTATGAAGACCTCGTGAAATTTGTCGAAGAATCCAAGTTAATTCTCAGTGATGCTAAATTTGAGCTTCGAGGGTGGGAGCACAATTTCCCCAATCCATCAGAAGAAAGATGTATTCCAGTACTGGGATTGACATGGAACTTAAAGAATGATACCTTGTCTGTAGATTTACGAGATACTTTAGAAGATGATACCCCTGCAACGAAAAGGAATATACTGAGTGCGGTATATAGAATATTTGATCCCCTTGGCTTCACATGTCCGGTTACCTTGGGGCCGAAGATTCTCCTGCAAGAGTGCTGGAAATTGAAAGTATCATGGGATGCAGAATTGCCTGAAAAAATTACCAAGAAGTTTGAGCAGTGGCAAAAAGAAGTTCCTAATTCGAAAGAAGTCAAAATCCCAGGATGCCTCACTCTGAATCATGAGGCGCCAGAAAATTTAAGTTTACATATTTTCTGCGATGCAAGCAAGAGTGCATACGCTACCTGCATATTCTTAAGAAGTGAAACTGGAAGTTCAGTGTCTTGTCAACTTGTACAGGCAGAGTTGCTCCTATGAAAACTGCTTCTATTCCAAGATGGGAACTCCTTGCCTGCTGCATAGGAGCGAGATTAGCTGAGACTGTGGTGAATGATCTCCGAATAAAAAATATCTCAAAAGTTTTCTGGTCCGACTCCGCAAATGCACTATATTGGATAAAGGGAAGTGAAAACTGGGCGCCTTTCGTTTTTAACAGAGTTAAAGAAATTAGATCTCTGACAGAGTTTGAAAATTGTCACCACGTACCAGGGTCTTTCAATGCAGCAGGTTTACCATCTCGCGGCTGCAGTGTTTAAACATTGATTAAATCCAAGTGGTGGGAAGGTGTGCAATGGTTGAGGAAGCCAAGACAAGAATGGCCAAGATCTAATGCCCTTCCTGACTTTGATATAGTGTACTCTGAGAAGAAGAAAACAGTAATTAGTGCTACAAATCATGAAGATTCAAGTGAGAAGCTTTATAACCGTATTTCGTCATACAATATATTGTTAAGAATCACTGCTTGGATTTACAGATTTTTTAATAATTGTAAAGTTGAACCTTCACATCGAATTTTTGGATTCTTAACTTCAGAAGATATAAATGATGCTGAAACTGTTATGTTGAAAAATGTACAAAAAGAATCATTCTCGGGTCCTGAAGATAAACGCCTGAAATCCCTTAACTGTTTTATGGATACAAATGAACTTATGAAAATGAAGACTAGAATCATCATGAGAGAAGATACACAAAGTTTCCGATATCCGATAATATTGCCATCCAATCATCCAGTGGTAGAAAAACTCATCCGAACCAGACATTTAAATTTGAATCATGCTGGTGTCCAGATCCTAATGAATAATTTAAGAGAAGATTTTTGGATTTTAAAGTATCGGAAGACAGTAAGAAAAGTTATCAGAAATTGTGTACGCTGCAAAAGATATGATGCTAGACCAAAGCCCATCATAGAAGCACCTCTCCCAGTTGACAGAATAAAGGAAGCAGCAGTGTTTGAGGTCATAGGAATTGATTATGCCGGTCCTCTAATTCTTCGAGGAGGTCAAAAAGTCTGGATAGTCATCTTCACTTGTGCCGTCTACCGAGCCTTGCATTTAGAGATAGCTACATCCATGTCAACTGAAAATTTTCTACAGGCTCTCCGAAGATTCATAGCTCGAAGAGGAAGACCCACAATAATTTACTGTAATAATGGCTCAAATTTCGTTGGTGCGGAAAATTTACTTAAGAAAATCAATTGGGATACCATTTCTCAATACAGTGAAGCTCAGAAGATCATTTGAAAGTTCAACCCTCCATCTGCACCGTGGTGGGGTGGGTGGTGGGAACGTTTGATTGGTATAATCAAGGGAATTCTTCGAAAAGTCTTAGGAAGAAGTTCGTTGAATTTAGAAGAAATGAATACTGTTATTTGTGATACTGAAGGCATTGTTAACCAACGTCCTTTAACTTACCTCTCCGAAGATGTTAATGATCTAACTCCGCTTACTCCTGCTATGTTTTTACGGGATATTAAAGAATCAGGCATTCCCGATCTTGATGTTTTAGATTCATCATCTCTCAATAAAAGATATGCCTATAGACAGCGAATAAAAGAAGATTTACGAAAAAGGTTTCGAATTGAATATTTGGGGCATTTAAGGCAATCTTCAAAATTTACTAAAAATCAACGACCCATCCAAATTGGTGATATCGTTATAGTATCCAGTGAGAACATCAAGAAAATTGACTGGCCTCTCGGTAAAGTTATTGAACTCTGTCCATCTAAAGATGGCCATGTTCGACTAGTAAAAGTGAAAATGAAAGGTGGTGAATTTTTCCGTCCAGTGCTTAGATTAATTCCTCTAGAAGTAACTCCTAAAAGTTGTGCAGATTTACTTTTTTCATCACGAATATCTAAGTCGAATATCCAACCTCCTGAAAATAACTTTGTTCCAGTGACTGTTCCAACTGAATCTGTTCCAGTGACTCCTCCAACTGAGTCTGTTCCAGTGACTGAACCTACTGAGCCAGTTGACAAAAGTTCTGTAAAGGACATTCCTATAGAGACTGTTCCACTTGAAAAACGATCCAAATATGGACGTTTGTTAAAGCCAAAAGTGAAGTTTGAGTTTCTCTAAAAATCCTCGAAACTCAAAGGTGGGAGTGTGTTGCGAAAATCGCTACTTCCACTTCAACTTTTTGTAATCCGATCGTCTGCGCCTGCGCGCACGAGAGGAATTGTGCGTTCGATAGCAAGAAGAAGAATGTTCTAAGTTTCCAAAATGTAAATATTGTGTATTGTTAGCGCGCATTAAGTATTTATGTAATTTTATCAGTATTATGTCTTTAATAATTTGTGATTGTGTATTTACCAGATAAAATGCGTTTATTTAAAGAAAATAACTGTTCAATGAGTGAAAGTTTCCACTTATTATTGAATTAAGAACTAATATTTCATCCCTCGAACAAGACAGATGAAAGAAGGTAAGTTTTTCTTACCTTTTATTATTGAAAAGAAACATAAATGATTCTATTTGTTTTTTAATACGAAATTTTTGATTAGATGAAGATTTGTAGAATCAATTTTGTTGAATACTAATTTATTTAAAATTTAGTATATAAATATCGAATATAGGTATTCTTAAAGTTTGAATTCGATAAATGTCTAAATAAAGTGTCTGATATAAGATACTCATATGTAGCAGCGGAATAGATTTAATATATCTATCATCCTTGGCGGAAAAAAAAAAAATATCGCCAAATTATTTGGAGAACATATTTAATTCCTTTCAAAAATCATGGTTATTTTAACAACTTATATTAAGAGAGCGATGAATTATACATATGAAACAATATTTTGTACAATACGTATTACGAAAATAAACATCTGGCATGTATATTTTCGTATTATGTTTTTAATCGCCAAATACAAAAAACGCCAAAGATGACACAGTTTTGAAATTTAAAATTTTGTCAATTTGACAGCAAAATAACTCAATCTAACCCATGGATACGATAGCATATCTATACCCAAATACGGGTATTAAAATCGGGAAATAATTTTCCTCGATTTATAATAATTTTTTTCAAAAAATCCAATGGACGATTAACATAGGGAATCTTTTTCCTGCATCCACGGACGGTCTGTGACGTCACACTTCGCTTGCCTGTTTGAAAACAGGATCTTCGATAGTCTTAAAAATAAAGGATTTTGGTAAAATGGAGTGAATCGTTTTTTACTTTCTCTTACCCATAGGGTCGAGAAAATATTGTTTTATGGTCAAATATTCGAACGTTAGTTTTTGTTATACTTAAATGTTCTGAGGTCTCCTGAATATGAAAATCATATTTTTAGCGAATGGTCTCTGTGTGTGTCTGTCTGTCTGTTTGTGTGTCTGGATGTCTGTGTGTCTGTTATCAGCATATCTCAAGAACAAATAGTAGCAGAGATTCCAAACTCGGTATTCTAAATATCATATAGGGATGCTACAGTAAGCTTTTCGTTAAGATGAAGCAAGTGGTTCGTGTACAGGGACATTCAAAAGTATTCAAATACATTACGTCTATGGGGGAAATTGCAGGTAAAAAGAATTTAATATCTATAGACTGCACTAAACCAAATGAAACGAATATATATTTTTTGTAATAGAGATAGTCAACTGGGAAAAAAATGTATATATAGGAGCCTCGCCGCCCCCCTTCGAGGGGAGTAAATTTTCATGATGGGTATATTTCAAAAGAGCTCGCCAATACCTTTAAAACGAATGGTTGAACCGTCGATCTGCGATAATTTAAAATAAAGTTATCTATTGTTTTCATTTTTAACATTTTTTTTTTTTTTTAACTTTAATATTGAGAATAAATTCAACTTTTTTTGGGGGATATTTAGTGTTATACTACTTATCTACTCTAATATGGAAATCGTCTGTATTATCATACAAGATAACTTTTTTAAAGAATAATTTTAATAAATTATTTTTTAAAAACAGAATTATTTTTTAATAACTGAATTAAATTCTGTATAAATGTAGGTGCATTAATGAAACGGGGGATTTAGGGGGGGGGGGGGGCAGAACTAATTATCATATAAAACTCTTCCGAAGCCTAATTTGAATTGTTTAACATAGGTTTACATAACAGTACTCGTTATCTTACCTCTTAATCTCCAACCTGTACTTATAGTATTAAATTTCAGGGTAAGAGAAAGTCGTGTGAGTGACACACCAGATTATTCTTATTATGAGGACTTTAAATAGAGCACTTAACGGAACACTGGGATGTGTTGTTGCTGTTGTGTTGTCGGGCCTATATTTTTTGTCAACCAGCAGTTTTTTTATTGTCATTCATATTTATTGATCGGGTAGAATTTTTTTAAATTTCAGAACGAAAATTATAAAATATCGAAACACATTTGATTTATAAACAAAAATTGAAAATACATTTAAATGATCACGTGGTAATCTCCATGATCTAAACATTGTTTTCAAGATTTATCGTCCACAATCCGTCATTTTTGACGGGGTTATATACTAGTATATATATATTTAATTTAACTAGTGGTCGCCCAGTGGTCGAAATTCGACCATAATTAATTAAAATTATAAGTTTAAACATTATTAAGGTTCTATTGTCAAAGACTATACTGACTATAATTTTTTGACTTACTTTTTATTGAAGGTTCATTTGAAATAAGTCCATCATACAATGATTTAAAATATTCATTTTGACTTAAGGGCGGTAATATTGCTTTACCCTTATGACAACATGAAGTGAATGCAGTTCTGTCACCTAAAGTGACTTCAGATTCAAAATGTTTCGCATTGCAAAACCTGCATTCCAAATCCATTAATCCACAATCATAACTATAAAAAACTTTTGGAATGACATTTTGTGCACATTTAAATTTATCTGTCAAATTCACTTCTTCATTCTGTATAATATTAACACTATTTGTATTTTCATTACTATTATTATTATGTGTCCGCAAATATAGATTCCTTCTTCTTTGTCTCTCACTCCGACCCGTTAATGTTCTATGTCGAGGCATAATAAAAGTAGAAAAAAACTTTCATCGTCAGTAGAAAAAATCGTTATTTTTTTTTATTTTAGGTTGATTTCTTTAGAAACTGATCTATACAAATTGAATGAGTTGAGTTGAGTTGAGTTGATTAATTAGTATATATATAATGCAAAACTTGTGTGTTTTTAAAAAATATTAGCATTCTGCGATAACTCTTTCAGATGAAACTGGCTATTTAAAAAATAACTCATTGTTATTAACTTTTATTATTGTTATTAACATATTAACTTTTTATTATTAATTGAAATTTCAAAATTTTGGCAACAGTATAAAAAAATGAAAATGCTAATTTTAATCTGGAAATAAAACCCGATAATATAGGCTTTGAATTGCACCTTTGTCGTTTCACAAATGTTCGAATTTCTCGTCTTTGTCGTTGTATTTTTAAAAAATATTAGCATAACTTTTATTATTGTTATTAACATATTAACTTTTTATTATTAATTGAAATTTCAAAATTTTGGCAACAGTATAAAAAAATGAAAATGCTAATTTTAATCTGGAAATAAAACCCGATAATATAGGCTTTGAATTGCACCTTTGTCGTTTCACAAATGTTCCAATTTCTCGTCTTTGTCGTTGTATTTTTAAAAAATATTAGCATTCTGCACTTCTTCTCTATATAAACTATAAGTGTGCGAAATTTCATAATCCTCCGTCCGCGCAATTTTCGTAAAAAGGGGTACAAAGTTTTTGCTTCACGTATTAATATATAGATTTATGTTTTTATTTAATCGTCAACGGCGAAAAATGAACTAATAAATTTTTGAAACTTTTAAGTAAAAATATTTTTAAACTGCGAATGCTGATTTTTATTTAATTAGTTTTTATCAGAGTTACCACCATTTGACTGTACCGTTAAAATATAGTTAAATATATATATATATATATATTTAAAGAAAAAAAATCGATACCTGTAAAAATAATTATTTTGTGTTTATGTATAGAAAATATTAAAATTATGCATATTAAAATTGACAGGAAACGCCGACTTTCGAATAACTGTCGGCAGCTTGGCACAAGTCCGATATGTATTATCGTCAAAAATAAGGATCGAAATGGCAACATAAAGGTATCGATAAAGCGTCATTTTTTTTTTTACATTTTCGTATCGGAGCTATCGGTGGCGTTCGTATCTGTATCAGATACGCGATGCCAGACCGACACCTATTCCCATATCGCTACGGGTATCTATTTCGCGCACAGTTTCGACACAGAAAAGTTACGAATCGCTGACATCGTAATGATACCTTTCGTCTTTTGCGTAAGATATCATTTTGGTGTCAATATGATAGTTCTGTGTGTGCTGGGATACTATGCTTTAATTTGTGCAATATATAGAAGAAAGTTTTCTGCTGGACATAACATACTAGTTTAATCAATGGGGAATTAGTTTCCCATTTTGGTAATCGCCTGCAAAAATATCTCATTTTATTTGTTAATCGACCACAAAATCAGCCACATTTTCGTCTGTTAATTATGAAAAAATGAGATTTTTCAAGGATCTATCTAAAAGAATTTCGTATCCGATAAGGGATCCCTCATAAAAATCCCCAATCTTAAAAATCAGATGATCTTAAAAACAGATTGTTCATAAAAATCAGATTTAAAAAAAAAAAAAAAAAAAAAAAAATCTTTAAAAATTCTTACAAGAAAATTCTTTATTTCGGTGATAAACTAAAATTTTGCGAAAAAGTTGTCAAGTAAAAAGCTAAAAAGTCCTACGACTAATAATTTAAAATTTCAGTTTTCATATCTACTGTCATATGCAATCCTACTAATATTAATACACACAAGCATCACACCGTCTCAATCATATACTTAAAAAAAAAAAAAAAAAAAAAAACACTTTTTTACTGTGAGAAAAAAAAAAAAAAAAAAAAAAAAAAAAAAAAACCTTTTTACTGTGAGACAAAAAAAAAAAAAAAAAAAATTAAAATATAAATAGTCGTTTTGAAACCCGCCCGAGATTCCTCATCAGTATTAAAACAAAGTTCTTTAAAACTTATATACACTCAAAGAATTTGTAGTAGGATGGAATACTGAGGTGATGAAATTTGGGCGAATTTCGAAACATCTCTTCATATTTTTAATTGTTTTTATATGTATATCTTAATTAAAATTTTATTGTCTCATAATCAAAAAAAAAGTTTTTATTCTCAATACTAATATTAAATTTGAAAAATATTTTTGCTAAATAATTCTCACCTTATATTCTCGCCATTAGGCTCATGTCTAAGACAGTTAATCATTCCTACAATTCCAGAGCTTGCACAGCCTTCCGACACAACCCACGTTTTCTTGTTCTCTTTAACAACACTGTTTTTTAATTCCTCCATCCATTTCGGATCGTCTTCAGTTAAATGTACGATGTTTCCAGATACTATCACATTTTTGGGTCTTAAAAGGTACAATTCGCCACAAAGTTTATGAGAAATTCGACTGATAATAGTAAGTCCCTCTTCTTCAAACCACCCTTCTAACACATTTTGAGGTATTAAATTTATATTTTTTCCACCCAAAGAAGCCAAGAGTGTTTCTGGTGGTAATATGCAGTCTTTATGAAAGAGTAAAATAAATCCCTTATGTCCTACTAAAGATGATAGAAGATGGATGTGTTCTCGCGCCTCTTTATTTGTGTTGGCACTAATGGCACTGATAACAACATTTTGACTTTTTTCTAGTGCCGCAGACGATAATGAATCATACGAGAATAAACGTATTCCGTATTCACTTATTTTGTGCTGGTCAACTTTTTCAATATCTTTGCATGCTAGATATTTATTCTTAAATCTCATTCTAGCAAATTTTTCTGTAATATCTATAACTGTCGGAAGAATCATGGGAAAGTCGTTACTGATTTCTAAAACATTCATTTTCTTATATGTATTTTCGAGCATTACTTCAAACATGAAACTCAAACAATAATCATTAACCAGTAAATTGTTAAATATATCTTTACCAATATCTTCAACATATCGTAGGTAAACGTCCTCATATTCTATTGAAGTACCAGTTGTTTGACCAATAGCAGCGACTGACTTTAGTGCTGTTAATAATTTCATCTCAATAGATGCTTCATTGATATAATTATCAACATCAAAATCAATTTTGTGTTGAAGGTCAAACTTTGCAGCAGTAAAGTCTATTTTGAAATTGTCTTGCAATTTGTCAATAACTGTGTTGCATGCAGACATATATTTTACCAGGTTTTCATCTTTCTTTCGTGGTACATAGGTGTGTACGTAAGGGACAAATCTGTACTCTTCAAATACGCATCCGTCACTTTTCTTATGCTGAGGAGCAGAGTCAACCTCCAAACTTCTAATTTCAAGTCCAGCTGTACGGCAAATATTTGTGCTTTTGTAGAAGTTAACTGGTACTCCTGGAAAAATGGAAAGAAAGTTAAAAATATACATATACACATGCTAGTTGCATATATACATTCAATATACAAATTTAAAATGCTATATCCATTCTTTAACAATTTACTACGCTCTTAAAGCAAAGATACCAACATTTTAATTTATTCTGTAGCATTGTTAGTCCCTTTTTATACATACCACTTTATTATAAAAAAATTTTATTCAATAAGTAATTATCTATATTAATAAAATCAGACTTTTCTCTGTAAATTTGTCAGAATCGAAAAATTTTGCGATATCTGCACGTTTCACACACTATGGAAGCCGAAAATGACTTCAGAAAATTTTGCCTGTGTGTGTGTCATTGTGTCTGTATGTCGCTTTTTTGTCCGGGCATCACTTCAGTACGGCTGGACAGAATCCAACGACGCTTGGCAGGAAACTTAGATCTTTACCTAACTTAAAATTATATCTATCAACTTTTCAGAAATTCCCACACGATCCCCCCTGGGGGGCAAAAGGCAAAAACACGTTTGTAGAAAATTTTCCCTGTGTGTGTGTGTGTGTGTCATCGTGCCTGTATGTCGCTTTTTTTGTCCGGGCATCACTTGAGAACGGCTGGACGGAATTCAACGGCGCTTGGCAGGAATTTAGTTCTTCACCCAATTTAAAATTATACCTATCAACATTTCCGAAATTCCCTCCCCCGGTTGCCCCCTGGGGGGGGGGGGAAGTCAAAAACATGTTTGTCCGGGTATCACTTGAGAACGGCTGGACAGAATTCAACAGCGCTCGGCAGGAATTTAGGTCTTTACCCAACATAAAATTATATCTATCAACTTTTCAGAAATTCCAACACGATCCGCCCTGTGGGGCAAAAGACAAAAACACGTTTGTACGGGTGATACTTGAGAACGGCTGAACGGAATTCAACGGCGCTTGGCTGGAATTTAGTTCTTCACTTAACTTAAAATTGTATCTATCAACTTTTCCGAAATTCCTCGCCAGTTGCCCCCTGGAGGGGGGGAAGTCAAAAACACGTTTGTCCGGTTATCACTTGAGAACGGCTGGACGGAATTCAACAGCGCTCGGCAGAAATTTAGGTCTTTACCCAACTTAAAATTATATCTATCAACTTTTCCGAAATCCCTCCCCCCCATTCCCCCTGCGGGGACAAATGACAATAACACGCTTGTAAGCATAAGTTGACTCCTAATTACTTCACAATAAAAAAATTCCACATGGGGAGACTAGACATGAGTACAAATAAAACATTATCTGCAATTTAGGAATTTTCGATTTTTAAGGGAAGGAAGGGGGAAAATCGATTTTTGGCGGATAACTTCGAAAATCCCTGATTTGCGTAGAACTCTACTAAAAATGGGACAAATATGTTAAAAAAAGGCTATGTTACTTTCTTAGGATATTTTCTGAAACACATTTTTGTTTTTTGTGATCTGCCATTTTTTTTCTTTGGGGAGGGGGGGGGGGGTATGTGTTACAAAGGGCAAATTCGAGACACATTTATTAGCGCTCAATTTGTCCTGGGATATTTATGAGAGCTGCGGTCACGAAGTTTGATTCTTGGATTGTTCATAAGCATCCGGCACCTAAAGAAACGAGATTTTTCGAAATACCCCCTTCCCCCAGTGGGACAGGAATTAAAAAACGTTTGTAAGCATAACTCGGCCCCAAATTACTTCACGGTGAAGAAATGCGCATGATGAGACTAGATTTGAGTATAAATAAAACATTATGTATGATTTTAGAATTCTTGATTCTTAAAGGAGAGATTGGAAAAATCGTTTTTCGAGAGGGAAATTTCAGAAATTCCGGATTTTTTAGTAGAGCTCTACTAAAGATGTTACAAAAGTATTGAAAACAGACATGTGTCTTCTTTAGAATACTTTCAAAAACACATTTTCGTTTCTTGTTATTTCGATTTTTTTTAGGGGGGGGGGGGAGTTGCAAATTCAAGAAAACCCTTTTAGTGTTAAATTTGTTTTGAGAAATTTATAGGATCTGCGGTCAGGAAATTTAATGCGCAAATTGTTTATATGTATCCGACACTTACTGTAACGAGATTTTACGAAATTCGCCCAATTACCCCCTTGGGGTCGGGGGAGTTGGGTGCAAAAAACACGCGTAAAAACACGTTATTCTGTGTGAATACGCTTTACATTATCTTAGAATGATGAGTTTTGGTGTGTGGATGTTGAATAGGTGTACACATTATGTACTTTGGTGAGATCTCGCAAAACTTCCAACTTAGCCGCTGGGAAAGGTAAAGTAAGAAGCGGGTAAGTTGCTGCCGAAAGCAGTGTGGACCCGGAATCCTCATGTTGCGCGCGGGAAAAACCTGTACGGAATACAGAGGAAACTTACTCAGGTTAACTTACTTTTTTACTTAGGTTATTAATAATAATATCGAAATTTGACAACCCATTTAAGTACAGTGTTCAGCGAAGCGGGCAAAGCCTGCTAGTGATTAAATAAGAAAACTAGTTGGCATAGGTGGACTCTGCTCAGTTCCCCATCAAATTTATGTTCTCAGAAATTTCTAGTGCGAGACATATTACTAGTGGATCTGCAGATCAGGAGCCTCAACGTCCTATTTGCATCAGACATTATTCAATAGGTCATTTTTATTTATTCCTTATTATATAATAGTATATATTGATTCGATCGACATATTATCAAAATCAAATACATTCCTGAGGGGGGCGGCAGCCCCCCTCAACCCCCCGTTGTATATCTCTTTGTATACCTATTTGTATATGATATAAAGTGTTACGAAATTGTAAATAATTGCATTTATTTTTGTATAAATTCTTTCAAAGAGGTTTAGTAAGTTGATGAAATGCTAATTTTGTGCCTTTATAGTCGTTTTAGCGTTAAAATAGCCAAATTTTCCTTTAAAAACGCATTAAAAAGCTCCTATAAGGGAAGAAATAAATTTGGCGCCAAATTTGGCGACTATTTCCCTCCTTGGCGATCTTGGCGAGAAAATCCTTATTAGGGATATACCAAATATGGAAGCTCTAATCTCATTGGCTGATGTGATACGAGAATTTTCCAGAACAGTCTGTTTTCGATAGAAAAGTATAAAAGGAGCATTATTTTCGCCAAGGCGGTTAGTCTCAGATCTATATCAGTTTCGTCAAATGCTTGCTCAATGGGCTGATGAATATGTGTACCAAATTGCAAGTCAATAGCGTTATTTTGGGGGCCGCTATCGCGGTACATACAAATTCTTCCCATAGGCCGTAATGGTAAAAAAAACTTTGGCGTGTCCCTGTACACGAACTTACCAATGAAATGCACACCGAAAACTATACAGCTAATTTCGTGGGCATCATGAACATGTGTACAAAATTTCAAGTCAATAGCGTGTTTTTTGCGGCCGCTATCGCATGACAGACAGACAGACAGACGGAATCCAAAATCCTTTTGAGTCTCAACAGAGGGCCTCCATTCACATTTCGGCAAAAATTGGAAGTCAATAGCTTGATTTTTGCGGTGGCTATCGCGGTACATACAGATTCTTCCCATAGGCCGTAATCATAAAAGATCTTTGGCGTGTCCCTGTACACGAACTACAAATGGAATACACACCTAAAACTATACAGCTGATTCCGTTGGGCTCATGAACACGTGTACCAAATTGCAAGTCAATAGCGTGATTTTTGTGGCCGCTATCGCGGTACATACAAATTACTCCCATAGGCCATAATGATAAGAAAAACTTTGGCGTGTCCCTGTACACAAATTACAAATGGAATACACACCCAAAACTATACAGCAGATTTCGCGGGGCACATGAACACGTGTACCAAATTGCAAGTCAATAGCGTGATTTTTGTGGCCGCTATCGTGATACATATCAATTTCTCCCATAGGCCGTAATGATAAGAAAAACTTTGGCGTGTCCCTGTATACGAACTACAAATGGAATACATACCAAAAACTATACAGCTGATTTCGTGGGGCTCATGAACATGTGTACCAAATTTCAAGTAAATAGCGCTTTTTTGGCGGCCGCTATCGCGCGACAGACAGACAGACACAGCCCAAAACCGTTTTGAGTCTCAACAGAGGGCCTCCACTGACGTTTCGGCAATAATGTTAAAAGAAATCAATTTATCCAAAGCTTGATACAGTGGCAGAATGAAATCCCCGCCTAATAGGCTATCCACCGTTCACTTCGATATATTTATCTTATTCTAATCTATTAATTTATTTTATCGGGGTCAATTCCGTTGTTTAGTTTTCATGCTACTATTTCCAATGCAATAATCCTCAAATTCATATTTATATGAAAAATTTTTAATTTCGCTATGTTGATAAAATCGTAAATTACGAATAATTTACGAAATTTTCCTATTAGAATATTTGTATTCAATCATGTTCAAACAAATATCATAAACGTAATTTTGAAGTTGTCTAACGTATTTAGGATCCTCAAAATGGAAGTTTATGCTCAATTTTGCTTTATTCTGACATGTTAAATAAATCGTAAATTCCAAATAACTTACGAATTTTTTAAATTGGAAAAATCATAGTCTATGATATTCATGCCAGTATCCTAAATATTATTTCGAAAGTGGTTTGACATCTTTACGATGAAAATATCCCTCAAGATTAACGTTTATGTGAAATTTTGCTCTATTCAGCCATGTTAAGAAATTCGTAAATTTCCAATAACTTACGAAATCTTTATATTGGAAAATTCATAGTCATTAATATTCATGCCAGTGTCCTAAATAATGTTTCAAAAGTAGTCTGACATCTTTACGATGAAAATATCTCTCAAAATTGACGTTTATGTGAAATTTTCCCCTATACTGCCATGTTAAGAAATTCGTAAATTTCCAGTAACTTGCGAAATTTTCAAAGTAGCATATTTATAGTTACTGATGTTCATTCCGGCATCAAAACTGATATTTTAAAACTGGTCTGACATTTTTACAGTAAAAAGTTTTCATTTAATGCACGTTTAAGTGATTTTTTGTCCTATTCTCCCATGTTAAGAAAATCGTAAATTTGGAATAATTTACGAAGTTTTTAAAATCGAATGTTGCAAATGAATAGGATTCTTGCCAGTGTCGAAAGTAATATTTTAAAACTGATCTGACCTCTCTGCGACAATTTGTTCTTGAGATATCGTGTACACAGACTAACAAACTAACGGACTGACCCACTAACAGACTAACAGACTAACAGACTAACAGACACCCTACAGACAGACACCATAGAAATTTTGTCATTTTCGGATTCCTCACACCTGAAAACGTGTAGAAAAGTCAAAAAACCGAGGTCGAAAATTTTCACGATTACCTAAGTTCCCCATACTTATAGTATGATGGGGAACTAAAAACTAAAATTTCAAATGTTTAAATGTGAAAAAGAGACGAGTACTAAGAGTGCTACGGAATAAATTAAAATGTTGGCATCTCTGTCATAGAGACAAACAAGAAAAGAAGATTGCAATAATAAACGTAATTAATTTTTATAAAACAGAGTAATCCTCAAATAAGAATTATTATAGTTGAATTATTAGAGTAGCAGGTAAGTATAGTTCAATGAATGGAAGTATATCTTATGTAAATAAAAGTCATTACTGGCAGGCTTCGCTGGTCACTACTTTTAAATGAATCGCTATAGTTAATGAATTCTCAAAATTGCATTAATTTTTATTATGCGAAAAAAAAAAAAAAAAAAAAAAAAAAGAGAAGAAAATTTTGATTGGAAAAAATATCGCACCGGGTCCCCACTGTATTCGACAGCGCAGGCCATTATGCGATGCGCGCGCGCATTTACGTTCGACGCTCTTAATGAATCACTATATTATCGTACGGGAAAAAAATATATAAAATACAAAAAAAAAAAAATCTCCCATCATTGGAATAATCGGTCCGAGCCCCTACTGCCTGCGTCAGCGTATACAGGTGCGCACGGCGCGCATGTTCCTTCACCTACTGTTCCCGCCCCTCCTAATTATTTTAGACTTTAAAAAATACTTGCAATAGTTCTCTCGGGCTTTTAAACATAATAATACTAATTTCCAACATTCTATCTGAATTTCTTTATTTTTACCCCTGCGCCCTCCCCCTTTTCCGCCCCTCGTAATAATTTTGTACTTTCGAAAATATCCGCAATCGATTTATCGGGCCTCAAAACCTAACAACACTAATTTTCAACGCTATAACTCTTATTTATATATTTTTGCCCCTTCACCTCCCCTTTCCGTCTATCCTAAAAATTTTACAAATTCGAAAACATTCGCAATCGATTTGTAGGTATCAAAAAACTCGTACCAATTTTGAACGGTCTAACTCTATTTTTATTCTTTTGCCCCTCCGCCCCCCTTCCCGCCCCTCCTAACAACATTACACTTTCAAAAATATCCTCATTCGACTTGCAGGCCTCTAAAACCTATCTTTACCAATTTTGAAGTGTCTAACTATATTTTTATTTTTTTGCCTCTTAGCCCCCCCCCCCCATACTTTCCCGCCCCACCTGGGACGAATTTCTAAAATTAAAGAAATTAGTTTTTATGTGTTTCTGGCAGCTATATTTTAGAGCAAAAATCTCACATATATCTTTTTTTTTCTGTTTGCGATATAAAGGATTATTTCAAATCACGCTTTGCCCCCTCTCCCCCCTCTTGGGGGCTGAATATCTAAAGTTCCAGAAATTGGTTTTTAGGTATTTGTATCAACTATATATTAGAGCAAAAATTTTACGTATACGAGGGTTGCTCTTTATGTTTTTACAAACGACCAATAGATGGCATTACTGAAATTTGTCTTCAGGATATTTGTAAAATTCACATTTTTTTTTTTTTTTTTTTGGAATCAGTGGCATCTTAGAAATCGTCTACGTATTTTGTTTACAGTGAGTGTTTAAAAGGGTCGCCATTTTTTTACGAAGATGGTGGCCGATGGAAATGTAGCGTGACTTTGTCACAAGGATCATTAGAGACAAAAAGTCTTTGTAACTATATGTCTCAAGTTGTAAATATGTAAATATGTGTTTAAAAGAAGAAAGTGAGTGAAAAAATGGAAGTAACTCGTGAAGGTTTGCATTGGATGATTTTTTTTATGACTTTAAGAAAGGCCTCACTGGACAAGAATGCATAGTATCACTTCGTGAAACTTTTGGTAATGAAGCTCCATCAGAAAAGACTGTTTACAAATGGTATGCAGGATTTCGTCGGGATCGTGCGTCCGTCAGTGATGAATCTCGTGAAGGAACACCAAAATCGGTAGTGATCCCAAACAACATCGTTGCTGTGCGCAAGATGATTGAAAAAGATCGGCATGTTACGTATTGTGAGATAGAAGCATCCCTTGGCATATCACAGACTGCAATACATTCGATTTTGCACGAACATTTAGCTGTTAAAAAGATTTGTTCCAGATGGATATTCCGCACAATTTGACAAAAGCTCAAAAAGAGGCTCTTGAAAATTGGTGTAAGGAAATGCTAAACGAATTCAAATTGGGAACAGCAAAATCCGTATACAACATCGTTATAGATGACAAAACTTGGATATATTCGTATGATCCGGAAACTAAGCAACAATCCACTGTTTGGGTGTTTCTGGATGATCCGAATCCTATAAAAGTTGTTCGTTCACGAAGCCCTTCCAAGAAAATGATTGTTTGTTTCTTCGGCCTTACAGGAAATATCGCAACCATTCCTTTAGAGGATTGAAAAACTGTTAAAGTTAAATGGTATACAGAAATTTGTTTGCCAAATGGCATCAAAGAAATCAGGAAAAACAACAAAAATCGCCACATCATTCTTCATCACGACAACGGCAGCTCCCACAGAGCACGTGAAACAATTGATTATATAAGGATAAAAATATTGAATTGATGTTTCAATGCCCATATTCTCCTGATTTGTCGCCTAACGACATTTTCTTGTTCTCTTATGTCAAGCAAAAAATGCGTGGGCAGCGATTTTCATTACTCAAGAAGCTATCGATGCCTTGCCTTTCAAAACCATGTTACCGAGATATCAATTTAAGAGTGGAAAAACTGTTTCAAGAATTGGTTTGAACGGATGGAAAAGTGTATAAATCTTAAAGGCGAATATTTTGAAATGCAATAAAACAGTTTGTTCCCAAAAAATTCTTTTTCTTTCTACTTTTTATAGAAACTTAAAAGGAAACCATCGTTTCTGGTTTTTTTTTTTGTTTGAGATATATAGGAGTGTGTGAAATCACGTTTTGTTCTCTTTCCCCCCTTGGGGACCGAATTTCTAAAATTCCAGAAACTCATTTTTAGATATTTGTGTTAACCGTATTTTAAAGCAAAAAATTTACGGATATCTGTTTATTTCTTTGAGATATGAAGGTTTTTGTGAAATCACATTTTGCCCCCTACTCCCCCTTGGGGAGCAAATTTCGCAAAATCGCTTCTTAGGGGGTGCTTACACTATATGTTCTATAATCTCACCCAGTTTCGAGTTAGTGGCTCTTGTAGATTTTGCTGTGCGTTGATGAGTCAGTGAGTGAGTGAGTGGAAGTACTCTTTTATATGTATAGATTAGGTCTGCCGGAAAATTCTATCCTTTCGATTTAATAAACTGACACCGGAAATTTTTGTTTAACAATATTTTTATGTCACTTTAGCAATAATCATCTTAAATGTTACCCAAGAACATATTTGCCAACCTAACCCGGTAGATTGTTAGTTCCTGCCCCTTTTTGTACATCACTTAATTTTTAGAGTAATTCTCTTCAAATATATTTACGATTAAATGAGAAGAAAAGTACTCTAAAAAAAGACTGGTGTGAAAAAATAGGCGGAAAGGGGCAGGATTAACAATCTTACTGGTTAGGTTGGCAAGAATGTCGAAGAATATCTTAAATATTATTCAGGATAACTTTTCGATGACAGTATTTTAATTTAAAAGGACAGACTTTTCTCATAGACCTACCTAATATGTATGTATGTGGGTATGTCTACCATCTCCTCTCTAACCTTTTAGCCGATTTGAATCAAACTTGACACAGTTATTGCTTCAGACATAATTGAAGTGTCTTGGATGTTTCAAATTTCTAGCGTATGCGCAATCGGAGGAAAAGCCCTTCTGAAAACCGTATTTTTGTATGATTTCTTCAGTATTATTATACCTAGAAACTTCAAATTCAGTATTCAGGTTACTTCTTATATGTATATATTCTCCCTTAGTAGAGGTTTATAAAAATTCGAAATTTAAAAGGAGCGAATAATCTGTATATTTCTCTAACGTGGCCCTATTACGTTTATATTTTGTAGCAACGATACGATCCGCGTTTGTAATGATCGATAGATGGTGCTTTATCAACTGGAGTTGTTAGTAAATATAATAGCCACGTGTATTTATTATTGTTCTTTCTCCGCCATTACATCATGGAAAATTGATTGCATAGTAGGATGCAATGAAAATTATTGCGTTTTATTATTTTATAACTAGTATATAACCCCGTCAAAAATGACGGAATGTGAAATCAGTTAAGGTAGTGAATCTACGAAGGCTTTGCCAGCTTCGCTGGACACTATATTTAAAGGGGACTAATGTGCAAGTTGCACCTGACGAGACTAATATGCAAGTTGTACCTGACGGGACTAATGTGCAAGTTGCACCGAAAGAACAAACTATTTCTTTTAACGAAAATACCTACTAACCCTGGACGATAGGTGTAATATAACGTATCGTATTATATATCGTATTTATCGTAATATAACTCATCACTTATTTTTCGCTTCCTTCGACTCGTTTTAATAAGTATTTTTTATATGCATGGGCAAATTTGATATTTTTAACACGCTTTTATTAGCTTCATCTGTATGTATGTTTGTATGTTCGTTTGTAACCGCTCTGGGAGCAAACAAAAAATCTATATCGTAAAAAAAGACTTTCCCTACGTGAACGCCATGGCGTTGAGGTATAGCTCAGCGCTACGCACCTAAAGGTCTAGCGTTCGAGCCCAGTCAGGGGAGATTTTTAAAAAATGGTTTTTGTTTAATTCTAAATTATTTTAATTAAAGATTTAAATGTATGTAAATATTATGGTGTGTCACTCACACGATTTTCTCTTACCCTGCATTTTAATACTAAGATAGATATTTTGTGCTTTTTAGTTCACATTTCTATCCGCGATTGTAATAAAATGCTCGCCTTCTGGTGGGCTAAGGTGAAATTACAATTAACATGCTTTAATTCGGCTTTCATCAAGCCGCAATTGCTTGCCAATGTTTAGTTTCACATGTATTTATTGAATAAAAATGAATAATTCCGGTAAAAAAGATAACCTATACTGTTGTGTGCTCCAGTGTAACTCCAAAGGACCAAGAAATCCAGAATTAAGCTTCCATTTAATTCCAAATGACAAATTTAAAATTTCAGTTGCGTCGGCTAATGGAAGTAAAGAATTAATCAGATGATTTGAAACTAATATTTGTTCAACTTCAGTTAAAAACCTACTTCCGATCGAACTTTGAATAAACTGAAATATTTTTTTTCAAAAGCAAACAATTTTTCATGATGTAATGGCGGATAAATTATAGTACGAACATGAAGTAGAATAACAAAAAGAAGAATAATAAATAAACGTAGCAATTATATTTACTAACAACAAAAACTGAAAAAGCGCCATCTATCGATCATTACAAACGCGGATAAAAGCATGTTCTTTAATTTTTTAAAACTATAATATTATTAAGATTAAAAACTATTAAAAGTTTAAAATTATAAAACATTTCACGTGTATAAATAATATATATAAGGTAACCAACCACTTTAAAACACGTAGATACAATATTTTTATTAATAAACTACACAAAGCTTTTCGCCATCATAATAATAGCATCATCAGGTGTAATTGCGTTACATAGAACCAGCAATATATAAATAAAGAAATTCAAATGGTTTAAAGTTACGGTTACAATAAAAAATATTTTGAAAGTTACTATAAATGTAAATGTAATGTAAATGATATTGAAATGAAAAATTTTTATGGTAACTTTCAAAATATTTTTTATTGTATCCGTAACTTTAAACCATTTGAATTTCTTTATTTATATATTGCTGGTTCTATGTAACGCAATTACACCTGATGATGCTATTATTATGATGGCGAAAAGCTTTGTGTAGTTTATTAATAAAAATATTGTATCTACGTGTTTTAAAGTGATTTGTTACCTTATATATATAATATTATTATTTAATTTTTAATTTTTCGCGTGAAAACATTATTTCATCTTATGTCCCCCCCTCCCCCCCCAATATATATATACATATATATATAACAATAACTGGTAAATTTTTTTGACAACAATCATAAATTTAAATGTCCAATTTTGAAATTATTTTCATATTTTACGTAATTAATTCTAAAATATCTAATTAAAACTTCGTTATAAATCAGGTGCCAAATGAAAGGTACCATATTTGTAACGAAGTAACCTTAGGTACCTTATTTGTAACCTTATTTATTTTAACTAATTTGATAAATATGACGTCACAATCAACTGTTTGTTTATATCAGATAAGTACATTATCATGATTGCAAGAAAATGATGTAATAGCTATTAGCCCATAATTTTTATAGTTGAATTTTATATTACATTTTAATTTTATCCTCCATGGGTGTTTTAGAATTGCAATGGTAGTTATAAACTTTCGTTGAAATCTTTTTACATACTGAGATTAAGGGAAAAGTGTAAGCACAAAAAATGTTCAGTTTTGAAAGATCTTTCTAATGATGTAACATTTATGCAGATTAATTAAAAAAATAATAATAAAAAATAGAAAATAAAAATACATAGCATTTCTGAGAAAAAAAAAAAAAAAAAGGCTACCAAAAGTCTTTGTTTTGAAGCGGTCCAACCGGAATTGTTCCTGTCAGAACATGGTCATTATCATTATTAATTCCACTGTTTTTTAACTGCATCTATATGTTATCTTACAACAAAGGTACATTAAAATAAATAAATAAATAAATAAAAATAAAGGTACAACTATAGAGTTGGTCCATAACTGGATTTGGCGATTTTTCTTTGGCACCGTTTTAAACGACAGCGATGCCTTTCTGGATTCTTTGCAATAAAATACGCTTTTGTTTACGCTTAGAATCCATCGCAACCATTTGCAAAAACGACATTTCGCCATAATCATCAAAGAAAAATCACCAAATGCACTTGTGGACCAATACTATAGTTGTTCCATGACATCCATGAAATGTGATCGTTTTGCTTTTGTTGGTTAGCGAAGGAAACGATCAGCTTTATCTAAAATATTTTATAATTAAAACAAAATTAAACGTATTATTACTTGTGAAAGCCTCAGGTGCAAAATGTTTTGAACAAATAGTCATTTTTGACGATACTTCTTTCCAAATTCGTAAACGTCTAATCCGTTCAGACTTTCTACTAACTAAAGCTTTTTTTTTTCATTAGCGGAAGCAACTGGAATTTTAAATTTGTCATTTGGAAACAAATGGAAGCTTAATTCCGGATTTCTTGATCCATTGGAGTTACACTGTAGCACACTGCAGCATGTGTTATCTTTTTTGCCGGATTTATTCATACTATCGAATATACAGCAGCAGCGATACAGCAGTCTCGACAAAAACGTGAAAGCTATCCGTCCAGTTTTATTGTTAATTTCACCTTAGCCCACCAGAGGGCGAGCATTTCATTACAAACGCGGATAGTGACAATAAATTACGCGAGGCTAAAAAATAACGTACAAGTAATATTTAAGCACGCAGAATCAGTTCAGTGATCTAATGAAAAAAAAAGAAATATGACATTTGTCTGATAAGATCATTTTACAGAAAAATTTACTTTTAAAAGTTGCATCTTTGCAATCGTTGAAAGCGTCATTTTAAACTCAGCGATACTTTAAAGATATACACAAAATATCAACTTTGTCATAAATTGACTGAAAAACGCAATAGTAAAAAAGTATAATAAAAGTAGGTACTAAGTGTTCTTAACCGAAAATAAAAAAAAAAAGAAAAAGAAAAAAAAGAAAGAAATAATAAAATAAATTAAAAGTGATCTCGCCAATATGGCGGCAAAAATTTAAAAGTCGCCATAGGGGTCCTTTATTAAAGCGGTCTTGCCTGGAGAAATACAAAAACTGGGTCATCAAACATGAATTTAATTTTGACACTTTTCTTTGGATGAATTGGTTTAACTATCATTAGCGTTTCATCTAACAAAAACTAATAAAAATTTGGCTTCTGGTGAATTAAAATTTTAATTGGATGGTGAAATTGGTATAAGACTGTTTCAAATTTTAAAGGTAACTAAGAAAAAAAAAAGAAATAAACTGCAAAAATTTCGCATGGGTTTGCTAGCAATAATAATGTTAACACTTTAACAAAATTAAGTAGCAGAGATTAGATCTTGAGTTTTAATTAACGTAGTTACAGAAAACGACAAATTTTGTAGTAGTTACATAGGATATAAACCAAACGCCATACGAATGCTACAACATCAATAAACTGAAACAGGAAAGAGAACTTGCCATCAGCACAAAGAAAAAGTTACATGTAAAAAAGCTTTGAGAACACGAGCAGGTACATGGAGTAAAGAGTTAATTGAAAGTTCATAATATTAACACTTCCCCTTGAACTTACAATTCTGTTATTTTTACCATAACAATGTCTCTGTTCAGCTTTATCTAAAAATTGTGAACAATATGATACAGCAAAGGCAATATCAGGGCGAGTAGCAACTGCCATGTACATCAAGCTTCCAACAGCCTGTCTGTAAGGGATTTTCTACAAATCAACTTTTAGAGAATCTTCCCCTGAAAGATTGCCTCTTTCCATGGGTGTAGAAACAGGGTTGGCATCTTTCATGTTGAACTTTTCCAAAACCTTGTAAGCATAATTTTTCTGACTGATTGCAATATCACCACTTATCAGCTTTTTTATTTCTAAGCCAAGGTAGTATTCAGCATCTTTATGTGTCACTTTAAACTCATGCTGCAATTCCCGAAGGAAATTATTCTTTATTTGTGGAGTCGTGGCAACAAGTACATCATCAACATATAATGCTAATAATAACTTTTGTTGCTTGTCATTGTTGGAAAACAGACATGGATCAGCATTACTTGCCTTTAAACCATACTTTTCTAGAAATTCTTTGAATCGCTTATTCCAACATCTCGGTGATTGGTTTTAGTCCACAGAGACTTTTTACTAATCGACATATTCGACCTGAATTGTCATCATAACTTTCTGGTTGTTTCATGTAGATTTCTTCTTCTAATGTCCCATACAAAAAGGTAGTTTTCACATCAAACTGTGTCAGCTCCAAGCCCTCATTTGCAGCAACACTGATCAAAGCGCGGATACTTTCAAAACGTGCCACCGGACTAAACGTTTCAAAATAATCTACTCCTTTCCTTTGAGAAAAACCTTTTACCACGGTGGTAAAAGGTCTAATAATAACTTAAAAATATATGATTTTATTATTTTTCTTATTTATGAATTATTTCGGGATAGATGCCAATTACTGGAGCATGCCAATAACTGGGGCACCTACCCTATTATGAAAATATAAATCTGGCATGTATATTTTCGTATTACGATTTTGATCGTCAGATTAAAAAAACGCCAAGAATGACAGAGTCTTGAAATTTAAAATTAAAATTTTGTCAATTTGACAGCAAAATAACTTAGTCTAACACATGCACACGATAACTAATACGCTCAACATCACCCCAAGAGTGATGAGCAGGGGCTGCTCCCTGTTAAATATGCTTAATTTTAATATTTTTTTGTAGTCGCTGTAATTCATTTCAGCCGATAATTTTTTCACTTTCTGGTGTTTTATGAAGAGTAGAATCACATGTTTTTTTTTTCAATATTTTTTGAAGACGACACCTTTTGAATGTTTCCTTGTTAGTAATGTTTGCCATGGTCAGAATTATTTAAAGCAATACATTGGGTTTACGGCGTTGCAGGTGCAATCGAGATAGATTTTCTCATGCAGAGAGAACATTTTTGGTATCGCGAACCAGTAGGTTACTGAAGTCGGCTACTGATAAATACATTTCACAATAGAGTGTTATCACAAGAAATAATTTTTTCTAGCCATTTTCGCTAAAATATGCCAAGTAGCGCTTTATAAAAAAAAGTAGATAAAATGGTAATAGGAGACCGTTCTGTATTTTTATATGATTATATTTTACTTTTTATAAAAATGTAAATGGTAGTTTAAGATTTAAAAATCGAACCTGGTAATCTTTCTTTTACGGATTCTTCTGCACAACTTCTGAGGATTTTTGGACATATTTTAAAAGAAAGTGCTCCCGTGGGCAACACGAAAGATTTATTTTTATTGGAGAACATATAGAAAAGTAACAGAGCATCCATAAATGTGATCCAGTTATCTTTCCATGCCACAAATCCTTCTTTTCCTGCAAATATATAGATGAAATTGAATGTAAAGATTCATGAAAAAATAAATCTAAAATTTGTAAAGATGTACAATAAAAAAAAAAAAATAATAAATAAATAAATAAAATAAATAAATAACTAAAATAAACATGAATACATTTAAAGATCAGAAATGCTTGTAGAATCTTGGAAAAAGAAAAAAATATTCTTCTTTAAAATCAACAGGGATGATGGTGTTGGTGATGGTGATGATGATGTTTGGAACATACATAAAATAATATAAATAAGCAAAGACTTTTATGCAATCTGCCACAAACATTTGAAATCCTAAAGACTTTGACAAGGAATACAAACGTAAATAATAATAATGAATTCGTAAGTAAAAATTTTATGGAAACCACGACAAATATTTTAACATTAAAAGAAAAAAAAAAAAAAAAAGAGCGCTATGATAATGACCTAGGAGCAGTGTTGCCAGATCTGGCGGATTTTTTATTCAATATTCACCAATGATTTTGCGAAGTGATATTTGATATACATAACAGACTATCAATATTCGAAGTGATTAGACAAAGATTACAATTAAAAATTATTGGTGATTATTGAATAAAAAATCTGGTGTGAAACAACCACACGACTTCCATTACCCACTATTACACATATTATATGCATTTTTTGGAGATAATGTGATCAGAAGATATAAAAGTGACCTAAAGAAGTACAAACCTAACATTTTTTTGGTAAGATAAACTTTATGCACATGTAAAGACATATAAAATGAAGCTTACATATAGCGAGGAAAAAAAACAGAAAAAAAAAATTCTATAGTCTAAGATCCGGCTGCATAATTGCTACATTCATCGAGTATGTAATCAAAATCAGATTTTTATATTCAATTATAAAAGGGACAATATGTTTTGGCCGGGTTGCCTAATAAAATGTGCCCGCTAGTATTTTTAATTAAATTAATATTAATTGACTTTTTGGAGAGAAATTTCATTCATTTGTTAGTGAAATAAACTATACTCCACATCACAGACATATACATAGTGAACTTGAAAAGTAATGGTTGCCGTTGTGCGTTTGGCCGCTACCTCTTCGCAGGCAGGTGCAAACAGGTAGTATTTTGGGGCGTTTATACGTTCATGGCGTATATTCATCCTTTATATATCAAATTAAAGCTAATTTGTTTCTAAATATGGTAAACTTCGTCTGCCAATGTAAAAGTGGCCGCAAGTAGGGGTTGCCAGCTGTTAAAGATTGCTTAGAATGAAAATTAGCGCGCTACATCGTTCGTCAGACAAGGATGGCGATAGCCAATTGTACGCGTTTTTGAAGCTTTTGTGCAAGCGTCGATTGATAGTGTTCTCAACCAATGGCACAAACAGTTGTAGAAAAGAATTTCAAAACTCCAAAAGAAATAAAATTAATAAATTTTTGTGTGGTTACATTTAAAATTCCCTATAAATATAAAACATTTATTTCTCAATAAATTATCAAATTGTCTTTTCTCTATATAATTAGAACATATAATAAATATTTGTGAAAAATAATAACCAAAATAACCCTGGTTATTCATGTAGACGAAGTTTATATTATACCTGTAATGTTTTAGGAAATATTTGATTTGATTTGATTTTTTAATTATAGATTACATATTAATTAAATATTCAGTAAATAGGACAGATTACTTGAGGTATACAAATTAAACGGAACATTGAAAAAATGATTAAATATTTATTGAAACCTATATTACATTTTTATACAATTTATTCAAAATCTGAATCATCGCTACTCTCACTTTCATTGCAGCCATCACTTTCATCGTCACAAATATCAAAATCCTCTTCATTATGAGTACGAATGATAATAGAATTATATAGCACACTTTCAACTTGCATTGGCGCTGCATCTCCTAAGAACCATGTTGGTTTGAGAAAACCATCTAGGATCCACCCATTATTTCTGCGTTAATATTAATACAATTCGGCTCAGTAGCATTTAGCCACATTGAATTAACAAAGATCGTCCGCAACAATTTTTGCTTTAAAGATTTCCAGCAAGGTAGAATATGAGTTGAGTTGAACCCCTTAAGTTTTTTCAAAAACTTTTCATTGTTTTTTATTTTGTTTTTTTTTGTAGCATACGTCTTATTGAACAAAATGAATCTTCCAGTATTAACATTTTGGCAATCAACGATACCATACATAAGGCACGTAAACTCTTGGACTACAGCAGTTTTACTTTCGCCAAAAATGTCATTAGGGTCAGTCAAAGATGCGAAAACTTGTTGAATTCTCGGGTGTTTAACAAAAATGTTATAGGGCCTTACTTTCCCTTTATTGAAGAATGCAGTCGTATAGTCACAACCTGTGAATGCGTGAAACGCTGGCAAAAATACATAAAGTTGGGCTCAATTTTTTTGACAATCCGTACAATTTATACATATTTCGTCTTTACTTTTCTTATTTTTTTCGGATGTACTGTTTGCCATCCAAATTTGTAAATGAGGAAATTTGTGCAGATTACCTAGTAGAATTATTAAAATATCAGTGTCACTTGCTTTCAACAATATTTTAGACTCTTTACCTACTTTGCTTATATGAAATACTATTCTCGTATCTGCTTCCTCATGTTGGCATTCTAATTCAGTTTCCTCTTGTTTCACAACGCAATTTCCAGAAGAGCAATATGAAAAACATTGTTCTCCAACAGTAATAAAAATTTTTTTGTTTCCTAATACTGAAACAAAAGAGTTGTTATCCCAGTGAGAAGCTAAAAATTTTACTAGAGCTTCTTTAAAACGAAAATTCTATAAGCTTTTCGTAAAATCACTGGGTCTCGTTTGTAACGGACCATTAATGGACTTTATGCATCACACGTCACTGCGGGTATATAAAAGTCTCTACGCCAATCACTGAGCTGGAAATTTTTGTTTACTGCTGTATTAGCCAATACCAGTCGCTCAGAAAGGTAAATACCCGCAGCCGTTGAAACTCGTGCATAAAGTCCATTGTATATGGAATATCAATTTCCTGTAAATCTTGTCTTTCACAATCTTTGATTGAAGGCGTTAAATACCTATCAAATATGATATGTACTTCGCGAGCGCTTTTTGAACAAAACTTCACCAATATCGATTCAGCTAGCTTTCCAAATGTTTGCGGCAAAGTAGAGCCAATCTGATACAAATAGTAGAAACCATCAACAATTTCTATATCAATTTGTCCGGGATTGGCTGATACAATCTGTGATGATGTGTCTTATCTCTTATATATATATTTTACGACGAAACAATAACATTAATAAACACTTTTTAAATGATGTCTTATTAAAGTTAAGCACATTATTCTTTTTATTACACAGAAAACACTTCATTTTTTAAAACTGAAACTTAACTTTAACAAACGTAATTACATATAACGTTAAATAAATAAACGTTGTGTATAGGGCAGTTCCTTGTTTGTAAACAAACATCTCAACTTTTATGAGTGGTTGGCAAAAAGGCTTGGGAAAAGCATAGCGATGGCGATTACTTGATTACTACCAACGGAAAATCAATGGTGGGCGGGGCACGGGAAAGACGAGCGCGCTTTTTTGCCAACCACATGACGTCACGAGGAAATGCTCTATTACGAGCTCCAAAATATCACAACAGGTTAGAATGAAAATCAGTGTTGCCAGATAGTGGAAAGTCAATTTCAACAAAACGTTTTAAAATTTTCCGAAAAATCAAGTTTTTTTTTTTTTTTTTTTTTTCTTCAAAAAAATCCCCGACTCAATTTATGCTAAAACTGTAAAAAAAAAAAAAAAAAAAAAAAAAAGAAATTAAAGAATATTTAGAAAATGTAAGCTCACATTTTTCCCCAAATAAAGCTATTTTTCGAAAAAAAAAAAAAAAAAAAAGAAATCTTTCAACACATTACTTTCCTATTTCAGAAATAGAATCCAGAATCAATGCATTATCATCTGCTACGTGCTACACATGATTTTTTTTTTTTTTTTTTTTTTTTCGGTGCGGATTTTAAGTAAAAGTAATTGTCAATTTTAAAGAAAACCCCATATTCCCCCCCCCCTTCCCCGCCAAAAAAATAAATAAATAAATAAATTCATTTCCCAAACTACGCCCTACGAAATCTCTGCCCCAAAACATTTTCCCCGAAGCTTCAGAAATCCTCGAAATCGAGAAAAATACCCAAGTCTGGCAACACTGATGAAAATGCAGCTGAATAGCTGCGAACACTATCAATCGAAGCATGCGCAAAAGCTTCAAAAACGCGTACAATTGGCTATCGCCATCCTTGCCTGACGAACGATGAAGCGCGCTAATTTTCATTCTAAGCAATCTTTAACAGCTGGCAACACATTGGCAGACGAAGTTTACCATGTTCAGAAAAAAATTAGCTTTAATTTGATATATAAAGGATGAATATACGCCATGAACGTTTAAACACCCCAAAATACTACCTGTTTGCACCTGGCTGCGAAGAGGTAGCGGCCAAACGCGCAACGGCAACCATTACTTTTCAAGTTCACTATGTATATGTCTGTGATGTGGAGTATAGTTTATTTCAATAACAAATGAATGAAATTTCTCTCCAAAAAGTTAATTAATATTAATTTAATTAAAAATACTAGCGGGCATATTTTATTAGGCAACCCGGCCAAAACATATTGTCCCTTTTATAATTGAATATAAAAATCTGATTTTGATTACATACTCGATGAATGTAGCAATTTTGCAGCCGGATCTCAGACTATTACAACCGTTTTTAAAGGAACGCCTTTGCGAGGCCTGAAATTGAGCTATTTATACAGGACGCCTATCAATTTTCCTGAACTAACCAACTATATCATTCGAAAGGGCATCTAATAGAGTGTTTATATAGCAAATTTTAAGAAAATCGTTAGAGCCGTTTTTGAGGTACGGACTAACGGTCCCACTTCCGGTTTTTCAATTTTCACCAAAATTTGGAAATTTCAGCTGTACATCAGACGTATTTCAATTCAAAAGTTTCGTAGCTCTATCTTTATTAGTTTCTGAGCTATAATAGCCAGAAGATTCTCCACATATATACATACACACTGACCAATTGCCAAAAACCACTTTTTTGGACTCAGGGGACCTTAAAACGTGTAAATCAGGTGAAAACCCGATATCGAATTTTCAGGCTGAATACAATACTTCCATTACCCTACTAGCGTAGGGTAATGGAAGTAAAAATCCGCCAGATCTGGAAACACTGCTCCTAGGAGTTGCTACAAGGGCTGAAACGGAATGTTGTCTATGCCACATGTAGGGCAGAATATACTCTTTATTAAACATCCTACCATATTAATGTCAGGGTCAGAACCTTTTTAGCGCACGGACCAACTAAACCATTGACCCAGGAGCATTAGACTCGAAGGTTCGAAAAAATATGGTGAAAACCATAGGAAAAAGATTTTTACAATTACTAAATAATGTCCTACCAATACAGATTTCTATAACTAAATAATAAAGTATTAACAAAAAAGATTTTATGAATGTGTATTTAAATCATTAAAATTTTATCATAAGCACTCAATATGGTAAATTCCACTTGTATACATGCCAACGGTACTTAAGATGTTAAACATATACTTGCAACATTTCTCTTTTAAATAAAGAATTGTTTTAGAGAAAGGATTACGAGGACTTGGCTCATTCGAAGGCAGCATTAAAGTAGGTTTCATATAAAAGCTTATATTTCCATTTAATATTTATAAATTGAACTGTATAAGGTTTAATCAATAAAATATATATTCAAGCAATTATTATGGTTTTTGATGGATTTTTTAAAAAGATTTGAAATTTTTAAATGGCTCTTCCTCAGTTTGCATTTTTCATAAATTCATGATCTTCAAAATGCTAAAACTTTAATAAAAAAATTCTTAAAAGAATTAGGGATTGGATTAGCAATATATTTAAAAGAAAAAATATCAAAAATAAAAATATAGTAAAAGTCATGTTTATTATTATTTTTTTTTTCCAAATTTTCACGCAGACATGAAATTTTTTAATTTTTTTTCTCAAAAATTTATACATAAATTTCAAAACCCATCCCTAATTTTTTTACTTTCTCTTACCCATAGGGTCGAGAAAGTATTGTTTTAGGGTCAAATTTTCGAACGTGATATTTTGTGATATTTACATGTTCTGAGGTCCCCTGAATACGAAAAGCATGTTTTTAGCGAATGGTCTGTGTGTCTGTATGTATGTGTGTGTGTCTGTGTGTGTGTCTGTCTGTTATCAGCATATCTTTTTTTTTTTAAATAATATTGAGAATAAATTCAACTTTTTTTTTTTTTTTATATATATTCACTGTTATACTACTTCTCTAATATGGAAATCGTCTGCATTACCACAAAAGATAATTTTTTTAAACAATAATTTTAATAAATTATTTTTTAAAAACAGATTTTTTTTTAAATAACCGAATTAAATTCTATATAAATGTAGGTGCATTAATGAAACGGTGGGTTGAGGGGGCGGTAGCCCCCCCTCACACAGAACTAATTATCATATAAAACTCTTCCGAAGCCTAATTTGAATTGTTTGTTACAGGTTTACATAACAGTACTCGTTATCATACCTCTTAATCTGCAACCTGTATTTATAGTATTAAATTTCAGGGTAAGGGAAAGTCGTGTGAGTGACACACCAGATTATCTAAGTAGATTAAACATCCAAAAAAAAAAATATTAATAATAAAAAAAAAATAAAGCTTTTTCTTAAATATCTGTAAAAGTTTTAGCATTTTGAAAATCATGAATTCATGAAAAAATGCAATTTAAAGATTTCAAATCTGTAAAAAAAAAAAAAATCTTTGCTTTAATATATATTTTACTGAACAGATCTAATATAACTTATTTTATAAACATTAAATTTAAATGTAAGCTTTTATATAAAACCTACTTCGGTGCTGTCGTCAAAGACGCCAAGTCCCCTTCAATCTTAATTTATTATTATTATTATTATTTATTGTTATTACTTTCGAGACTAATGCTTCCTTCTTTTTGTTAAATTTTTCGATAAATGTTCAAAATAATCAGCTTAAAATGATCACTAAAGCATGGTTTAATTTTTTTTATTATTATTCAATTTACAAATAATTTATTGTGAGATAATAATTTATTAATTTATAATAATAATATATTAAGGGGATACTTAAAATTGTTCTTGTTTAACAAAAGTTTATTTTTTTAAATTAAGAAAAAATATAAAAAAACTAATTGCAATTTTCGTGCTTTATAGCTTCAAAATTAAATGTTAAAAACTAAAATAAATAAATTTCTAAGGAAAGAAGAACAAGTTTAAAGACTGTGAATTTTGTGAATGTGAAAACGATATCTTAAAAATTGTATTACTTATTGAAGAAATCTGTTAAAAATTTTTCCCATAAAATAATACGTGATAGGAAATCGTAAGACGTACTGAGAGAGGAGTCTTAACCCTTTGCCGACCCTAACGCTCTAAAACATTCTAAACAATGTTTCTAAATTTAGGGACTCTTTTATTCAACTACACTAATAATTGTGAAGAATGATATTTGATATACATAATGGAGGAATAGTTTTCGAAGTCAACCGTTACGTTGCTCAGTCAGTCCATAAAGGACACCCTCGATCAGAGATGCTCTGTTTTAGCTGTATTTGTGGACTTTGAGGCTGCCTTTGATAAAGTTTGGCGACTCATATGTATCCAGAAATTACAAAACTTGGGTGTGTGCAGTAATATGCTTTTTTGGATCAAAAGTTTTCTTTCACAACGCTTTTGCGCCACTCGTTTTTGTGATTCTGTGTCCAACTTTAAACAAAGTTAAGCAGACTTACCTCAGGGCACTGTAATCAGCCCATTTTTGTTTAATATCTTTATCGATGACCTACGAGGTATTTTGACTTCTGATGGTCTGACTAATGCCGCCCTTTTTGCGGACGATCTTGCTATTTGGTGCCGTGCACCTAAAGAACAGTCCGAGCTAAATACTGTACTGAATAAGTCTCTTGAGAGACTGGAGGTCTGGGGTTTGGAGAATAATATGGTTATAAACTTAGGAAAGACTACTAGTCAGTATTTCACCTTAAATAGACGACCTTTCACTGCTAACCTCGCTTATAGAGGCTCTCTTTTGCAGCATAATAATGTTTCAACTTACCTAGGATGCATCTTTGATAACAAATTGAACTGGACCAAGCATGTCGAACACGTCATCTCAAAAGCTAGGAAGAGACTCCCCATTCTCATAAGACTAGCTGGAGGTAAATGGGGATGTGGCAGAGGTACCCTTAACATTACTTATAAGACCTATGTCCAGCCGGTTTTAAATTATTGCAATGAGGTGTTGGTTTCTGCTTCGAACAAAGTCTTGGGAATGCTTGATGTTTTCGAGAACCAGGTCTTACGCTTGATTACTGGAGGTGTTAAAACTACTCCTGCACTAGCTATGCTATTTACTTTGTGACCTACAACCAATGACTAACCAGATTTGGAGGAATGCAGCTATCCTTTACAATAGACTTACTAGACTCCCAAATATTTCCTTTTGGCGTGAATATGACTTTAACAGATCACGTGATCTAAAGACTCAGAAAGGTTTCTTTCAATGAGTCCTGGAGATCACCCAATATAATGCTATTAACGACAAGGACTATGAACTATTATCTCCCATAAATCCACTGGAGTTTATGGTTCTCGATATTAGATTGGATTTGACTTTGAATGTGAGGAAAAATGACGTTTGCCCAGCTGCTCTTCGTGCCATCGCCTTGGAAACGATTAATACCCGCTATCCCCCAGATGCGTGGCTTCATATTTACACTGATGGCTCCGTTTTGGATTTCACCCAGGGCGCTGGAGCTGGTGTTTTCTGTGATTTTTTTCCCTTTTACTTACATGTTGGCTGTCATACGACTCATTATGATGGTGAAGTCCAGGCCATTCATTTGGCCCTATATCAGCCTTCTGCCCATCTCTCCCCTCCTGATAAGGCTGTAATTTTTCAGACTCAAGGTCTGCCCTTCAGGCCTTGGTAAAACCAAGATAAACAAAGTTCTCGAGTCCAGAGATGCAGAGAGCTACTGAGCAGAATTCAGACAAAAGGTTGCCTTCCAGTGGGTGCCTTCCCATTGTGGCCTTTGGGGGAAATGAAATGGTGGACCTTTTGGCAAAAAGAGGCACGGATATTCTCAAAAGATCTTCTAGAGATCTGACGTTTCACTCTGCTAAACTTGAAATTAATAAGATCTATAAAAAATGTTTTCGAATTCCTGCTGCTAGTGCTACTAAATATAAGTCATGAAACATATTTAATATTCCAATCAGTTGATTGCGTGATTTTAATAAAATTGTAAAAATAAGTCAGTCTATTGAAACCTAACTGCTGCTCTGGCTGAGTTTAGACTATTGCCTGGACATAACTGCCTCCGTGCTCATTTTTTTCGTTTTAATCTGACTGACTCACCTTTTTGTGTTTTGTGTGCTTCTGGACAAGTCATGGACGCTGCTCATCTAGTTTTGCACTTAAGAGTTTGGACTGTATTGTGAAGAAATATTGGAGATCTCGTTGCTTAATGACCTGATGGTCATTGACCTAGCATTTGTTAAATAAAATAGCCAACCCTTCCAGTTAAATTTTAGTGGTGAATATTGAATTAAAAAAGTCCCTAAATTTAACAAAATTAGCCAGAGGAATAAAATTATATTGGACCAGCAAAGGGTTAAATGTGATACTTACCGAATAAATATATAAAAGAGTTAAAGTACTCCCCGCCCTTTTTTTAGGACACTTTCATGGATGAAAAAGTTCACCATTTTTGCTATCATTATTTTTATACAATAATCTCATCCCTATTTAATCATTTAATCATGATGTATTACGAAAAAAAAAAAAAAAAAAGAAGAATATTTCTATATGAAAAAAGTGGAAAAAAAAAAAAAAAAAAAAAACGGAAATGTCTCACCTCTGACAATGTTAATTTTGCTTAATTTTATTGAAGCATTGCTTCAAAAGATAACTTAAAAAAAAAAAAAAAACTTTTCTTTAATTTCTGGAGTCTTATGTATTTCTCGGACTACATACATTGTGAGATTATGCATTACAACGTACCATCAAAACTAGCTTCCACAAGCCTTCTGAAGAAAGGTCCATATTCATATCCAGCGATTCTGAGTTCATCATAGATATCTACGCCTGATACACGATTAACTGAGTATTTGTTGTCGATATTTACAATAGGGTGTGCTTCACAAAACTGGATATTGTCTTCTACGTAAATTCTGCCACTGGCCACCAAGCTGTTACTTTGGGTTATTTCGAATTTTCCAGTGCTCTCCAGAATTGACACTTGAAATGTTATCTCTGAAAAAAATAAGAAAGAGAAACGTGCAGTCTGCATAGATTATTAAAATTCTTGTATATTTTATCACATTAAAATCTAATTTGTTTATTTTATTTTATTTTTATTTATTTATTTATTTTTATTAATTATTTTTTTTTCAGTTGAATAATGTACATTAAGTTCGATGTGTTTTATGCAGTATAAAGATTTCTAAATATACTTATACAAGTTTTAAGCCGTAATGCATCCAAATTCGTTTGTACGTCTTTGTAAAAATCAGTAATAATATTTTCTATTTTCAATTAAAAAACATGCTACTAATATGCTATTTTCAATTTAAAAAACAGCCTATAGCAAACATAAAGTAACGCATATTTGTTTTATGTCTGTGTAAGGAAATGAGAACGAGGATTGGAATCTGCTTAGATAGACAGATAAATCCGAATTAATAAACACTTTTCCGCTTTTGTTAAAAAATATTAAAAAATAAAAAATAATAAATAAAAGTAGTTAAATAAATATTGTAAGTTAGAACATATCATTAATATTCACACCATTTTGATTTGTTTAAACCATAAGTGCGTTGTTATTAACTGTAATTACTAAATTTGTTAACTGTAACTGCGTTTTATGTATTTCTGAAAAAAAAAAAAAATCGAAATGTCGATAAAAAAAAAATAATAATAATAATAATAATTTATGTTGCAGATATATTGATAGTACAAATACATAAAACGCAATTTCAGTATTACACGAAGGAAATAAAAGCCTCTATAAAACTTGCATACTATTTTTATATTAGTTGTTTATTAGTTTTATATTAAACTGCTAATATTTGTATTAGTTAATTGTTTTCATCATAATTGTTGCTTGCTAATAGAAAAGTTAAATTTAACTACATTTACAATATAGTTTGTAAGATGTTCAATGTGTTTCGTTGTACAAAAGGAATTAAATTGCTGTTGTCGATATGAAAATTAAATTTCATTATAATCGCTTATATTGAAGATTAAATAAAATAAATCTCTAACATTATTAAACTATTTTTCCTGGCCTCTGAAATAAATAAATAAATATATAAATAATAATAACAATAGTAACAATAATAACATTAATAATAAAAACACTACTTAAATAATCAAAAATTTATGCATCATGTGTATACAGGGTGTTCCATAAAGGACAAATTAAAAATGATATAACTTAGGAACATTGACAGACAGAATAATGAAATAAAAAGTTTGTTGAATAAGCAACAATCTAATTTTAAATGCAGTAAATTTCAAAATTAGTTACAAACCTCATCTATAGAGGCTACTGTAATCTGTTGTGACGTTTATAAAGAGTTGCCCCTAATTGATAATTTAAACCATTTAAATTTTGAAATTCCAATTTTACCAAAAACCTTTAGTACATTGCCCGCAATAATGATTAGACCCGGTTCTAAAAGGAGATGTTAAAAGGGAGGTCGAAACCTCGTTGGCTAGATGCCAGCTCTCTGTTACTCAATATTCAGAATTACCATAATAAAAATTCAAATAAGGCCATGATGACTTATGGCAGTTTCTGTTAATACCCACAACAAAACTTTAAATTAAATAACAGTAGTTGCTATTTCCAGGTTACCACAGAAACTACCACAAGTAGAATTTCACATATAAATATTTACATAAAAGGATCATTTGATTAGTTAACCTATAATAATAATTATAAAATAATAAGTAAATAAAAAAATATAACAGGTGAGTCATTTCCACCCCCCACAATAAACAAACAAAAGAAATTAAATAAGCAAAAACAATGTTTCCTGCTGTAAAAATCAATGGGAAATCAGAATTCATATTTTATGCAATGTCATCTTTCACAAGTTAAATTTTCCTTCAAATCGTGTTTGTCAACACCTCAAACTTTGGCTTATCTCATAAGATTTTAATACCTTTCTTAACTTCCACACATTTACAACAGGAGACTCAATGGCTCAATAAAAAAAAAAAAAAAAAAAGCAAGTTTGCATCTATTAAATTACCCATGACATAATAATGAAACAAAATTTATAATATTTCTACTAATAAACACAAACACAAGACATTTTTATCACTAAATTTTAATTATATTTTCTCAAAGGTTTTAATATGGGAGATCTCCTTACAAAAGATTAGTAAAATAAAAGACTTAAAGAAAACAAAAGAACATGTAAATTTTTCACAATTTAACAACATACAGTTATCCCAATTTTAGAGTCTTGCCTATAAGTTTCTAATATATGGAGAACTACATTTCCAATTCAGATTTTAATTTACTACATGCAGCAGTCTCTATTCATATTGAGCAAAGTTAAATGTTCATTTTATTAAACTAGTGAATAAAAGTCCTTAAGTGACTTTGAAGAGGTTAGTACCGAATATACAATAACTTGAACTACTCAAAACTATGTTAACACTAAAATAAAATGACATTATACAAAATGATTAAGCTGCTTTCTGTAAGTTATAGGTCTTTTTCTTTATAGCAAATTAAGGTCAGAAATAAGAAGAATTGAAAGAAAAGTTTTACCGACATTAAGGAAGGTCCAATGGATGCTCAGGCTTCTGGAGGAGGCTGGAATTTACACTAGATCATTCGATGTCAGTCAAACCAGGAACTCAAGGACAAGAAAAAAAGACACAACAACCTGCTTGGTTAGACGTCTCTCTTTCGGAAACTCCACCACACCCAACGCATGGTAATCATTGGGGCTCGAGCATAAAACTTCCAAAGAAACAACTTTTCTGGGAGGCTCAGTCCATATTTTTGAACCCTACGTTATATGCGAGGAGAGGCAATTTTTCCTTCACAGCCATTTTACGGGTCTCCAAAGGTCCTTCACTGGAGGCGAACTTCGTCAAACAAGATTATTTAACGTTTTCCCCTGCCGCAAAGCCTACAATATCAACACTTCCAGTAATAAATAATTATAATCGGCGTTGAACAGAAATTTGTTGCAATCTGCTAGACTCTTAGTCCTTCAGCCACTTAATATTTCCAAATTTCGGGGCGCCCGCAAGGCAAACGCCCCACTTTTACACTTCCGGAGCACTACATCGTGCTATCCTTTTCGAGTCCCCAAGCAAAATCACTAAAATTCCCGCCGTTCACCCACGCTTGACTTACAACGTTGCCAATACGCTTGCCCAAACCTAACAGTTGAAAAAAGACTGACCAATCAGCGATAACAACACATTTGCCGATCTTGTCACTGAACGTGACAATTGGCAAATAGCTGTTATGCTGATTAGCCAGGCCGACACTACGCGTGCAACAGCGACCTTCAGAGCAGTTCAAGGGGAAAAATTATCAGCTTAAGGTCACGTCCCCTTGGCCAGGAGCCTTGGAATCTACAATTGTTGTTAGGCAGACAGAAAATTTTATAGAAAAGTTTTGAACGGAGTAAAAGATGCAATCAAAACAAAGCTGAATTAAAAGGCAAATTTAACTGAAACTAATAAAAAAAACTGAATTAAAATTTACTGTAAAAGATTTGCATAATTTTTGAAATATCATGATTTTAAAAGAGAAAGAACTAGCTAAAAAAAACAAACAAGTGTTAAGATTCATCTTAACAAATCTTACAAGAAGAGGTCAGGGCACGGAAAATTTAGATTGGGATGAAATTGCGCAGAATTGTAGTATACTATGAAGTTAACAACATATTAAAGCAATAACGCGCTCTTGCCAAATAGTCTTGAGAAAAAAGCCCTTAAAGTTTCAGTAATTCTTGTGTACAATTTATTTCGTAAACAAATCAGCGAACTTGGTAGAATAAGCGGATGTTACGCAGACGATCAGGGTTCGACGCTACCTCAAGTATTTCATTTTTTTCTCTCTCTTTAATTATTTATTTAATGTGAACTTATTTATTTTTATTTTTTACTTTCTTTTATAATTCAGATCAAAATTTGAAACTTTTAAGGAATAATAATTATTTAATTCTCTTGAATTAAAAATAATATATATGAAGGTTTAATATTTTCTTATTTGGTTTATTTATAATTTTCTATAACTTAAAAAAATAATTTTACCTTTGTTTTAACTATAAAATAAAATAAAAATAAAGGGAATATATATTTTTTAATTATTATTTATGTATCTAAACATTTTATTTTATGCTTACTTTATTTTATAATTAAAACAAAACCAAAATTTATATATTTTTAAGTTATATAAAATTATAAACGTTACAAATAGGAAAATTTAAAACCTCCATATTATTATTTTTTTATTCAAAAAAATTAAGTAATAAATATTCATTAAAATTTTCAAATTCTGAATTGAATTTTTAAAAAAAGTTTAGATTAAATAAATAATTAAAGGAATAATAATAATAATAATAAAAACGCCCGCAGGAAGCATCGAACCTGGGTCGTATGTGTGACAGCAGCTCACCCTACCAAGCACGCCACGGAAGTGTTCTCTTTAAAGGCTTTTTTCTCAAGATAGTTTTGTTAGTGCGCACTACTGCTTTAATGTGTTGTTACTTTCATAGCATACAGAAATTCTATGCAGCTTCGTCCCGATTTGAATTTTCCATGCCGTGATCTCTCCTTTTTAGTACAGTCGAATTTTCCCCCTGATTCTTCCATCAGTATTTTTTTTTTTTTTCGGAAATTGTTTGCACGATCAGTTAAGTAAACAATTATTATATAATTATACTGGAGGAAGAATCAGGGAAAAAATATCGACTGTCGACACCCTGTAGCATAATGTCTTCCAAAGAATAAGTGAACATGTTTCTCGTAATATGATAATTCAGATGACGAAATATTGAATCTATTGTAACGTGATTCAATTGTCATGTTACAATAGATTCAATATGGCTACTCTGAATAGCAATAATAGAACATAAACGGAAGATGAATTTTAAAGCACTTTTTACAGTGTCTCGACTAAGGGTATACGTACAGTCGCCAGTAAATGTATCCGAGTATTTTCAAAAATTCCTATATGAAAAAGTACATTTAATAGTGTTTTGTTAAATAAATCCTTGTTGAATCATGTTCTTAGACTGACTAAAAACAGGATTCGACAAGGATTTATTTAACAAAACTGTATTAAGTTTACTTTTTTTATATAGGAATTTTTGCTGATACTCGGATATTTTTGCTGCTGTTTCAGCTGTTACAAAGTTTAATGAGTCTTACGGTAAACAATGTCCATTATATTATTCCAAAGAAAGATTCTTATGCACGATCTTATTCTTTCTTGTTTCAATTGCTGAATTAACCAAAAACTGATTGCTCTTTGATTTCTGAAGACATGAAGCCTTGCATGGTTACTTTTCTGCAATATTTATTAGTTTTAACTTCATTGTATTCCTCATAAATAGTTCCCCTAATATAACTTCCTGTCATGTTTTGGCTTTAGAATAGTCAGAAGATTGTACTTCTGAATTTTATTTAAAGTTGATTATGTTCACAGTGCCCCCTCTCTTGGCAAATTTTATAACTAATTTTACAATTAAGTATGTTTAATCTCTTCAGGGAAGGTTTTCTGATATTGAAAAAAATGACCTAATTTTAGGATTAATAGCGATTTATTCATTTTACATTCATAGGAATCGAAAAATAATAATTAAAAAATAGTAAAAACAATAAGAATGCACACACACACACACAAAGCTATAGTATTTGTACGCACTGAGCATTTGTAATAATCATAAATTCCGGTCATATCACTTACTCACATTTCTCATTAATGTAACGATTACGTCTTACACAACATTTGTTATGACATCTCGGATAATTTTTCAGTTCCCTTTTTTAAGATAGTGATCTGTATTCTCCAGTCTGATTTCAGGATCAACTTTAGTGCAGGTATTGGATTTCTTAGGTTATCAGTGCAGCTAAACCATAAGATTTGCATTTCGTTGAGATATTCTATAATGAATAATATATTATCCTATATTTGCTATTTTTATTAATGAAAATTATTATAATTTAAAAAAAAACTAAATGTCCTCATACGTAACCCATTGCATCAAGAGGTTAAAATTCCAGAGCTGCCTATTAAATTATCATTTGATTAATCTTTCTGTCTATCACTGTTTTAAAAATATATCATTCAAACTTTGGGAACCTTTTTCGAAACACCCTATATGTATATTAATGCAGCAAGACACACTTACGTGCAGGGCTTAGAAAAGTTGGTCTGTGAATTTTAAAATCTTCTACCACAAAATTCAGATCTTCAGGACTGCTGCTTTGCATATTCTTTGCAAGTGCCTGCCAAGCCAGCCATACGTATCCGGTAGCAGGAAAGAGAGATCGGCCATCAATGAAATGATCTAAAAGATATCTGTCAGTAGTATCTACATGGAACTTATGTGAATAAGCACCTGTCAGATATTTCCATTTTGGAACGTAGTAGGACTGAGAATGGTTCCATTGTATAAGGTCACATATCTGAGGTGTTCCTCTTGGTACGGGGAACTGAACAGGTCTGTACAGATTCTCTATCTTTGGGTTCAGCCCTTCAAGGTATAATCTTTAAAAAATAATAAAAAGTAAATAAACTTATTGCAGTGATAAACGTTGTAAGGAAAAAAATCAAATTTGTTAAAGAATGAATGGCAGTTTATGTTTGGACAATATAGGAGCGTACAGAATCTTTGCAAAGGGATTTCCAATAAAATTGAAAATGCATGCTATGTTTAGTTAGCCACCAAAATTAGTATTAATTTTCATAGCGATTTCCTCCTCCTCTCTCCGGCAAAAAATTGCACAAGTATGTGAGAAGAAGAAAAGATACTAACAACAGTAGAAAAAAGGAAGATATTAAAGAAAATAGAAATGCATCAAACAACGCATGGATTATGTGTCTTAATATTTTCCGCCAAGTTTTGTAGTTTCTTCAAGTTACACAAATTTACAAAAATAAAGTTGAAAAACTTGATTTGATAATTTTTGTTGATTTGTTTTTTTGGTGTCCTGAAACTAAAAATGAAGCCAGTTTTTCTCTATCACGTATGATATTCGTAAATACAGGATGTCTACCGACACAATTTCTTCTGTGGCTCTTCCAATAATATAGCTATACGGTAACTTTTATAGTATGTTTTCATGATTAATTATAATTAATTATCAATTTTAATTGAAATATGCAATGGGAGTACAAGATACGCGGCAGAACATAATGCTTAAAAAATAACCTTGCTTATAGCAGGTTGATTACCTGCAGCGATTGAACGGAGAAGCAACCAGCTGTAAACAATTATGAGCAGAAACAAAAAAAAAATGACCAAATTAAGCATTTACTTACACAGAGGAACAGGTTAGAAAAAATCTTAAAGATTTATTTCCCTACACTGATAATAAAGCTCCATACTATAGTGTCGAAGGTGTCTATAAAATGTACTTTAATCTTCAGGAATATTTTAAGGATATCTTGGAGGAGAAAGGGAACCTACGCTATCTCTAGATGCTTAAAAAAAAAAAAAAAAAAAAAAAAAAAAAAAAAAGAAGAAGAAAAACCTGAAATTCCCTACCTGCAGTTGGCAACACTGAGCTCAAATCTAACAAAGCAAACCAATCAGGCAATGTTGCTAGATGGTCAAAAGTCCCCCAAATGAAAGTTTTTTTTTTTTTTTTTTTTTTTAAATTAAAAAACATTTAATAAATTTAATCTCACAATTTTCTCCAAATAACGCTCATTATACAAAAAAAAAAAAAAAAAAAAAAAAAAAAATCATTTACAAAAATAATTTTCACTAGTTTTTGAAAAATTTTGATTCTGTCTAGTATTTTGAACCTAGTTTCCTTACCTCTAATCATTTGTATTTATCCTATATGCATGTAAAAGCAATTTTTGTGGACTATGAAATGCTTGAAAAACAAGGTACACAGACAGCTTACACCAACTTACATCAAACTTGATATTTCACGCCTGCAAGTTAATTTCAAGCTAAGATCAACTATCCAAGTTTACATACACTGGTCCAGCTTACTTTAAGCCTTATTATTCAAGCGGCAAGCAATACATACTAAGCATTCCCTATGCTTGCTACAGCACACATGAACCAAATAATTCTTCAAGTCAGGGAATACAAAAAGCAAAAAATAAATAAATAAATAAAAATAAATTTTATAATCATAAAGTTGAAAATGTTGCTTTTCTATTTCTAAAATAGTATCCAGTGTCAATGCATTGTAATCTGATAAGTTTAATATTTTTTTTTTCTCTTTTTTTGTGTAATTTTAGGAAAAAGTAATCTTTTTTCTTAAAAAAAACTCCCATATTTCCCCCTCACACATTTCATTTCTCCATACTACTTCCTATTAAATTTCTATCTCCAAATATTCTAAAAAAAAAATAAAAAAAAAAAGAAAAGAAAAGAAATTAACAGGGAAGAGGTGCCGTTAACCGCTCTAGGAGCAGTGTCGAGCGATTCCAGCTATGCTAGGCCCCTCTTCCGGAGTTTATTTAAACTCTAAATTAAAAAAAAAAAAAAAAAAAAAAAAAAAAATTACAAAGGCTGCTAGAGAGAGGTCTCCCACGCGACAGGGAGCGGCATGCTCTATGCTGGTAGATAATAGGCTGCAGTTTTTGATGGCGATATTTTATGTTGTGTTGAAATGTCCCACAGCACAAGATTGATGAAAAGATGATTTTGTGAAGGTTCGATGACATATAGAGTAAGCAGATGTGAGATTAGTTATATTCATAAGAAATTCAAATATACTATTTAGTTTAGAAAGGAGGCTTTTTGTATTGAGGATATTAAACAGCCAATCGGCTGGCCTGGGGGTGGGATTTCTTAAGTGGAAGGCAGAAGTTAAACTACAGTAGTAATAATAGTGATTAGGAGTTCCCTTCTCCCCGCAAGGACACAGAGGAGAGCGTCGGCAATGAAATCTGTATAAATAGGATGGAAATGGGCCATGACCTGTCAGAAAAGCAGTCACGGGGGGGGGGGGAAGACACCAAGAATTTAAGTTTACGAGTGGAATGAGATTAAAGGCGTATCTTCCTTTTGGAGAAGTATCCCACAGTTCCTGCCAATCTCTAAGTAATTGTTGTTTTAATACGTGTTTAACGTATGAGGGAGGGTCAGGGAGTGAACAATCTATTGAATCGTTTTCGGTGGCTGCCTTGGCCAGTGAATCAGCAAGTTCATTGCCGAGAACTCTCCTGTGGGCAGAAACATGTGCCAGGGAGAGATGTTTAGCCAGATTAATAAGTTTTGATTTAATTGAGATAACCTGTGGATGTTTACTCCTGTGGCGAGCAATGGCTATAGCAGACCTGACAGACTATCACTGAAAATATTATGGGAGGGATAGTTATTAATATTAGCCACAACCCAGTAGAGATGGGATAAATAGTAATAGGATTTCAGTAATAGGATACTTCGTTCCATACTTCCTTTGGTAATAGGTTTTTGCAACATATTATTTTTATAACCTATTACTTTTTAGTTTACATATGGCTAATGTCTTTCTAATCCTTTCTGGATGATATACAATATATACATGTGTCCTATATAGTGGATGCGGTTCATGTTTTTAAGTCGCAACGCTTTCGAATAGTAATTTTCACTATTTATCTAACATTAGAATTTCTCCAATAAAAAAAAATAAATAAATAAATAAATAATTAAAAAAAAAAAAAAAAAAAAAAAAAAAAAAACGCTGATATGAAATAGTGGTAGTGTCAAAATTTTACACAAACGTTTGTCCCAATCGAGTAAGCTTAAGTTCATTAAACCAATTCCTTTAAACACGAAAACAGAATATTTCAAATAATATCAAGAAACACGTACACGAGAGCCGTTTTCTGGAAAAAAAAAAGAATTCTCATATTATAAGCCATATCTGTAATTAAGAAACAATTAAATAACAAATATTTTTAAGAAACATCTTTAAGGCATCCCAAATTTTAAACTACCGAGTGACTATTTCTTTTGATTTTCCGAAGAACTTGAACTTTCCAGATTGTCAAGAAAATTAGTGTTTTTCACTCATACTTAGTAAACAGTCACTTTGAATATGTTTTCTAAAATTAGAAACGCTTGTTAAAAAATATAGATTTTGCTTACAAAAATTGCATAAAATGATGTATTTTCTCAGACACTTAATTTTAACGTAAGAGCATAATTAACTATTCTTAACACCTTCACTCATTTTAAATCTTAAAAAATAATCCCATACAAAATCAGATTTAAAAAAAAAAGTGAAGAAAAGCTAAACAGTAAAAATAAATAAATATTCAATTTTCTTCTCAAATTATTCTTAATAAAACCACAATAAATGCTGTGTGCCATTACGCATTTTCAATTTCATCTGCTATAAGCAATTAAAATATAAGCAAACACTCCTTCCTTTCAATTATCAAACTCCCGTCCCAAAACATCTGTTTCCAATACGCAGGCGAAGCCAAACCTAGCAAGTGTAATACCATTCCTCACCTTCATGACGAAATAGTAATCAACATCTAATAATCACCCCTTACCCTCATGCTAGTTGCATAAATTAACACTATTTCGTTAAACCGTGGTATCAAAGTATCTCTATACCCAAACGATTTTATTATCCCATGAAAAATAATCAACACCAAATAAAACCATTTCTAAATTAATATGAGCACAATGTTATTTGTCCTAAACATTAAAATTATCTTGCTTATTAAAATTATTTTGATTAATATACTTCACAAGGAATATTCCGTAATACATTCTAGAAAATATTATCATTACAAAATTATCGTTAAAAAATTAAAACAGCTGCATCTGTATTATTTTTTTAACGATAATTTTATGAACTTGGAAATGGAAAGATATTACTGATTCAGAATATCACTGAGTAACAGATTGCATGAAATCTTTTGTATTCCTTACTGAGATTTCAGACCTATTTTTTTTTCAGACGTGAAGTAATATTCGATTCGAACATCTGCGCGGGAAGTCTGATGCGAGTCTTTAGCTGGCGTTCATAATATTGTTTTTGTATTTTGTAAATAAAATAAAATAAAATAAAAAAGTAATTATATAAAAGAAATAGTTCAAGCTTTTTACTTGTATAATGGTGTATTATATCAGTTTTATCGCCAGAAATTTCTTGTCTATTTCGCGTGCAGAGATAAAGTTGAAAATATTATTTTTTTAATAGGATATTTATTGTAATATATTACTGTGCTAATAGGCTACAATGCAATAATAATATTACTTATTATGTTACGTGAAATAACGCCCATCTCTACAACCCAGTCTATAGCCCTTTGGATCGCGAATAATTCCGCTTGGAAAACAAAGTTGCAGTTGGCCAGTCTGCCCGCCCACTCATGGGCAACTGAATCATCGGTCATCACACAAAAGGCCGCAGCCACACCGTGGTCCGTTTTGGAGCCATCAGTGTAGATAGCCACAGGAGCAGAAGGAGAAAAGCTATTTTTGTTACAATTTACTATTTGTGAAGCAACATCTTTGCCGGGATGAATATTCCAACTATTGGCTGTGGATTGTATTTCTGTGTTTGGAAAAAGGGTGTTTGTGAAAGAAATATTTTTTAATTGAAGAATGTTAGTTTTTAAGTATGTCTGTTGAAGCTGAAGATGGACGTGGGGAATGCCCGTAACAGCAGTGAGGGCGTCAGTGGAGATTGTTCTATATCCTCTTGATAATTGGAGGAGGAAGGTCCTCTGGATTGAGTTTAAGTTTGTCTGAGCAGCAACCGTCAGGTGACCCCCCCCCCCAAATGCCAGCCCCGTAAGTTAATATTTTTTCTATTATTGATGAGTACCATATTTTAAGAAAGGAGGTGGAGATTCCCCACCTCCTTCCAACCATTTTAGCTGCATTGTGATAGTGTGTGAGAGTTTTCAATTTCAGTTCTTTAATGTGGGCTAGCCATTTGAGACCCCTGTCGACCGTGATACCAAGGACCTTGATATGAGGAACATGTCTGACACGGACGCCGTCAATTCTCATCACAAGCATTCTTTTCAATTGTCTTGGGTGAGAGAATGTTAAGGCCTGTGTTTTACCTGGGGAGAGGGATAGATCTAGTTGTTTTAGAAGATTATTGAAAAGAGAGAGAGCCTCATGGGCCTGAACCTCCAGATCTTTTCTAATTCTGCCCGAGAGGAGTAACGAGAAATCATCTGCGTATGCGTAAGTTTTAAAACCCCCAGAGTTCATGCGCAGCAGGATCTTGTTTGCTATAAGGTTCCAAAGAGATGGTCCTAGGCATAAGCCCTGAGGGCAGCCTTTTGAATGAGATTTTTCTGAGTAGCCGTTACCCCAATTAATAAGAATTTTTCTATTGGAAAGGTAGGAAGCGATGATTCCCGCTACATTGCCCGGGCAGTTGAGATCGCTTAGAGTATTGAGAATGTGGGGCCACTCTATGTTATCGAAAGCACCTTTAATATCGAGGGAGATGAGAGTGGTGTATTCTTTAGCACTTGCGTTGAGGGCGCAGGAACTCCGGATTTGTTCCAAAAGCATTTCGCACGATCTGCCCTCTCTGAAACCAAATTGGTGTGTATGCAGTAAATTATTCGTTTCTAAAAAGTAATTTAATCTAGTAACGACGAGTTTTTCAAGTAGTTTTCCTAGAGTGGGCAAAAGACATATTGGTCTATATGAAGTTGGCTCAGAGGGGAGCTTCCCTTTCTTCAGAAAGTACACCACCTTACCTTTACGTGGAATTATTGGAATTTAAGACAGAGGTTTGTCCAGTCAGTAATGATTTGGGGAATTGTGTAGAATGTATGTCTAAGTATTTTAAAGTCAATATGATCTGGACCTGGCGCTTTCTTAACATTGAAACTGTGCAGAGTAGCCCTAACCTCAGGCTCCGTGAAGGGGTCATCCGAGGGAGCTGAGAACGGAGGAGGATTGAAATTAGGGTATTTGCTAGATGGAAAAAGAATGCTCGTGATATATTCTAGGTTATTACGTTTTGAGGACCGAGCTGGAGGCCGTTGAAGTTTCAGCTCTGTTGGGGTAAAATATTTATTGGTGAAGAATTTTTGAGCGGTGCCGAATTTATTGGTTTGTGTGGAGCAGAACTTTCTCCATGCGCAAGTTTTAGCAGTATTTACGAAAAAAAAATTACAATTTCAGAAAATTTGAAGAATTTATTCAAGAAAAAGAGCTTCACAAAGTGAGCAAGTCAGTAACGCGTTGGTCCACCACTGGGCCTTATGAAAGGAATTATTTGGCTTGACATTGAATGATAGATTTGGCAGATGTCCTGCGGAATATTGTGCCGAATTCTGTCCAACTGGCGTTTTATATCGTAAAATCCTGAGCTGCAGGGCGCTCTTCATATTATTTAAAACATTCTCGATGGGGGAGAGAGCCGCCTACCTTGCGAGGTAGTACTGAGCAAGCACAAAGAGAAGCTGTAGAAATTATCACCATGTGCGGGCGAGCACTATCATGATGAAATCTGAAATGTAAGCACAGGATGGAGTGATGTGAAGGACAATGCAATGTGGCATATAATATCGACCTACTACTGTGCTGTAAGGTACCGCTGTTAACAACTAAAAAGGGTCCTGCTATGAAATAAAATGGCACCACAGATCACCAATCTTAATTTTTGGGCCGTATGGCGGCTACAGTCAAGTTGGTATCCTACCGCTTTCCGGGGCGTCTCCAGGCACGTCTTTGCTGGTCATCGGGGCTCAGTTCAAAGTAGGACATATCACTGAAGACAATTCTACTCTTGTCAATGACATTCCAGATCGAATGTGCCTTACATCAGAGCAAATGGCGATGTTTGTGTACAGAGATCAATGCAGTCGAGCTAAGAGGCGCTGTGAGTTCAGCCCTTTTCTCTGGGCCTCCTGTTAACACTTTCACGACCGCATGCTTTTGTCTTTTTAACAATAAAGTCGGCCTGTAGTCGTTATTCTCCCAAGTTACAATATTTCAGAACAAAATTTTCTATATTCACATTCATATTACAAATGAATTTACATTATAATTATGCTAGTTCTAATCAAAGTATTTGTATCCACAGTATAATGATTGCACAAATATGAATACTGGGTGTGTTTTTGAGAAATAAATACCATACAAATTGCGAAAGAAACTCCTACTGGCTGAGTTATAGATTTTCAAATGACATGATCTACATCAGCGGTCGTGAAAGTGTTAATAATTTTTACAGTCTCTAAAGCATCGGTTTCACGTATAGTCGGCAACAAAATTATTGAAGCACACATCCACACATTTCATACTTTGTTTTAGTTTGATCGCTAATTTTTATCATCAACTTACTTTTTTATAAACAATATAAGACTAAGATCATGACTCGACAAATATTTACTTAACAAAACAGTATTATGTGCCCTTCTTTTAAGTAGGAATTATTGCTAGTGCTTCAATAATTTTGTTGCCGCCAGTAGGATCGTTTAAAATGAGGAATCTGTGGTTCAGAGTATCACTCTGACGACTGATCGGTCCTCACGTTCTGTTTTTCTCTCGGCCTACCGTTTCGTTTTTGACGCTAAGTTGGGGCATGGCTTACTCATTCCTGCCAACACTGTCTAATAGTTGCATCGCTAATTTTCAAATGTCGAGCAATTCTTCGATTAGACAAATCGGCTATTTTGTGCCCAATCGCACGTCCTCTCTCGCATGTTTACATCTCCGCATATTGTTCACGCACGTCTGTGCGAGGCATAGTTACTATCTATCTGAGTATACGGAATGAAATTCTCAAAGAATTTATGACCTGGAATCGAAATTTCTCCTCTTTCTTATTTTGACAGATGCAGAGTTAAGATGCGCTGCAGCGTTATATGTTCATTCGTTGGCCGCCAAGCTTTAAATTTTGCATTTTCCGACGAATCCTGTATTCATATCAATTTGCATTATTCTTTCTTGATGCGCCTTTTTTTTTTTTTTTTTGTCTTTTGTTTAGACAATCCTGTAAAATTAAAAAGTCATCTGAAGAGGACATACACCAAGAAAAGAAACTCTGTATGGAATAAAATAATTTTTAATAAAATTAGAGGAGTTTTTATAATAATTATTTTACATATAAACTTTTATGAACTTTTATCTCATAGATGCTAATATTTGGCTATCAAACATATCGTAAAGTAATAATGTTTTAAATGAATAATATTTAATTTATAGAATTAAATCCACAATTACAGACACTTTGCAACACACAGACATCGATCGCTCTGAAGATATTCAAAAGTATTAAGATTTTCCAAATGAAATAAAAAGAAGGTAAAAGATTTTCTAAATTGAATGCGTTATTGGAATGATTTTAGAAAAAAAGGAAAGAACATAGTCACTTTAACATACTATTTTAGATTCAATCGAATCTTGAGGAACCAGTAACTTACTTCCCTAAAGATTCCATGAAAAATCCTATATTATTGTCATCGTTTCTCTTCATTAATCCAGTGTAGCATGCGTCCGAACCAACAGACCTTTTCAATATTGATTGAAGTAAGAAGTGAGGTCCAATTTCTATGGTGCAAGCGTCAGAGGGGATTTTCTTGAGAACATCATTAAAACGTACAGTCGACATAAGATTATGAACAAAATATTCTGCTCCGGCCATTTTGCATTCTTCACTGTTCCATTCTTCTTCAGGATAGCTCGTACTAATCCAACGTTCGGTTCTTGGTTTTGGATCTCGAATTACCTAATGCAAATAACAATAATTAAAAAAAATAATAAAAGGTACGCAAGCTTTGTAATATGTGATTGATATACTGGCCTTTCAAATAGGAAGTATTTAAGTGTCACTTCCTCGAAACTGCTTACTGAATCTCATATTTTGCATACATAGTCTATAAAGCAAAAAGTTTTGATTTCTTAAACCGAAAACAACTATAGTTTAATGTTTTAGCCTATAGGGAAGAAAATTATGCTGGCTGCTTATAAATTGCATTAAACTGACAGTATTAAACAATTTCAGCTTATTTAAAAAAGCGTAACAGAACTTTTCTTTGAACAACGTAGTTAAACATGTCATCACTTTACCAGATTGAGCATTAAATGGTAAATTATTTTACTAGAAAATTAACTGACTGCTGTCGCTATCAAGACACTTTGACAGTTATAATGGGTACATCAAAGTCTTCTTAAGATTGGACACCTTCGGCGAATAATTGTCGATTTCGATGAGACTCGGAAGTTTGCAGTAAAGTTTGTTTGAGGCCGTAAGTTATACAATACGCTAAGGACTGAAGAAATTGGGAGTGCAATTGTTTAAAAAATAACAATAAATGCATCTGGTAGCAGTAGTATGCGTGTAATATATCAGGATTGAGACCTTCGTTATACAAAAATGTGGAGAATCAAGCGTAATGAATGGTTTAAAATTTAACTCAGATAAGGTATTCTATAGGTAAAAAATGCCAAATACGTTCAGCTCCACAGCACCATTTCTCCCTACTCTGTTGTTTAAAATAAGAACTATTTCTTTTTATTTTTTTATTTTCTCTATTTAATTTTTTACAGAAATAAAATTTACGAGACTACGTGTGTAAAACATGACTGTGATTTATCCAGTAGTTTTACGTAGGTGATGACTATTACATAGCCATGGGAATTGGAATAGGAATTTTATAGGTGGACTTTGGCGCGCTGCCATAAAACGGATTGTTCTGTCAGAGTAAAAAATATGTCCTATTTGCTGCCAGAAAATTTGAGAAAATACGTTATGACAACGTAATGTTTTCGTAAATTACGCATAATTTCTCAAATTACTGAGAATTTTTGGCAGCAAATAGGACATATTTTTTACAGTGTAGGGAAGAGAGGTTAATGTTGGGATGGGAGAGAAAAGCCACTTTCTGGCCAAACCATTAATGATAGATGCTTCTTTCGTCACCTTTTGTAACCATATATCCCACGCCTAGTAGAGAGGACGAGTCTAAAGGCTTAGAGGGGTGTCAAATTCATCAATAGTTTGGGATTTAGTAAACATCCAGGCGTTTGGTGCTCCCTTATCGATTATTTTCTTCCAACGATAACTGTTACCCCCCCCCCCCTCTATTTTAACACTGGGCTCGTTAAGTCCGCACTTGTTCAGAGGCTTCCATCATCGTAAGAAATGTGGTTAAAGAATACCGTATTTTATAGAATAGGTCGTTTTCTACCACCTGCGAATTGCATTATCCGTCTTTAATGCTAATCACCGGATCCAGATATTTTACATAAGCAATAAAAACAATAGTTTCTTTCCAATACTTCTGCGGTGTCTCCACGCAATTTCTGAGTGCTGTTTATTTCCTGAAATCAACTAAAACCGATTTTAGGGACATGTAAATATCTACACTGTAAAAAATATGTCCTATTTGCTGCCAGAAACTCTTCGTAATTTGAGAAAATACGCGTAATTTATGATAAAATTACGTTGTTAGAACGTATTTTTTGTAATTACAGAAAGTTTCTGGCAGCAAATAGGACATATTTTTTACAGTGTTCACTACATATTCATATCTCATTTTAGATTAAAAAAAAATATTAAAAAATTATGGGATTTACGCTACTTTGAGAAAGATTTAATGAAGATCAGATAATCATCGGAATATTTTCCCAGTAAGCTTACAAATATATTAGAAATTGTAATGCATAAACTGCGTTATAAATGGGAAATTGAAATCAAAAAGTTATTGAATGATAGGCAATTGCTCTTAAAAGACAAGCAATGAGAATATTCCTTGTAGTCAGAATAAATATAACGCAAAGATAACACTGAATTATTATGATCTGTGTTATAAGAATCCAACTTCTTATGATTATCAAGTGCGTATCAAATATATATACAGAATGTCCGAAACTAAACGACCCTATTTTAAAGTTGTCTACAGATGAAACTATTGTTGAGAAAGTTATAAAATTTCGCGTAGGACATAATGATTGTATGGAAATTCGTTTGAGCAAATAAAAAATAATAATTCAAATTTTCGCCACCAGAGCCGTTTTTTAATTTATTATACACATTTTTATCTGTAACTTTCCCGGTCCCCAGACCTCAATACATGCGACTTTCAGCTTTGGGAAAGTTTGAAAGGTCTTGTAAGTCATGATAATTCAACAATTTTACCTGATATCATTTCACAACACATTTGTAACATTTTCCTGAACACACTATGGTCAGTTGTGGAACATGATATCTTACGATTCCAGATGGTAACTGGCAATGATGGCCGTCATGTTGAACATGTATTTTAATAATAAAATTTGTAAACTATCATAAATGTATACTAAATTTGTAATTCATTAAAAATGTCCATTGGTAGAGGAAATTTGAATTTTTTATTATTATTATTCGCTCAAATATATTCCCATACCTTCATTATGTCCTACCACAAAGTTTCATAACTTTCCCAACAATAGTTTTCTCTGTAGATAACATTAAAATAGGGTCGTTTAATTTCGGTATCCCGCATACATATATTCAGGTATCCATTCATTCGAAAATGTTGATAATCATCAATTTAGTAAATTTTTCTCATTATACTAGAATGAGAAATTGTGCATACAACCCGTGCCTTAATATATTTAACTTAAACATTTGCTTGTTTATCACTAAATATGTATGTATTCCATGTTCAAGGATGTGATTTGTGTTAATTTGCAGACCACTATTTCCATAAACAATTTTTTTTTCTATGTAATTTGTTTGCGATTGTATAGGATAGTGATTACTATTAAAAAGTGTTGGCAGCTAAACAAAAGCGGAAATTACATCCCTGCATACACTGTAAAAAATATGTCCTATTTGCTGCCAGAAATTCTCTATAATTTGATAAAATACTTTCTAACAACGTAATTTTTTCGTAAATTACGCGTATTTTCTCAAATTACAGAGAATTTCTGGCTGCAAATAGGACATATTTTTTACAGTGCAGTATTCTAAACGCAAGCTCAAAAATCACATTTTTCTGTCCAATCCAGTATTTCGAAGAAGTTATACAAGTTTTGCACCAATTTTTTGGAACACCCTCGAAAATACATAATATTTATCTTTTAAATATTTTTTTACTTACATCTAAAAGAGCTTTCTTTAGTTGTTTAGCCGCCGGCCATACATGCTGACAGTGGAAAGCGTAACCATACGCATTGACGACTCGGGCGAAAATATTCTCTTGCTGCAATTCAGCCACAAACTTTTCCAGAGGTACTTTCAGTCCACTAATAGTCACTGAATCTTCTGCATTATGACAAGCCGGATAAACATCCTTAGGACATCGACGGGTGGCTTCTTCCCAAGTTAATCCTGTACAGATTTTATTTTTATTATTATTATTATTTTTTTTAAGTAATAAAAAATTAAAGGAAACAAATAAAAGAAAACCTATCATACGGTTTTATTTGGGTGGTTATCACATAAAAAAAAGTTAATATCAATAAAAATAAAATTTTTGTGTTTTTCTTTAATGTGCACAATTATAATTGCCCTTAACAGTAATAATACTATTTCATATACTATTCGGCCTTCAGCCGCTTAGCGGTCGATATTTCCAAATTAGCATATTTTTAAATTCGGTGCTTGCGTATTATCCCGGAAAACCTCATTTGTCGTATCAGTAACTGTAATAAAATGACATAATAAAAAAAAAAAAAAAAAAGAAAAAAAAAGAAAGAAAGAAAAAGAAAAAGAAGAAAAAAAAAAAGATTATTTAAAATTTAATTGTGTTTTTTTTTAAATCAAAATAATGGAATTCTAGCAATGAACAGAGTAAATATGGCGTTTTTTAACTGGGGTCAAAAAAAAAAAAAACCGCCAAATCGCCAAGTGGCGGTTCTTACATAGAATTACATCTATTCTTTCAAATTACCTTTCTACTAATTCTATTTCTTTCAAACCACGGATAAAATTTATTTTTCCTCAATACATTGTTGCAATCGTGAAGTTATTATTATTATTTTTCTGTTAGATCATTCTTCTCCAACCATTTAAGTCTTTTCTTCAAATGAAGAAGAAAAATTTGTTTTCTTTGTTTTAATACATTTTTGTAGCAATGATGTTAGTTTCGGGAAATTTGGACTTTTATTATTAAGAATATTACAGAATTGCCAAGTTTCTCGTTTTAACCGGAACACTTTATACTAGAAATATTCTAATTTTTTTTTTTTTTTATTTATTTAATCGTAGAAAAGTAACATGACAGATTTCTATGACGAAATAATGATGATAATTTTTTTCTCAGCTTATCTTTAACCCATTACACACTTATTTATACACATACACTAATACACCGTGTCCCAAAAGTTTATACAATCAATAAAATTTGCATTAACATAAAAAGTTATAAGGTACAATTAAAATTCGTGAGATAGGTAATAAATAAAAGCAGTTTTGCTAATATACACATATAAATTATGATCAGAGTTTTGAAATTATAAAATGTATATTAAATTATATAAAAATGTGCTGTCCCAAAAGTATAGACACCTGCAATGTTTTCGATTTTACATTTTTAAAAGTAACTAAAAACTTGCTTTTAATATTGAATTGCATTGCCCCGACACTTTATAACATCCAGTACACGTTGTTCCATAGAATTAATTAAGCATTGCATTACAGAAGGAGATATTTCATACCACGTTTTGTCAGTTGCAGTTTTTAAGTCATTTACACATGTATATTCCTTTCCATTTTCATATATTTTACGAGATAAGATGTTCTCCACGCTATTAAAACTACAGTTGACACTTGGCTCCTTCTGGGGGTGAAAAGCTTGTCTCACTGGTGACACCCCTAGGGGTGCCACATAGCACTCTTAAAAAGGGTGAAAAAAATGGCACCTCTGATTCAGGATGCCCCAAGAGGTAAAATATGGCACCCTAGGGGAGAAAAATGGTACCCCTGATTCAAGGTGCTTCAAGGGGTTAAAGATGGTACCGCAAATTGGAATAACGCCACCCTTCCTGCAGGGTGCTCCGGAACTGAAAGAATGGCACCCTAAGAGAGAATAATGTCACCCCACATGTGAAAGCATCCTTATTCCATGGTATTCAATGGACCCCCCCCCCTTCCCTCCTATTCTGTTGCCATACTATTTATTGGTTCGAATCGTAAAATGCATTTATCCATGTGCACGCTTATCCATTTTTTTAATTGAGATTAATAAGGTAAATATTCAAAATTTCATGATCGTCCAGTATTATAATTTTGTGCTGACATTTGACAACATGTAAACTTTCGCAATACTTAAAAAAATATAATATTAATATATATATATATATATATATATATGTGATAAAAATGTATAGGATTTCGGCTTATTTAGCCGTCTGGTCATGCTCTAACGGTTAAAACTACATTCGGATTGTTCTAATTTATATTTATTACTGCTTCATCCCTGTTTGAAATATAACATGTAGTAAAAGCCATATGCTTTAATGAAGTGTACTGATACCTGAATTCGGTGAAATATGGTAGTGCAAATCATTTATTATTAATTTACAGAGCTACAGAAGAGTTTCATTGCATAATTCTCTGTGGAAAACTGTTTACATCATATTTGAATTGTGTTATACTCTTTAATATATAGAGATTATCATTTATTGATTTTTTTTTTTTTTTAACGGAGATATACAAAACATTTTGGATACAGTACTGTATCCGAAGTAATGTCTCTCAGCGATATTTGTTGGATGTGCATTTTGAGTTATGATATGCATTTTGAACTAATTTTCCATATAACAGGTTTCGTATAAACGCTGTATACTATGTACAGTATTACACAGAAGAATTTGTAAACATAACTGAATATGAGCATGAATTGTTTAAAGGTAGTTTTTTATTGAATTAAGCATTTTCAAACTGAACTATGTTTAATTCACTAAGATGTTTGTAGAAGTTAAAATCATATACTGGGGACACAAAATGTATAAATGACTTTTGAGTGATAATTTCTAAAAGTTAATTCAGTAGATTATTTTATTTTATTTTATTTTATTTTATTTTTGCTTGTATTAAACTTTAGCTTATTAAGTGCCGTGCATAAAAAAAAAAAAAAAAAAAAAAAAAAAAACTGATCCTGTAGAAACATATATATTACCATCCATTTATTGATAAAAGTTGTTGGCAAGGCTTTTTCACAGATTAGGCACTTTATTAGTAGATTGAAAGAAAATAATTGTTTTTATATCACTTTCATACCTATTTTCATGAAATCTTGTAAACAATCACTTACTGTTTATAAAACATTACAGTGTGTGTCCCACATAATTGGTGCGGGGGCATATATATATAAATATATGTCACCATGTTACTGATTTTAATGATATCGCTTACTCTTTATGAAACTTACAGTAAATGTTACATAAAACTGTAGGGTTTTGGAGGGGTTTGGATAGACGGAAATAAAATGATTTTTTAAAACTTAAACTGCTATCTATTTCAATGAAACTTTTGTAAAAAATTAAATATGTAATTCTCTGTAATTTTTCATTAGCAGAACTGATATTTACACAAAATTTCAAAAGAAAGTGAATAATACGGTAGTTAAAAAAGTTATTTCGTTTCCATGTATCCCTAAACTTCTGGTCAGCCATACGTACCATACTTTTCTACATATAGTGAAGTTATAGCCCCTTTTGCCTCATCTCCCCCCTTTCCTAAGTATATGTAACACTTACTGTAATTTTCACTGTAAGAAATAGCTATACAAAGTTCACAAACTGCAAAAATGCTATTCTTTCCGAGTGCCTTTTTACGGGAATCAATTCAAATAAAAAGTTTTGGGTGTGAATAATAATTGAACGGTGATTGTATTTGAGATTAGACATCCTTGAAAACAAGAATGGTTAAAAGCCGTATTTCTGAATTTTCCTGTTCTCACAGAGAATAAATGTACATTTCGAATTTTCTACCTTTTTATGACCATATTTCCAATTTGCATTTTTTATCTACTTCTTACAGTTACAGAAACAAACGTTTTAACAACTTGATAATTTGCTTGTCCAATATTTTCAATATTGTATTTATTTCTACTTTTTTAAAAATTAAAAAGAGAATTAAATAACACAAATTATAGATTAATAAATAAATATGAGAAATGTTGTAACTTTGAAATTTTTAAGAATATTTCGTAATCTTTGTATTTTCAGGATGTTAGCCATTAAGCTATGAAATTAATTGTAGAAAATAATACAATTTTATAGTACTGGTGAAATCATAGTTAAATAAAATTTGACTTACAAAAAAAAATGTCTTTTATGCAATATTTACTTATACTTAACCTATGAAAATCCATATTTTATTGTATATATCCATATTTTGGAAGTTTCTGCATTTTATTAGGTAGATTCCTTATAGGAGATCTAGCTATTGCAATGGTTCTCATGACACGACTTCTGGAAAATTTCTTCATATCTTCACCGATCATGACCCCTAGAACCCAAAACCACCCTCCGTTCAAAAGTTTATATATATATATATATATATATATATATATATATATATATGTATAACGCATTTTCCCATGTTAAGTTGTGAACACGATAACTGGAGTAATTTTTATTTAAATTTTACCATCTCGGGATATGTTGTCAGGACAGTAAAAATCTCGGTTGAGTTCGTAGATGGGGTGTCCAGCTCAAAGGGGGTGGAAATGGTGGGGGGGTGGAAATTTTCATTTGCCCATAATTTCTTTAATATTGAAAATAGGAAAATACTTCAAATCAGGCGAATTACCGCCTTACCCTAAAGAACAATTTTTGCATTTAAACTTTTTCGATAACTTCAATTGCTTAAAAGTTACAAGCTAAAAAGTGATTTTTCATCAACTATAATGAAACCGACTTTTTCTTTAGCTGTAATATTTAATTGCTTAAATTTATAATCTGATGCTTACGTCACGTGCAAACTGTAATAAGAAAGATAGCTGAAAATAAAAAAAACATGGTAACAGCTTTATTTAATCATTTAAAAATATAAAATTAAAATAATACGTTAGTCTTGGTAAAAATATTGTTTGTGGTGAACAGTTTAGAACACCGGTTTACTCAAGAATTTAAATTTACGATTGAAATTGAGAGTAATACGTTACAATTTTATTTGACTTTTTATCTTGTGGAAAGATATTAGTCTGAGAAGAGATATGAGGTTTTTGCGTGGGAAGAAAATATAATGACGCCAGAGCTGCCATTTTTCATCGCCAAGCGCGCCAAATTTTTTCATCAAATAACTAATTTCATCGTCAACTGTTAAATTTTGCCGCCAAATCACAAATTTCATTGCTAAGGCGCAAGTTTTGTCACCAAATTGTATATTTTTATGGCTTCTATTTGTTGAATGATTATGAGCTTGAATTTTAAAAAATTGAAACATTTACTGACCAATAAATCTAGCCTGAAATTTTAAGTAGAATGAATGGTAGTAGCTGATAATTAAATTTATTAAAAACAGAATAGCGATGTAAATAATGTAATGTTGGGAAACAAAGCCATTGGCTAAGTTTGTGTTAATGCATCTTATAAATAAAGCAAAGAGTTTGTCGGGAACGCTTCCGGGTGGACCACTCCTATTTTTGATTGGTCTACATTTAACTACTTTGGTGATGAAAGCTGGCCATTTTTTTTAGTAAAAACTTATGAATTCTTTTAAAAGATACAGCATAGATGTTATACTTTTTAAATGAGCTCTAAAAATTGTTTATTTTTTGGTGGACACTATATATATCAAGTTATTAAAAATATTACGTTGCAAAGTTTTTTTTAATTAATTGAAATATGAAAATAAATATTAGTTACTAGCAAACCTGTGCGAAATATTCGCACTTTTTTTTCTTTCCTTATTTACCTTTAAAATTTGAAACTCATAAATGCCATACCAATTTCACTACCTAATTAAAATTTTAATTTATCAGAAGCCAAATTATTATTAAAACCAAACTAATAATGTAAAATAGTGAAACCAAAATCATTCAAAGAAAGGTCTTCTAATAAAATTAATGGTTCACGACCGAATTTTCATACTTCCACAGGCAGTACAGCTTTAATATAGGGCTCCCACGACGCCTTTTAAATTTTTGGTACCATGTTGGCGATGACTTTTTATTAATTTTGGTATATTTTTTTGTTTAAAAAAAAATAAATAAATAAAAAGATTCCTATTTTGTTCATATTTTTTATGATTGCGTTTTTTAGTCAATTTATGACACTAAAGTTCATATTCTGTATATACCTTTAAAGTATTGCCTGGTTTAATATGCCGCATTCAAAGATTCTGAAGAAGCAACTGTTAAAAATATATTTTTCCACAAAATAATCTCATAAGATATATATGTCGTCATTTTTTTCTTATTAGTTTATTGAGCTGAGTCCGCGTGCTTAAATATTGTCCATGTATAAATATTATTTTTTATCCTCGCGTATTTTATTAATTACACCACTATCGTATCGTTTCGACAAAAAATAATTGAAACTGGTCCACGTTAGAGTAATATTGTATAAATAATTTATTAATTGCCAAAAAAAAAAAAAAAAAAAATATTCAAGGTTTTTTTTTTTTTTTTTTTTTTTTTTTTTGACACAAAAATAAATACATTTAATTAAACGTGAACAATAAAAAATTGTAAAAAAAAAAAAAAATAATAAATTATGCATTTCACAAAAATTTGCGTCATTATCACTTTAAAATTTTCTACACATTGAAAAAGTGCTAATGTAGTTCTATAGCAATAAGATTTAACAGAAGATTTAAAAACATGGTATATGAAACGTTTTTTTTTTTTTTTTTTAAATCTTATAATTGCTTATAATTTTGTTGTCATTTCGGCGATGAGTTGGTATGGGTATCACAAGTGCATAAGTAAACATTTTGGCGAGAAACGGCCGAGCTACTTCACTGTCAAATTTCAAATTCCGACAAGATGTTCAAGAAATGTTTTAGGACAATTTTTCTCAATTTTATTTTAAATATTTTTTGTAATGCGAGTGAGAAAAAAAAAGAAAAGCATTTTTTTTTTTAATTGGCCTAATTAAACAAAATATCTCCATGTAAAATAGTATGCGTTTTCCGTTCTGTTTATGATGAAAGAGAAATTGATTAATGCAGTTTTTCCTGTATTATTACATTCCTATGAATTAAATTATATTAAATTGTCCAGTATCAAGACGTTGCGGTTAAGAAGCCTCTGCCGAAGTCAGCGAGGGCCCGAAGCAAAGTTTTTAAGCAATGTATTTTCTTTTTAGTTTTAATTTGTAGAACGTATAAAAAGTATTGATTCTTTTTTTAATTAATTTAAATATAGTGACCAGCGAAGTGGGCAAAGCCTGTTAGTACGTAATATTTCTCTACTTTTGCAACATTAACGTAAAGGAATCTACCTTTGCCTTTAAGCTTGCCGAAAAGGGATTTTTTTTCCTGTAATTTACTTATTACACAGTAAACTTCAGTCTACAGGTTAAATGTACTGAAATGTATGAAACACTTTGTAATAAGGAAAAAGCTTTTTTTATTTTTAAACACTAAGGTTTTTTTTTTTTTTTTTTTTTTTTTTTTTTTTTCAAAATATGAAAGATGAGCATTATCAATATTCGAATTATAATTTAAATTTCTTTCTCATTCGTGAACTTACGTTGAACGTGCTTACCTTGAACTAACCTTGAGTGAAATATTCTTCACCCCGTCACTTGCTGAGATAATGGCTAAAAACATTAAACTCCTCTCTCACCTTGAGTGAACTGCTCTTTAACCCCGTTACTTACAGAAATTAATAAGTAAAAACTTTAAGCGCTCTCTTTTTACTTTGAACTTACTTATTTTGAGTATGCCCTACCAGTGGCCGAGCAGTAGATGGGAAGTACCGGGTTCGATCCCAGATTGCGCTTGTAAATCTAGTCGTTCAGTGTCATCTGTGTTTTTCTTCGAAATTCGTCGAATAGGACATTTTAGACTCCCCCCCCCTCCCCCAAGACCTGGAACTATAGTCAATCGGCCTCAGAAACAAACTTACTTTGAATAAACTACACTTCACACACACCCCTCCCTCTGCTCTCAGGAATTAATTTACTTACAATCTTACGAGATAAAGAGTACATGAGTGTAAAACTATTACTACAGGGGATAAAAAAGGTGGCCAGGGGCTGTTTTAGAAGTCTTAATTTTTAAAAACTTAGCAATTTAAAAACCACATAAAACTCATCCAATTTAATTTAGATGTATAAAATCCCTTAAACATGCTTGAGTAATGTAAAACAATAACATTATGTAAAAATATGTCATGATTGTGAGGTAGTAAGAAGGATTTGTATGCATAAAACTAAAGTTAAGACATTAGTTTTATGCATATTGTTTTTATAATGAAAAAAGTAAATGAATGAAAGATAAAAAATTAGAATTTAATTTCGCTCGTATAATATTTGATATAAGTTAATTACTTTACTTAATTTACTAAACATCTTATTAAAATTAATAACTTTACAGCACTTAACACACTGCTTAATTTTTATATCGGACGCAAAAATTTTAGGCTTAGGGAAAATGTTTATAAATATTTCTGGATAAATTTTTGTACGAAAGAAATACATTACAATGTGAATAACAGCAAAATAAACTAGTTGGCATAGGTGGACTCTGCTCCGTTCCCCATCATATTTATGTTCTCATAAATTTCTAGTGCGAGACATTTTATAATCATGTTAAGAGAAATGAATTTGACCAAAGGTTGATACAGTGACAGAATGAAATCAACGCCTAATAGGCTATCTACCGTTCACTTCGATATACTTATCTTATTCTAATCTACTAATTATTTTATCGGGGTCGATTCCGTTGTTTAGTTTTCATGCTACTATTTCCAATGCAATAATCGTCAAAATTCATATTTATATGAAAAATTTACAATTTCGCTATGTTGATAAAATCGTAAATTACGAATAATTTACGAAATTTTGCTATTAGAATATTTGTATTCAATCATGTTCACATATATATCATAAAAATTTTGAAGTTGTCTAATGTATTTATGATCCTCAATAGGGAAATTTACGCTCAATTTTGCCTTATTCTGACATGTTAAGTAAATCGTAAATTCCAAATAACTTACGAATTTTTTAAGTTGGAAAAATCATGATATTCATGCTATGTCTATGTCCATGTCTATGATATTCATGCCAGTATCCTAAATAATATTTCGAATGTGGTTTGACATCTTTACGATGAAAATATCCCTGAAGATTCACGTTTATGTGAAATTTTGCTCTATTCTGCCATGTTAAGAAATTCGTAAATTTCCAATAACTTACGAAATTTTTATATTGGAAAATTCATAGTCATAATTATTCATGCCAGTGTCCTAAATAATATTTCAAACGTAGTCTGACATCTTTACGACGAAAATATCTCTAAAAATTGACGTTTATGTGAAATTTTGCCTTATACTGCCATGTTAAGAAATTCGTAACTTTTCCAATAACTTGCGAAATTTTCAAAGTAGCATATTTATAGTTACTGATGTTCATTCCGGCATCAAAACTGATATTTTAAAACTGGTCTGACATTTTTACAGTAAAAAGTTTCCATTTAATGCACGTTTAAGTGAATTTTTGTCCTATTCTCCCATGTTAAGAAAATCGTAAATTTCGAATAACTGCTGAAGTTTTAAAGTTCGAATGTTGCAAATAAATAGGGTTCTTTCCAGTATCGAAAGTAAAATTTTAAAACTGATCTGACCTCTCTGCGGCAATTTGTTCTTGAGATATCGTGTACACAGACTAACAAACTAACGGACTAACGGACTAACACACTAACACACTAACAAACACCCTACAGACAGACACCATACAAATTTTGTCATTTTCGGATACCTCACACCTGAAAACGTGTAAAAAAGCAAAAAAAACCGAGGTCCAAAAACTTCACGATTACCTAAGTTCCCCATACCTATAGTATGATGGGGAACTAAAAATAATCATTAGAAACTTACTTTGAATAAACATTAGGAAACTTACCAACGAATACAAAAAAAAAAAAAAAAAAAAAAAAAAAATGTGGTGTTTTGCTAAGTTTATATCTTCATGTACGCCGCCATTAAAATTTAGTGATCCAACACATTACTCTTCTGCGGGGTGCCTCATTTCACCTTATACGTAGCGCAAGGCACCTTAATTAGCTTCAATCACCTATTAAGAGACCAATCGGCACCCTAACCACATTTTCAAGTCCTAAGGTACCAAATGGTACCGTCTTTTCACCCCAGGGTGCCAAAAGTTACCGATTTGTCACCTTTATTTTTAACAGTGCATGGGATTTAAATCCGGAATAAGTGCTAGCCAGTCTAATAGTGTATTATTTTGCATAAACCACGTTTTCGTTGATCTGGAGGTATGGATGGATGCCCTAGATCTTGCTGGAAAACACAGTCCGATCCTGCTAGCAAACCCATAATTGACATTAAATTGGCACGTAAAATATTCGATAATCCTCTGATTTCCTTTTTCTGTCCGTAAATACTAGAAATGTTTGCCCATTGAAACAAAACCCTTCTCCGGTCATTACGGATCCTCCGCCTTACCTGCTGAAACAGTTCTTCGATTCTTTTCTTAGTTCATACCAGTAAAATCGTCAGGGCCGTCCAAATTCCATTTCTTTTCGTCACTGAAGATGGCAGCAAGCCACTTTTCACTGACATATGCATTCTAGCCCACTTTAGACGTGCATCTTTATGTCTCTGCTTCAAGCAAGGTTTTGCTTTCATTCTTCTGTAAACAATGCGTTTTGAAGCTTTAATTCTTTTGTGAAAATTACTTTTTGAAATTATGGAAGTTGATGCAATTGCACGCACAGATAAATTATCAACTGAAGCCTTTTTTAATAACATTCTATCATCACGTAACGATGTTTTCTTTCTTTGGTCTTCCGACTGGCTTTCGAGTATTCCATGTTCCACCTGAACTTAAAACTCTATAAATAATGCTCAAGGATATCTTTATTTTTCTCGATATTTGTACAGGATTTTGTCCTTGCGCTTTTAACTGTAAAATATTGATAATTTCATCTTTAGAAATTTCTTTAGAACGTGGCATTTTTATCAGAGCACGCAGGAAGCGTCTTATCTGAATCACAAACAAAAAATACATTAAACTCATTAAATTATTATGCTTAAAATATAGCAGACGATATTCCAGTTAATGGGAAAAATTATTCTGCATTTATAGAAGCAGACGACAACAAAAATGTTTTATTCTGTGAGGAAAAATGTAAAAGAAAGCATGTAATGCTGTATTGTGTCTATACTTTTGGGACAGCACATTTTTATCTAATTTAATGTACATTTTATAATTTCAAACCTTTGATCATAAGTTATATGTGTATATCAGAAAAACTGTTTTTATTTATTACCTATCTCACGAATTTTAATTGTACCTTATAACTTTTTATGTGAACGCAAATTTTATTGACTGTCTAAACTTTTGTGACACGGCAGAGCTGCCAGCCTAATCCGGCAAATCGTTAGTACCGCCCCTTTTTCTGCACCACTTAATTTTTAGAATATTTGTTTTCTTCATTCATTGTAAATATATTTGAAGAGAATTACTCTAAAAATTAAGTGGTGTAGGTAAAGAGGTGTGCTAACAATTTGCCAGATTTGGTTGGCAGTTCTGCATATGATACTATTATTATTCCTTTAATTTATATAAAATGAACTCACGATATTGTCAGTTTTATTTTCCCGTCATACTATAAATATGAAAGATTGAAATATTCGTGAAAATTTTTTGCTTCAGTTTTTTACGTTTTTTCCCATTTTGAGGTGTAAGTAAGGCTCCTATATATACGAGCTGGCATATCTGATATATTTTTGCCTTAGGGTTGTTACACGTACTCAGCGAGCCCATACACTATTAAAAATATGGCCTAATTGCTGCCAGAAATTAGTAATTTACAGTGTATGCATTTTTCTGATATACTTTTAATATTTCTACATTATTGTTGTGTCACTGCAAATTCATGTGTCTGAAATTCAGTCACATAAGTGTCTTAAATAGAGGTGGCCATATGTTAAGACAACGAAATCGTGTCTTAAATTATTAGACATCTAAGATGTCTGAAGTTAAGACATGAATGTGACTGGATTTAAGACACTTGAAGTGACTTTAAAAGCAGCAATTTTTAATCCTCATTTTTATGACGGAGGACTATTAGTCTTAATCTACTGATAAAACGTTGTTGCCAGTTTTACGATGGTTGGACATTTACCGAAATCGAAAATTTATCGAAAGTATAATTGAATAATTTGAAAGCGATGTTATAATTTGGAAAAAAAGAAAAATCCGTTCTAAACTAAATTCTGCTTTTGCCAAAATTTCTTCAAAACCTTTTTTTTTTTTTTTTTTTTTTTTTGAAAGAAGAAGAAAAGAAAAGAAAATTAATAATAATCAGTATTGAAACGGACAGTATGAAAAAAATTGAAGAAGCCTTACCTTTTTTTAGAGAAAAATACGTAATTTATTTTAATTTTTAATTGTTGCCGAAAAAGTTTACGAGTTGATTTTTTTTTTTTTTTTTTTTTTTTTTAAATGAAAAGAAATTCACGCGTAAATATTAAAATTGATATAAAACTTTGAGAAAAATTAAACTTGTAGGGTAAAATTGATGTCATTATAGCTGTAAAAGTATTTTATAATTAATGTTATATCTATACTAATAGGGCAGTTCCTTGTTTGTAAACAAACATCTCAATTTTTATGAGTGGTTGGCAAAAAGGCTTGGGATCTCTTGATTACTTGATTACTACCAATGGAAAATCAATGGTGGGCGGGGCGCGGGAAAGTCGAGCGCGCTTTTTTGCCAACCACCAGACGTGACGAGGAAATGCTCTATATATAGAGCATTTCCTCGTGACGTCTGGTGGTTGGCAAAAAAGCGCGCTCGACTTTCCCGCGCAATTTACTATATTGGTGATCCGCCATCGCTATGCTTTTCCCAAGCCTTTTTGCCAACCACTCATAAAAGTTGAGATGTTTGTTTACAAACAAGGAACTGCCCTATAAATGCGAAAGTTTGGATGGATGTATGGATGGATGTTTGTTACTCAATCACGCCACAACGGCTAAACGGATCTGGATGAAATTTGGTACAGAGATAGAGAATAGTCTGGAATAGAACATAGGCTACTATTTAAACCGGAAATTTGATTAGACTTTTTAAAATTAATTAAAATATGAAAATAATAAACTGGTAATTGACTTAATATAAGCCATTTAAATTTTTAATTGTTGCCAAAAAAAGTTTACGAGATTTTTTATTTATTTTTTTATTATTTTCAACATAAAATGAAATATGCTTTCACGCGAAAAATAAAGAATTATTAAATGCTAAATTGGTCGATGAGAAAATGACACTTTATAATTTTAAAATAAAATAGTAATCCGCGATTGTAATGAAATGCTCGCCCTCTGGTGGGCTACGGTGAAATTACAATAAACATGGTTTAATTCGAATTCCATATAGCCGCCATTGCTAGCCGATGTTTAGTTTCACATATATTTATTGAATAAAAATGAATAAATACGGTAAAAAAGATAACAGATACTTTTGTGTGCCACAGTGTAAATCCAAAGCATCAAGAAATCCAGAATTGAGCTTCCATTTATTTCCAAATGACGAATTTAAAATTTCAGTTGCTTCGGCTAATGGAAGTAAAGAATTAATCAGATGATTTGAAACTAATATTTGTTCAACTTCATTTAAAATCTACTTCCGAATCGAACTTTGAATAAACTGAAGTATTTTTTCCAAAAGCAATCAATTTTCCATAATGTAATGGCGGAGAAATTATAGTACGAATATTAAGTAGAATAACAAGAACACTATTGGAACACACGTGGCTAATGTTTACTAACAACTGCAGTGTTCACAAAGCGCCGTCTATCGATCATTACAAACGCGGATACACTGCTCAAAACAATTAAAGGATATTGTAAGTTTTATATAAAATAAAGATATAAGCGAATTTTTTTTGCCGAAAATGAAAGAAGAGAATCACAAATGCAAATTTTTCTGATTTTCAAATTGTAGAGTATGCTAATTTTGAGTTCGACGTCAAAAACGTCGCTTCAGCGGCAGCGAATGAAATTTGACTTTCAATTGAATAAAAGACAATGAAGACAAGGATGATCGGCATTCAGTGACTGCTTTGTTTCGATGAGTACGATGTCTCAGCGAAGTCATTTAACCGATTCAGAAGCTTGGAGAGTTGTTGGTAGGTTAGAAGGGGGCCAAACTCAAGCCGAAGTAGCGCAAGCCATTGGAGTGTCACAAAGTGTGATTTCAGGATCTGGAACCGTTTTTTGGAGACTGGAAGTGCAGACCGAAGACCAGGGCAAGGTCGTAGACGGGCAACAACGCCCAATGAAGATCGTTATTTAGTGTTAACGGCTCGGAGACACCGAAATATGAACGCTACTCTTCTCCAACAACACCTTCGCTCGGCTACTGGCACCACGGTTTCAACACAGACTGTCCGAAACCGGCTCCATGGTGTAGGTCTGTATGCTCGCCGACCGATGGTATGCGTTAGACTAACATCAAGGCATCGTCGCGACCGCAGGGAGTGGGCAACAGAGCATGTGAACTGGAGGATAAATGAATGGAGCAATGTTCTTTTTTCTGACGAGTCCCGTCTTTCGGTTCAGCCTGATAATAGGCGTATTTTCATCTGGAGGGACCGTGGCAGTAGGAATTATCCTGCGTTCGTGCACGAAAGTGTCAGATTTGGCGGTGGGGGAGTGTTGGTGTATGGTGGCATCTCCATTGACGGGCGCACAGACCTCTACATCATTCGAGATGGACCTCTGACTGGTCACCGATATAGGGATGAAATCCTCAGACCTATTGTAGTGCCTTACGCTGCAGCAATCGGAGATGACTTCATTTTAATGGACATAACTGCAGGCCACATCGTGCTAACCTGGTGGAGGATTTCCTTTTCGGGGAAGGAATCGTACGAATGGAATGGCCAGCGTGTTCTCCAGACATGAATCCAATAGAGCACGTTTGGGACGCTCTAGGAAGACGAGTTGCTGGCCGCCAACCACCCCCACAAACTCTCCAAGAACTGGAAAGAGCTCTTCTGGAAGAGTGGGACAGAATACCCCAAATCGTGATTAATAGCCTCATTGACTCCATGCCTCAAAAGTGTTCAACGTTGCTGGCCGTCCGTGGAAACCATACCCCCTACTGAAAATGATTTCCTTTGAAGAAAACACCTTTTCTTATTCTTTTTTAGTGCTAGAGGCCTATTTCAGTCGGTACAGTTGTCGAATTTTTATACGTCACTCTTAATTAGTGCTAAGGGCCTATTTCAGTCGGTTTATTGAATGGGGATTTATTGAATGAAGTCCCCCCAAGGCACAACTTTGACATGAGTCCCCCCCCAGGCCCAGCTTTGACATGAGTCCCCCCCAAGGTACCCCTATTTCAGTCGGTACAGCGTTGTCGAATTTTTATAATACACTCTTAATAGTACTAAGGGCCTATTTCAGTCGGTTTATTGAATGGGGATTTATTGAATGAAGTCCCCCCAAGGCACAACTTTGACATGAGTCCCCCCCCAGGCCCAACTTTGACATGAGTCCCCCCCAAGGTACAACTTTGACATGAGTCCCCCAATGGCCAAACTTTGACATGAGTCCCCCCCAGGCCCAACTTTGACATGAGTCCCCCCAAGGCACAACTTTGACATGAGTCCCCCCCAAGGTACCCCTATTTCAGTCGGTACAGCGTTGTAGAATTTTTATAGTACACTCTTAATAGTGCTAAGGGCCTATTTCAGTCGGTTTATTGAATGAGGATTTATTGAATGAAGTCCCCCCAAGGCACAACTTTGACATGAGTCCCCCCAGGCCCAACTTTGACATGAGTCCCCCCCGAGGTACAACTTTGACATGAGTCCCCCCCAAGGCACAACTTTGACATGAGTCCCCCCCAGGCCCAACTTTGACATGAGTCCCCCCCAAGGCCCATCTTTGACATGAGTCCCCCCCAAGGCACAACTTTGACATGAGTCCCCCCCAAGGTACCCCTATTTCAGTCGGTACAGCGTTGTCGAATTTTTATAATACACTCTTAATAGTGCTAAGGGCCTATTTCAGTCGGTTTATTGAATGGGGATTTATTGAATGAAGTCCCCCCAAGGCCCAACTTTGACATGAGTCCCCCCCCGGCCCAACTTTGACATGAGTCCCCCCAAGGTACAACTTTGACATGAGTCCCCCTCAAGGCACAACTTTGACATGAGTCCCCCCCCAGGCCCAACTTTGACATGAGTCCCCCCCAAGGCACAACTTTGACATGAGTCCCCCCCTAAGGTACCCTTATTTCAGTCGGTACAGCGTTGTCGAATTTTTATAATACACTCTTAATAGTGCTAAGGGCCTATTTCAGTCGGTTTATTGAATGGGGATTTATTGAATGAAGTCCCCCCAAGGCACAACTTTGACATGAGTCCCCCCCAGGCCCAACTTTGGCATGAGTCCCCCCCCAAGGTACAACTTTGATATGAGTCCCCCGCAAGGCCCAACTTTGACATGAGTCCCCCCAAGGTACAACTTTGACATGAGTCCCCCCCAAGGCACACCTTTGACATGAGTCCCCCCCAAGGTACAACTTTGACATGAGTCCCCCCCAAGGCCCAACTTTGACATGAGTCCCCCCCAGGCCCAACTTTGACATGAGTCCCCCCCCCCCAAGGCCCAACTTTGACATGAGTCCCCCCCAAGGTACAACTTTGACATGAGTCCCCCCCCAAGGCACACCATTGACATGAGTCCCCCCCAAGGCACACCTCCCCCTCATTGGGAAAAAGAGCAAAAAAGGTTGTTTTGCGGCTATAAGACAGTTTGGACTTCCAACGTTATTTGTTACAGTATCTGCAGCTGAAACACATTGGTTTGATTTAATGAAAACTTTATCATGGAATTTAGATCGTCACGAATTAACTAAAGAAGAATTTGTCGATATTAACAAGTTTAGCAGTAGGCCTCTGGCACTAAATTAAAATCTGTCAATGTCAGATTTTCATGTTTTAAATAATGAAATAATGTCGTGTCTGTATATATTTTTATTTTTTTTCTCATATGCACAAATTGTGTTTTTTTCATTTTGTACACAAATGCGCAATAAAATGCATTTTTTTCTGCCAAACATGTGTAATTTATTCTCATATAACCTACTACGTCTTTCGACCATGTATCAATCAGCTAAAAAGTTTCCCAGCCACAAAATCCACCTAAAACCGCAATATCCTTTAATTGTTTTGAGCAGTGTATTACAAATCTAACATATTTATTCTGAATTTTATTTCATAGCATTTTTTTATGTACCTCCTCAACTTCAGATTTTTTTTTTTTAGCACGGATGAAACACGCTTGGCATAAAAGATAATTCAACATTATATTAAAGGTATTTTCTTATTGATAATTCTGGACATTTTTTAAAATTTTGATGCTGAAGTAGATCGGACATTTTTCGCCAAGGAAGATAGAAAGAAATACGTAAGCGAAGTAATGACGTCACTGGTCGTTCGTGGATGCAAGAAAAATATTTCCTATGTTAAACGCCCATTGGATTTTTTGTAAAAAATTATTAAAAATCGAGGAAATCTATTTCCCGATTTTAATCCCCATATTTAGGTGTAGATATGTATTAGTTATCATGTCCATGCGTTAAATTAAGTTATTTTTGTTGTAAAATTGACAAAATTTGAATTTTTAATTTCAAAACTCTAGGGGGAAAAAATGGCAAACTTCCATATTCGATTGAAAACACAAACATTTAATTTCAGAGGATGATATTAACACAATGAATATCCAACTAATATACTAATTAAAAGGAAAATGATAAAAATTCTATCATAATTTGAAGTCAAATGTCTAATATAATGTATCTGATATAAGATACTAATATGTTGCAGCGGAATAGATTTGATATCGGTCATCCTTGGCAGAAAAAAAAAAAAATCACCAAATTATTTGGCGAACATAATTTAATTCCTTTCAAGTATCATGGTTATTTTAACAATTTATATTAAGAGAGTAGTGAATAATATGAAAAAATATTTCGTACAATACATATTACGAAAATATACAAATGGCATGTACATTTTCGTATTACGTTTTCGATCACCAAATACAATAAGCGCCAAGAACGACAGAGTTTTGAAATTTAAAATTAAAATTTTGTCAATTTGACAGCAGAATACCTCAATCTAATACATGCACATGATAACTAGGTATACTTCAGTATAACCACACAGCTGAATTTGGCGATTTTTCTTTGGCGCCGTTTTGAACGATAACGATGTCGTTCTGGACTGTTTGCGATATAATATGGCAGCCTATATGTTGTTTATTTTGGATTTATGATTTTATGTTTTATGATTTTATCATTTATGATTTTTAGATTTATGATTTAGCCGTAATCGCCAACAAAAAAATCGCCAAATATCGTTATGGGGTTATACTGAAGTTGTTCCGATAACTAATACATATATACCCAAATATGGGGATTAAAATCGGGAAATAATTTTTCTCGATTTTTAATAATTTTTTACAAAAAATCCAATGGGCGATTAACATAGGAAATCATTTTCTTGCATCCACGGACGGTCAGTGACGTCACACTTCGCTTGCGTATAGGAACAATAATTGCATAAATTATATTTTGGCCTAAAACGGCAATGATCAAGTTTACATATTAATTAATTTATTTATTTTTCTATATACCAACTACTATTAACTAAGGATGAAGTATATATCTGTGCTGATAAGTATAAAGGATTTAAGTCCATATTCTTGATTTTTCAGGAGACGGAAAATAAAGTTTAATTAGCTAAAAACAAATCAGAAGAATCGATTAGGAAAAAGGTATTTCGTTGATTTATACCTTTTATACCATTCAGTGGTTGTCAACCTTCATTTAATAACGGGAAAAATTGAATTAAATATTTTATACCATACATGAATGGTAAATTTCTGAATTGGTCCTTTTTTTACCAATGGATTTTCTCAAAGACTAAATGACATAGAATTAAATCCTTTATACCAATCGATAGAGAATTTTTTTCTGAGTCTGACTATGTACTTAACTCAAAATCGACATTTTTGGACTTAAATCCTTTATACTTATCAGTACAGATATAACCACAAAATAATAATAATAATAATAATTGTCTCATGCGATAGAAGTAGCCGATCATAGCATATTGTAATATTATATGTGACTTGAAATTTCTGTCATTCTATGGTTGATCGATTAAATCAAATAAATATAGGAAATAACTTGAGAGCAAATATTATGTACATCACGTATAATATTGTTCATATGTAACTGGGAATCAGATATAGAAGAGCTACCTCAAAATTTTCGATACTGTCCGTATCGAAACTGTCATATATGATAAGTACCCAAATGAAAGCCCACGGGTAAGCCGTTGTCGCGGACAATAAGGACAGGTACCGGAGATTGCCAGGACGAACAAGTTGCTGCCGAAGTCAGCGGGAACCCAAAGCGAGCTTTTGACCGATTTCAGTCCCCCCCCCCATAAAGCTATATAGAAAAGAATATGCCAGCGAAGCGGGCAAAGCCGTCCAAAATTCTTTAAGAACAAAAATATTATTCAACAATTCGTCGGGAGATGAAAAAAAAAAAAATAATAAATAAATAAATTTGAAATTCATAAATATTATATGAATTTCACCACATAATTAAAATTTTAATTCACCAGTCACCAAATTATTATTAGAACCAGATTAATATTGTGCAATAGTGAACTAAAATCATACGAAGAAAGGTTTCGAAATAAAATTCATAATTGACGACCCAGTTTTTATACTTCAGCAACGCAGTACTGTTTTAGTACAGGATCCCTATGAACGAGTTTTAAATTTTTATCGCCATGTTGGAGATAACTTTTTATTTATTTATTTTAGCATTTTATTTGGCTTTCAATGAGTTACAAATTTTTTTTATTATACTTTATCATACTCTGTTTTGCACAGCACCGCAATGATAAGGTTTCATTACGTTACATTTTATGATCAAACCGTCAGTTCCCACCATAGAATAATAATAAAGGAAGAAGGAGCATAAGTGTTTCTACATAAGCTGTTGTGTTGCCACAACAAACAGCGGTAAATGCGCTGAGGATGGGTGCCCTACTTCAAGGTCGAGAGGAGCAAAAGTAGCTTTCGCTGGCATTTCACTAGAAGGGGTTTGTAAGCATTAAGAGTATTGGCGTGCTCCTTCTTCCTTTATTATTATTCTATGGTTCCCACACATACACATCAAAATTTCCTCGTGAACGAAGTCACGGGTAACAGCTAGTTTTTAATATTTCCAGAAATATTTTTATAAAATAGAAAATTACTTTCTACTGTCATTGCTTTACATTTGTAAGGCTAATCTAAAAAATATTATACCTGAAGAATATATATATATATACATATATATATATATATATATATATATATATATATTGTGAGGTATAGCACAGTTAGTGTAATGCTACAAATGAAGTTCGCACTTTACGAATAACACGTGAATGTGAAGAGTTTTGGATTCAGTTGATTAATGGAGTTAGTTCCTATGATAAATGATAAACGAAACTGCAATTCACGATATGCTAATATTTTGGAAAGTGAATTGTATAAAAGGAGAAGGAAGATTGTTTTTGGAGGTTAGTTGGTAGCTGCTTAGAGGAAGAGAGAAGTAGTAGGAGGCTAAAGGAGATAGTAGCGAGCGGCTATAGTAGGAGATAGTAAGTCAAGTAGTATAGTGGCGTAAGGGAATCCTCCCACTATCGAAAGATTACTATGTCGTGAGTGGTGAAGGCGTTAAATGAAGTAGTTGAGATTAATTGTGGTTATCTATTTAAAGTTAGAATATTTATGAAGGCTGCCCCTTTAAGTTTATATAGGTACTAAATGTGATTATAGCCCAACGCCCACCTTTTCATTAAGCTCAAAATAAAAGCTCTATATTTATTTTATATATCTGACTTTGTCATTACTTCATAATTTCATTAAGTAATTAAGCTAAAATCCTAAGTTAAAGGATCATGACAACCACTCGGTCGTCACAGTGGCGCCCAAATCAGTTCGATACCCACCCCGAGCCAGTATTCTTTGATGGCACTACTAGTGTGCTTCAATTTTTTGAGAAGCTTTAATTTTTTTTTGATTTTTATAAAATTGATATTGCCGAAAAATATGGTTGGTTAAAGTGTTTCTTTAAAGGGGAACCACGACAGTGGCATGATTTAATCGCCTGCCATTCACTTGGCCCAAATCCAACCTATTACGATTTGAAAAGTAGAGTTATTAGTCTCTTTGCTACTCGGTATGATAGATTAAGAATGGAGCATGAACGTTCCACCCACCTCAAAAAAGTCAGTCGAAAGTGGTAATAAACCCAGTGGAAAAACCCCAACAAGTTACTGAGTCACAGGACGCAAGCTCGAGTATAAATCAACCCAAAACTGGCGATGAAAACTGTACTTCTAGTGGCAAAAGTCAAATACAATTTTAAGCAAACGAGCAAACTTCGCTTTCAACCAGCACTACAGACCAATTTAAGTCTGTTATTCAGCCTTTGGGTACAGATAAAAAATCCGAGAAATTATCTAGTGTAGCGAAAGGAAGTGTGAAGGAAAATACACTTAAAATAACTGATGCGGCTAATCTTTGTAACTCGCCTTTAGAAGTCAGCTTTGAAGCTATACAGCCGAAACAGTCGGTTATTCCTAAAGAGAAATTGCACTTCAATGGTCAAAATGACACGCCGATTAAAGTAAAAGAAAGTGCGGTTATTTTAAAGAAGGTAATTTCAAACGTGCATTTAACCTCTTGTGAAGATTCTAGACCATCTATCAGCCCTGCATTCGAAAGCACGGAGCGAGCGCAGTCTTCTGTTGTAACTATGGGCAAGGACAAGGCGACGGGCTCGAAACCCCCTCAACACAAGGATCAGATTCCAGGTTTAAAACCCCTCCAGAGAGTGCCCAGGCACCAAGTTCGAAGTCTCCTCAGGACAGCAACCTTGCAACGTCTGACCGAAATCTGCAAGCCACCAACGCTGAAATCTCTACAGCAACTCCACTGACCAGTCTGACCCGCATCTCTAAATTTGCTGATATCAAGGATGCCAGAACAATATGTCAGGTCGTATCGTTCATTATTTTATTTTTTCTCAAGTATTGGTCTATCAGAGCAGTTATGAAATCTACGACATGTAGTAAAGCCTTTTGGACGTTCAACTATCATCTGAAAGACATGAACTTTCTAAAATTTCAAAACTCAAAATTTAAACTTTTAGCATGAACTTTCAACTCCCGAAATTTTATGTATTGTTTACATGTAATAATTTTTTTCTGTTATACAATATATTCATGTATGTACGTTAATGTTTTCTATTTTATAGCCATCACCAACAGTGATTCGTCAGAATTTTTTTTTCTTTGTATACACATTTTTCCCTCTATAGTTTTAACATGATCTATATGTATGCACTTTAATATTTTTTTACTTACAGCCATCAACAGCAGTAATTTGTACGATAAAATTTTGTCTTCCCTTTGTATATAAATTTTCCCCTCTATCGTGTTTTACATGATCTATATGTATGTACTCTAATGTTTTCTATCTGTAGCCATCAACGGCAGTTTTTGGTAAAAACCTTTTACAACATTTGTATATATATATATTCCTTATCTATGTTTCTCTAAATATCGTATAAATTGTATAAAATGAATATTTCTTATTGTTAAACTTTTGTATCACTAAAAGTTCTATGTATGTCTTATTAGTATGGGGTTAAAAAGAAATTTTTTTAGCTATTTTGCATGTAAATTCGTGTGTAACGACTAATTTTAATAAACTAACACTTTCGTTTGTTTCCGTGTGCAAATAGCTAGTTGGGAAATATTGGTTATCTATAAAATTTTATATGTCATTTATCTATGTACAAGCTGTAATTTAATTTCCCTTCTTTTTTTTATTTATACTGTAAAAAAAGTTTTAATTTTAGAAATACTGTGATGATTCTGATGTTTAGTCCTTAATCTGAACATACAGTCCGTTTTCTTCAATTGCTACTTTTGAAAGGCTGAAGGAGGTATTTCTGGAACTGTGCCAGCTATTTTTCTTTTCTGAAGTAGAAAGTGCTTTCTTGGACGCATGCCAGCAGCAGATCTCTTTCAAGATACATCTGATAGAAAACTGATTTTTTTTTTCCTTTTTGATGAACTCTGCAAAATAAAGACTTTTTTTTCCTTATCACTTTTGCACCATTTAAATTTGAATAATTAATGATTGCATATTTTTGTTTAAGCGATCTTTCAGTACTAAAATTTTTTCAGTTCATAAAATTAAGTTTTTCCTTTCCATTTTTTTTAAGGAAAGATGAATTGTCATCCCCGCTGTATATCGTTGGACTATATTTAACTAATTGTGAGCGCAAAAGGTTTTCCATTGTAAATCATCTTAGACTGAGCTCGAAAATTCTTATAAATTTTATTTAAGTGAATGGTTTTTCAGCCCGGCGCTCTTAATTTTTTTTTTTCACTATTAGAGTTCAAAGCAAGTAGTTATTGTTGGGCTGTTTAATTTAAGCTTTCCCCCTCTTTTTTTTTCTAAAGTCTTATGCAGTTTAATTTTAAACAGTAAGTTACTGCAACTAATTTTTATTTGCATAGTATAGCAATACATTAAAATTTTCACGGGTAAAAACCCGCTGTGGATTTTTACGTGAACTTTTTTCTTTTCGGGAGGAACTGTGAGGTATAGCACAGTTAGCGTAATGCTACAAATGAAGTTCGCACTTTACGAATAACACGTGAATGTGAAGAGTTTAGGATTCAGTTGATTAATGGAGTTAGTCCCTATGATAAATGATAAACGAAACTGTAATTCACGATATGGCAATATTTTGGAAAGTGAATTGTATAAAAGGAGAAGGAAGATTGTTTTTGGAGGTTAGTTGGTAGCTGCTTAGAGGAAGAGAGAAGTAGTAGGAGGCTAAAGGAGTTAGTGGCGAGCGGCTATAGTAGGAGATAGTAAGTCAAGTAGTATAGTGGCGTAAGGGAATCCTCCCACTATCGAAAGATTACTAAGTCGTGAGTGGTGAAGGCGTTAAATGAAGTAGTTGAGATTAATTGTGGTTATCTATTTAAAGTTAGAATATTTATGAAGGCTGCCCCTTTAAGTTTATATAGGTACTAAATGTGATTATAGTCCAACGCCCACCTTTTCATTAAGCTCAAAATAAAAGCTCTATATTTATTTTATATATCTGACTTTGTCATTACTTCATAATTTCATTAAGTAATTAAGCTAAAATCCTAAGTTAAAGGATCATGACAACCACTCGGTCGTCACAATATATATATATATATTTGTACGTGTTTCATATATACATAAAATGTATACGTGAAACATAAAATATAAATGTAAAAGCATAAAATGTAGAAACCTGTATCAAATGATCATCTGTTTCCTGACTGGAGTTGAAATACAAGTCTAATTTGTAGAAAGATCAGGAAAAATTAATTTTTCATTAAATACTCTTTTTCCAAGATGAAAGAATTCTTGAACTGAAGATGAAAGAATTCTTGAATTGAAGATGAAAGAATTCTTGAATTCAGCATTTCCTTCTATATATACACATTAAAATTTAACACATTTCTGCAGTAACGTAAAATGCCAGTTTTGAAGAAAAATGCATTTCATTCTGCAGTGATCGTTTTTCAACTAAGAAAGGCCGACTTTCCGTCAATATCCAATCTCTTTTGATATAACGTCTCTAATCTGAAGCCACCATCACAGCATCGTTTGATATTCTTCGGTTTGACCACGGCACTATGAGATAGTCAGCACATGCCAGCCACAACGTTGGTGCTTTTAACTAATAAAATTTGTCTAAATGTATTAAAAGAAAATCTGGAGTGACTCCACTCGACTTTCCGAACATTGAGTAATTAACAGTTATGTAGATAAAGTAAAGAAAGAGGAGTTCTTAAACAAACAAAGGAGAGAAAACGATAATAGAGTGTTTGAATATTTTTTTCCATATATTACATGATGTTTCATTGAACGCTACTGAACTTTGAGCCCATAGCTCATAATGATAAAGAATTTTTCGTTGTGTCCCTGTAAAAACCTATAAAAGCTAGATTCACCAAAATGCTTATAGTTACTGGAGCAGTGATTTATAATATTCATATAAATTTTCAGCTCAATTGAATAAGGCGTTTAGATGCTATCGCACTTTTAAAAATTTGGTCCCATAGGCCATAATGATAAAGAATTTTTCTCTGTGTCCCTGTAAAAAAACTGTAAGTGCTAGATTCACCAAAATCTATACAGTTCGTGCAACTGTGACCTATAACATGTGTACAAACTTTTTGCTCAGATTAATAAGGCGTTTAGACGAAATCACACTTTTAAAATTTTTGGTCCTATAGGCCATAATGATAAAGATTTTCTCTTTGTGTCCCTGTAAACACACTATAAGTGTTAGATTCACCAAAATCAATAAGGTTCGTTCTTTTTTATATATATATATAAAAGATTAATTAAAGAAAAGGGAAATAATTTGGTTTAAAAATAAATTCATGTATTTTGTTGGTGAATTTAAGCACATTAGAAAATACACTGAGAACATATTTCCAAGAATTGACGCCAAAAAAGAGTTGAAAGAAAATATGCAGGAATTTGGAATAAAATTGTATATAAACAAGGCTGTAACCAAAGGAGGTTTCAACAGCCCCCTCCAAATTTGTCGAAATGTTTTAGTCATATTTCATTCTTAACACTCAGCATTACGTACAAAAGTTTAAACCCTCACCAATATATATATATATATATATATATTGTATATACTTTTTTTTGGGGGGAGGGGGCTACAGCCTTGTATATAACTTTGGTTATCAAAGATTAAGCAACAACTTGTTTCATAAATAAAATAGAAAAAGAAGTAATTGCGTATGGTTTAGTTTCCAGTTTAAAAATGGACGAATTTCTTAGAGTATAAACCAAACATTTCGGTGAGAATTTCCACACATAGCAAACCTCTCCGACAGGCTGGACTCAAATTAAGGAATTTAGGACTCACAAATCAGTGACCAACCGACTGAGCTACAACCATCGACAGTAAATGTCTTCTTCGGTTACTAGTACAGATATGTAGTATTTGACAAGCAAATAATAAATTTATCTTTTTTTTTAAATAAAATTATCGACAAAATACCTAAAGCTTAATATACATTTCTGTTATAAATTTTATGTGTAGATTTTCAGTACTTTTTCTTCTTTTTGTAAAATGTATGATAAATGTGCAAAAAGTGTAGTCTATGGTATTTCAAAAACGGTTTCTTTCTTTCTTTTTTTTTTTTAAGTTATGTTTAAAGGGAAACTAACTATGCAATGAAAACCAGAAAATTGGTTATTTTATATTGAGATGTAGGAACTTATGCAGAATTTCTTTTTCTTTCTTTCTTTTTTTTTTTTTTTTCATTTTTTTTTTTTTCTTTTAATCAAATTAAAAATTTAAATTAAGCAGCAGTCGAGTACAAATCGTTGAAGACTGCTGATTTATAAATTCGATTTCATTTTCTTTAAAAATTCAATTTCATAAAGCTAAATGTCCAAATAGTTTAAGCACTTATATAAAATATTATTAAATGAAGCAAATGTGAAAACAAATTAACCACCACATGCATACTGCTTAAAATAGAATCCGTGTAAAAAAATTTGTGTCTGATAATACTAGTGTCTGAATTGTAAAATGTCTGAATTTCCAAATGAAGATGTCTGAAAGATGTCTGAAGATGTCTGAAAGATGTCTGAATATCAGACATATCAATATTATTCGGACACTTAATTTCGTCTATTTTTATAAAGACGTCTTAAATTCAGGCTCGTGTACTGCCTGAAATTTTGAATACTTACGTGTTTCAGACACTTTTGTGTCTAAATTGGCATTTCAGTCTGAATTTAAGGCACTTCTATTTGCAATGCGTAATTTGTAAATTTCATCATCTCATACGTCAGATTTTAGAATTTGATCTTTCGTTAACTATTCTAAATCTAGCATCATTTGTCAATCGTTTGGTCACAACCAAATCGAAATATTTTATTCATAACAATAACATAGGTCTTCGACCAAAAATTTATTTCCAATTTGTTTACTGCTTATTAATAATTTTACCCATAAAACGGAAACTTTCCGTAACGACTAGTTTTTTATTTTTATTTTTTCATAGCTGCCAAGTCCGGAGAATTGTTAGTACCCACCCTTTTTTCTACACCACTTAATTTTTAAAGTAATTCTCTTCAAGCGTATTTACGATGAAATAAGAAGAAAAGTACTATAAAGAAAGACTGGTGGGAAAAAAAGACGGGTACTAAGAACACTACAGATTGTCAATTAGCATGCTGGCAGCTATATATATATATATTTAAAAATAAAATTAATACTTTTAATTCTATTGTAAAGAGTTTCGATTCTGTTATAGTCTCTGAGTCAATTCTTCAGGTATTCACCGTTACTTTGCGAAAAACCTTTACGTGGTAGGAAGAAAACACAAGCATTTCTGAATTCCATGTATTAAAAAACACTAGAAACACACAAAGTAGTGCAAAAAGAAATTTAAAAGCGCGATTTTACAGATTTGTCTTGTCCTAGTTATTTTTTTCCTTACACTTTCCGTACAATCAAAGAGTCTTCAAGATAGACTCAAAACAGCTGTCTGCACTAATTTGTGAAACGAATTTGTAGGTCAGTATTGTGTGTCTTAATAAATAAAATTATAACATTCCTCATAAAAATTTCCATTACACATTTTACTATTGAATTTTGCTACACATACCTACAGCTGCCATCGATCCAGGAGCTAGGTTAGCAGTTTCGATACATATACCTCTCCAGTAAGCAGAGATAATGGTTTGTTCGGCAGTGCAACAACCATCAGCGTAAGCACATATAAGTTCTCCCGTACTGTGTCCTATAATGTGATCGGGATTTATCTCTAACGATCTTAACACATCCACCAGAGCAATCTATAAATACATGAAACGGAAAAGGTTATAATTAGAAGGATTGTTCATAGGAAATATTTATGCGTACTTAGGTTAACTATATAGTACTACTGGACGCTTTAAGTACATTTTCTAGCAGATTTTTGGGGAACTTTTTTTTTTAAATTAGCGGCAGTAATTTTAACCAGTATTCAATAACTGGATGAACTATTTCTGTGCATGACTGTCCTGTAAAATAAAATATTAAATAAATCATTTTCATACTTAAATAATTATTATTTCAAAGAACTTAAAATGTTGACATTTTTAAGTTAACCATTTATATTTTTATGTTTTTTTTTTCATTGAATATAAATATGTTCATTAACCTTTTGCTCTCGAACGTCGCCTCTCAGGCGACATTCTATTCATTATTACTTCAACTCGAACGTCGCTCGAGAGGCGCCATGACCAATTAAGTTACTATATATCTTATATCCACCAATAATGTTCTACAACTATAAGTGCTATAACAGGTGTAATACTTCGTTAATAAAGAGACTCCACCTACATTTTTTATTAAGTTTCTTTGGTCGTTGCTTGCTTTGGCCATTAGTAAATGGCCAAGAATGCTTTACAAAATATCACATAATGGAAAATTATAAATCATAATATTCATATACAATGTTTGTAATATGTAAATATACGTCAAATATACAAAAATAAAATGTTTATATTTAAAATTCTTATGTTTTATATTTTGCATTTCTCTATTAAAACTATTATCGGGTAGCTCATTACGCTTACTAAAAGAAGGTTCGAATGCAAAAGGTTAATTTTCAATCACATTTCAGGCCCGCACATTTGGAAAATACAAAGTGGTCGACATAAAAGAGGGCACTGACAAAAAAGAAGGCGCAACCTTCATAAAAGGGGTAGAAATTTGCATTATACTTGCCTTTTATTACGCGGCCAGTATGTAGAGATGTAAAAAACCTGGGAATTTTGCTTCAGGGGAATAAACATGGGAATTTTCGGGTTTAAATTGGGAATTTTGGGAACTTTGGAAACTTTGATGGGAAGAAACTAATATTCAGTGTTTAGATATAATTTCATTTCTTTTAAGTGTACAAACAACTTGTTTCAATATCATTTTTATTCTATTTGCTTAAATAAAAGTCATATAAAAATTATGTGGTTATATTACAAAAAATTAAAAAAAATTAAACATTTACGTTACTGACAATAATAAATGAAATTTTGTCTGCCTATTTAAATAACTTTAGAACTTTTTTTCTTTTTTTTTTTTTAATGAATACCATAATAAAATATGTTATAAAAAATAATACAATGAAATTAAATTATGGTAAGAATACTTTAAAATTATTAAATTTTATTATAATTCATCGAACAAAATTTCACAATAGTTCATGAAAATTCGTTATAATCAGTTAAAGAGCACGGGCAAGAAAATCGAACATGAGTTCTTCGGTTATTAAGAATTAGAGCAATAATTTTTTAATGCATCAAGTCAATACATAAATTATTCAATAGCTAATAATTAATAATTTGGCTGTTATTTCTTTCTTTCTTTATTTTTTGCATATTAATATTGTTGAAATTTTAATTGAAATAATATTTTCCATTGTAATATTATTGATTGTTTTAGTAAATGCAGAAATTTTTAAAGCATTTTTGTTTTATTTTTGTAATAAAATGTTAAAGATATACAACTGAAACATGATAAACTCCGACTGCGATTAAAAAAAGAGAAAAAAGAAGTATTATATTGAACTCAGTGTGCATACAGTCAGAACTAAGATATAAATATACTGCAATAACAGAAAATAAGTCTGTTAATTAATGAAATTTGTAACTTGCACTTTTTAAATTTATAGACGTTAAAAGAACTATTTCAAAATTGAAAGATCATTAAAAAAAAAAATCTAAATGTGAGATAACATTTTGAAATGCCTTAGAGCATATCTAATCTAAGAAGGAAAAAAAAAAAAAAAAAAAAAAAAGCTAAATTTGTAACTTTTGAAAACTTTCAAAATTCCCTTGTTTTGGAAACTTTCAAAATTCCCTTCCCAAAAAACCGGGTTTATTCCCGGATTTAAACGCGGGTTTTTTCCCCGCTCACATCTCTACCAGTATGACATAAGCACAACTAGATCTTATGTTAAGCTAGATTAGCTAGATTAAATTTAGCTAGACTAGCTAAAAGTCGGAAACTACGATCCCTGCTGTACTTCTATACTTTTGAATAGATCTCTTACACAATTCTAATTTTGTTCTCAAGCCACGCCCTTTCAAGAAGCACTTTCTAGGACGAAAAATTATTCCACCAGTACCAGAAAAATTAGGAAGGTTTATATGCGGATCACAAAATATCTGGAAAATAGGTTTGATTTGTTGGTTTACCCGTGCGATAAAGGCTTCGAGAGCAAACGGTTAAATTATGGTTAAAGACTCCATATAAAATTACTGTACACCACCTCGTCAAAAATGATCAAGAACTTTCAATTTTAGATGATTTGCCAAATACATTGAAATACACTAAACAAATTATCCTGAACTTCGGAGGCGCGTAAAGAACATCAGTACAAAAAACACTTAACGGGTTAAAAGTTTGTGACGCCGCTACTTTATGGCTATAAGAATTTGAAATATGAGTCTTAAAAATAATGGTATCAAATTTTAAGTGACGCTTTGCAATTAGTTGAAATATGCATAGATCTTCTTATTTGATCATTTACTTTTTACTTTTATTTATATTTATGATGCAAACGTAATATTTTTAGCTTCAAGATCAGACAGATATATAAAATACACTCACTGATGCTTTTTCATTCACATTTCAAATTCAAAATAACAGTTTTAAAAGGAATGATATAAAAATTCCAGTGGCGCTTCGGTGTTATTTTTGTTTGTTTTTAGATTCCATTAAAATTACTTTTGTTTTGTCTAATAAAGTATGTTTACATATTGAAACAATGCTTTTAATTTTCAAATATACTGTCAAATAATTATACTTTCACTGAGTTTCACTATAAATTAAAATTATTTATTTCAATAAATTGATTTATCTTTTGCATCACGCTATCCAAAACATAGTATCATAGTATCCAACTGAGTGAAAATTTGCGCAAAAGGTAGTGTGACGTAAAAAAAAACATTTACACAAATTTTACTTGCAGTTTTGGATAGCGTGACGCAAAAGATAAATCAATTTATTGAAATAAATAATTTTAATTTATAATGCAAACTCAGTGAAAGTATAATTATTTGACAGTATATTTGAAAATTAAAAGCACTATTTCAATATGTAAACATACTTTATTAGACAAAACAAAAGTAATTTTAATGGAATCTAAAAACAAATCTTTTAAAATAACACTGAGGCGCCACTGGGATTTTTATATCATTAATTTTAAAACTGTTATTTTGAATATGAAATTTGAATGAAAAAGCTTCAATGAGTGTATTTTATATATCTGTCTGATCTTGAAGCTAAAAAAAATTAATTGAAACAAACTCAAAAAATTGTTAAAACTAAGAAGAAATGCTATTTTATTTAAATTTATACAAAATCAAAAGTTTTTAGTACAAAATATGATCCCAAAGACTCTTTATTAACATTTGGACACTATTTGGTATGGATTCTACCAGTTTTTACACTCGTTTATAATATTTGTGTCCTTGCACCACACATAAATTAGCGCTGTGATTAGCTTTTCCATAATTGTACTGTCCATATTTAATAGGCGATTCTTGTATATAGCCCAGAAATTCTCCTTTGGGTTGATATTAGGAGATTTTCCGGTCCATTCCAGTGTCTCAATTTGGTTCTCAGACATGAATTTCTTCACCATTTTGGACGTATATGGCACGCTCCAAAATCCTGCTGAAAAATTCCTGTTCTATTAGGGTATCGTTTCTTCAATTCTGGAACAACTTTTTTATGCAAAATAGTAATATATTTCTCAGAACGCATCATACCGTCAACAGGCTACAAAGAACTAACCGCATTGTAACCGAAACAACCCCAAAACACCTTCTTTTGAGGGTGATTATCAAATTGATTTATGTGCCAATCCCAAATTCTTTCGCCGGGCGATCTCTGCACGTGTTGAGTTCGCTGGCCTTAGACAAAAAAATGGATTTCGTCGCCAAATAATACTTTCCTCCAATTTTTGAATGTCGAATTCTTATATTTAACGCCCATAAGTACGACTTTTTCTCCATTGGTTAGGTCAGAAGCTAATTCTTCACAGACTGATAGGCTGGCCGACCGGCTGCAAGAAGACGCCTCCAAACAGTAGATGAGTTAGTATTTATTCCATGCTCTTTTAAGTCTCTATTAAGTGCAACACTAGTCTTTTGAGGGTATTTTTTACTTTGTATAAGTAGAAAAAAATCATCTCTTGGCTTTGTTTTCTTTTTTCGGTTAAATTTTACTCTTCGCTTTGGAGATATGGATCCTGCTTCTTTATTTTGTTTTACGATACGGCTCACAGTTGCAATACTCATGCCAACTATCTTCAAAATCTCTTTATAAGTCATTGAAGTTTGTTTGGAGAGAGTAACAATCTTTGCAAGCTTTCGCGGAGTCACATCCATCTCTAACGACAGTGGATTCTGAACTAATGTGATCATAGCTGGAGCTTTCATCTACAGAAATTGCTGCGCATGCGCTGGACGAACCCCTCTGTTTGGTGGAAATTGTTGCTAGGGGAAGGATTTATTCATCCCACCGATATTTTAACACATATTAGTATGATTATAAAAGAATAATAGGAATGGATTTAAAATTCACGAAAAAAGTAGTTTGTTTCAATTAATTTGCACAAGGGTGTATAAATAAAAGTAAAAAGTAAATGATCAAATAAAAAAAATCTATGTATATTTTAACTAATTGCAAAGCGTCACTTAAAATTTGATACTATTATTTTTAAGACTCATATTTCAAATTCTTATAGCCATAAAGTAACGGCGTCACAAACTTTTAACCCATTAAGGATTTTTTGTACTGATATCATTACTTTTTAGGGGTTATTGATCACAAAATTAAAACAAGTCGTTCTGGCTCCTAAACTGATTTATCTTTTATTATGAAGTTGCCACCATTTTTTTTTTTTTTCAAAATGGCAGCTACAATTTACTAATGGACTTGGTGGATTTATTAATGAAGGCTTGTATATAGGGAGTTTTTAGCAAATAGGTTCATAGAAAATTTCTAATGTAAATATGAAATTTTCAGTGGGCTGGCACAGGGAAACAAGAGGGTAGATTAACTTGGCAAATGAACATAACAAGTACATTTCTGAGATAAATCCACACTACAAATTTAGTTTGAAGTAATTCAGTATTTCAAACGTTATCATGCTGACAAACTTTTAAGTAGCCTGCCACTTCGAAACAAAGTGAGGAGGCTTCACACTAGAAAAAAATCTGGAGTGACTCCACTCGACTTTCCGAACATTGAGTAAGTAACAGTTTTGTAGATAAAGTAAAGAAAGAGGAGTTGTTAAACAAACAAAAAAGAGAAAACCATAATAGAGTGTTTGAGTATTTTTCTTCATATATTACACAATGTTTTATTTAACGCTACTGAAGTTTGAGCCCGTAGATCAAAATGATAAAGAATTTTTCGTTGTGTCCCTGTAAAACCCTACAAATGCTAGATTCACCAAAATGCTTATAGTTAGTGCAACAGTGATTTATAATATTTATATAAATTTTCAGCTCAATTGAATAAGGCATTTAGACACTATCGCACATTTAAAAATTTGGTCCCATAGGTCATAATGATAAAGAATTTTTCTTTGTGTCCCTGTAAAAAAACTGTAAGTGCTAAATTCATAAAAATCTATACAGATGGTGCAACTGTGACCTATAACGTGTGTACACATTTTTTGCTCAGATTAATAAGGCGTTTAGACGCTATCACACTTTTAAAAATTTGGCCCCATAGGCCATAATGATAAAGAATTTTTCTTTGTGTCCCTGTAAAAAAACTATAAGTGCTAGATTCTCCAAAATATATACAGATGGAGTATCCGTGACCTATAATATGTGTATAAATGTTTTGCTCAATTGAATAAGGCGTTTAGACGCTATCGCTTTTTTAAGATTTTGGTCCCATAGGCCATAATGATAAAAAAAAATTTCTTTGTGTCCCTGTAAAAAAACTATAAGTGTCAGATTCTCCAAAATATATACAGATTGAGTATCTGTGACCTATAATATGTGTATGAATGTTTTGTTCAATTGAATAAGGCGTTCAGACGCTATCGCTTTTTTAAGATTTTGGTCCCATACGCCATAATGATAAAGAATTTTTCTTTGTGTCCCTTTAAAAAAACTATAAGTGCTAGAATCATCAAAATCAATAGGGTTCGTGCTACGGTGACTTGCAACATGCGCACCAACTTACAGCTCATTCGAGCAAAGCGTTTAGACGCTAGCGTGTTCACTCACACACATACGCACATGCATACACACACACATGCACACACACATACACACACACATACATATATCATCGTCAAAACAGTGAAGACGGACTCAGGGGTCCTCAAAACGTATAGAAACATCAAAATCTCAAATTCGGATTTTTGACATGATTACAATACTTTCTTCACTATAGTGTTCGGAAAGTAAAAATTTTGAATGGGATTCTCAAACTCTTAAATAATAATAATAATAATAATAATAATAATAATAATAAGTGGGAAATTTCAAATTTAAGTTCGAATTACGTAATTTACATTTTGCAAGTATATTTTTAGAGAATTAGAAATGCAAATTAAACAATTAAAAAAAATCAAGTTAATGTTAAAAATGGAAATTTATTTATTTTATTTTCCCTTTTGAGGCTAAGTACAGATACTGCTCCAATATTCACAATTTAAATTTTCATCAAAAGTGCAGGTAAAAATTATTTCATAAAAATATTTTGGGGGAAAAAATAGACAAAATATAAATTAAGCTCTACATTTCTATAATTTTAAAAAAAAGATAAAATCATTTGGAGAAAAATTTTATGGAAAATACAAGTTAAGCTAAAGTTAATACAATTTAAGTAAAATACAAGTTAAGCTTAAGTTTTATGGAAAATACAAGTTATATATATATTTCTTCTTAAAAATTAAAAATCTCTTTTTAAAATACAGTTAGAGTTTATTCATATATTTACTTTTCAGACTTTAAAATGATACATATTTTAAATATTAACATAATCAAACTAATTTTTTTTATTACAGTAGAACTTGGATAATTCGAAGTTGAAGGGACCTGAGAAAAATTCGAAATATCCAGAAATTCGAATTACATATACTATTTCATATTTGCCAACATACTAATTAAAATTCCGTAGTATTGTTAGCCCCGCCTTCTTTTTTACGCCATTAACCTTTACAGAGTATTTTTCTTCTTATTTAATCGTAATTGCATTTGCAAAATATTACTTTAAAAATTTACTGGTGTGAAAAAAAGGGCGGGACTAACAACACTACAGAATATTAATTAGGATGTTGGCAAGCATGCTATTTTGTCAAAAAGAAGAGATAAATTAAAAAAATTAAAACTCTACGATCAAAGATTTAAACATATAAACTTTATATCTAAGGAAACTACTACATCCCCCCCCCCATCCCATTAAATCAGTATTTTTTACGAGTTTAATTATTCGACACTTAAAAAAAAAAAAAAAATAGTCAGATATTTTTTATTGCTTCTTCAAGTGCAATCTTTGTGCCACAGCATATGATTTGAACCTATCAGTTGATATAAAAATAGAATCTTCTACATCAGACATGACTTTCAATTCAAAAAACGCTCGAAGTTCATGTATATGCACCATATTTTCTGATGCACTACGTAGGGGCTTTTCTTGTATTTCCTTATCCTTATTTTGAAAGACTATAAAAAAAGATAATGTAATTTAGCTGAAAAAATCTTGGGAAAAAAATTAACTGTAAGATTTTAAAGTTAATCGTATGAAAAATTTGAATTATCCAAAATAGAATTCGATTTTTTAACATTATTTTAATACAAAATTCAAGGGACCGAGTAAAAAACTCGAATTATCCAGAATTTCGAATTAAACAAGTTCGAATTATTCAAGTTTCACTGTATTATTTAAAGCAATAATGGCTAGGGGATGAAAGAGGGGATAAATACACATTATGGAAGATTTTTATCAATACCTCGCAACGTAAAATCTATGAAAGGAATATAAAATGTTATTATTAAAAAACTAATGACTGAGTATTATGAAATTATATTTTAAATTTTTTATTACGATCTTACTTGAATGGATGCAATCGATACAAAAGCTGGTGTAATACTTCTATCCGTCTGAAGATGTTTGCCATATTTTTTCAACAATTCAAACAAATCTATTCCGAGTTTTTTCAACACACTGGCAGATTTCTTCATTGATTCGGCAAAAACTTTTATCTGCATCATTTCCAAACCCATTCCGGGCCATTGGCATCCCATTCCAGTCATTATAAACCACGTCTCACGTTCTTTTTTCTGTTGGACATTCTAAATAAACAAACAAACAAACAGAATATAAAATTAAATTTATATTTTTAAGTAATAGTTTCTGTATAAAATATCAACGAAATGTATATGAAACTGTATTTTGTGTAGAACATAACCCATAAAGATAACAGTACCGTATTTTCCTGCGCACAATCCATACGTAAGATAAATTAGTTATATACCAGAATTTTTCATCAATAGACAAAGTTATACATTTAAGGAACATTGCTATTTTTGCTCAAATTTTTAAAATAAAAATAAATAAATAAAATAAAATAAATAATAATAATAATAAACTTATAATGTCACTAGAATTAAAACAGTAAATAAGTAAAAGGCAATAAAAAGAAAAAAATATTTTTTAAACATTGCTCGTTTTAAAGTGAATAGTTTTTCTGGTTTTCCGAAAGTGACCAATTTTATGCTAAATTTTAGTATGCTGTAAATGATTTTTTTTTCTTCTTTTGACAAAAATACTTTTGGGACATTCTTTATTTCACTTCATTGTTACTATTATTTCCTATATTCATTGCCCAACTACCGTAAATAATAGAATCTTGTTTTCGATCAAAAATTCCGATATTGAGTTTTCACCTGATTTACAGGTTTTAATGTCTCCTGAGTCCAAAAAACTTGTTTTTGGAAAATAGTCAGTACATTTGTATATGTTTGTATGTAGTGACACTTTTGATTATTTTTCTCCATAACGAATCAGATAGAAAGACGAAACTTCATAATTAAGACTTGTTGGGTGTGCAGATTATTTTCCAAACTTTTGGTGAAAATTGAAAAACTGGAAGTTTGACTGACGAGACATGAGACAAAGTTTGAAACGACATGCGACACGCTCCTGCGCTAAATAAAACTTCCTCTCCTGAAAACTGTTTAAAACATGCGTGTGTCGCATGTCGCATCAAACTTTGTCTTATGTCTCTTCGGTGTGTGATGGGACTAACTCCGTATCTCAAAAACGGTTCTAATGATTTTCTTCATAGATGATTTGTAAACTTCCTGTTAGATGCCCTTTCGTAAGATTTAGTTAGCTACTTCAGGAAATTTTTAATTAGCATCCTGTATAAGTAGTTCAATGTTGGGTCACGCATGTGCGTTTCTTTTCTTTTGTTTTTCTCTTCTCTTTAGATGTCCTTTCGTATATAATTTTTGGCTTCCATTCAACAGATAAACTCGCCAAATTTTGGGAGAATCGGGTGTGGGATGGAAAGTCGGTATGTTAAAAAATACCTATTTTCTTAAAAATTGCTGTATAAACACCTTTTTTGATGTAATCTTGCACGTGTTACTTAGTTACTACAGAATACTTTACACGTGTCTTGATTAGATAGGTCAGTTTTCTATCTGGCAAACTGGTGTTTCAAGAAACGGCTCTAAAGATTTTAAACTCACTATGTATACTTTCTTTTATATGCCTTTAGGAAACATGTACTAGTTTGTTTTAACAGGAAAATTGTTAAGTATTCGATTTGTTAGTGTGGTCAGAAAACATAAAATTGGCGTATCTCCAATAAGAGTTTATCAAATATGTAATAGTGAATATGGAAGTCGTAGGGTTGTAACATACCAAGAATTTATTTTTTCGACAAAATATTCTGTGGTAGTCATATGACATTTTCTTATCTCCTGCCTGAATTACAATGGAATGACTCAATGTATTACCGTTCTACGTTATGCCACGGAGTAAGACGATGTACATTGTATTTTATGACCTTTTTAAAATTTAAGTCACGGTTAATGTTTTGTTATCAATTGACACCGAGCATTTTATTGAGTTAGCAACAAATCTTTGACTAAAGGCCAGTATCGACTTGGGCTCAAGATCAACGCTCAAAACGTCATTAATCACGCTTCCGACACAAAGAGCCAAATGTCTTGTCATCAGTTGTAGCCCTTTTTTATCAGATTGCGCTGTTACCTCAAGGGAAAGCATGCAAAATTGACAAAGATGTCTACCCCTGGCCCTCAATTATCTCAGCAGGGGGTTAGATTCCATCCCCGTTCGAGGGCTTTGAGCTCCGGTGAGCTCGGCTCACCAAATCAAAGGATTCTGAATAGAAACCGCCCAATGAGCGCAAGTGGAAACCGGACTTTAGAAGATTTTCTTTCTCTATAAAAGATCTTATCTTTGAAATATTTGAAAAACACCCTTTTGTTCTTGGGTACATAATGTGAAAAATGTTTCAGCTTTAAACGAGAATCTTTCTTTTTGCTGACAACAAAATTACCTATTGTGGCAGAAAAAAAAAAAAAAAAAAAAAAAAAAAAAAAAAAGGAAAAGAAAAAGGCTTCATAGTGTTTATTAATAACTGAATACGCATACTCTTCTTCGAAAAATACATAAATATTGCCTTCTGAACATCTGTTTTTTAAGCATGCCATTTTGCATTTAAAAAATATTTCTGTGCCCAGATGATAATTTCCTATATTATCTATAAAAAATAATTTCTTTAGGTAGACTGTTTTTTTTTTTTTTTTTTTTTTTTTTTTTTTAACACCAAACCAAACTCATTTAAAAGATGTGCAAACATCCTCTATACAACATTGACGAGATTTTTTAATCTTTTAAAAGTGAACTGTTTTTCATTGAACCCAAACAAATAAATGAAAGAGGTAGCGCTAAGAAGAAGTAGAGATAAAACAACGAAAAGCAAAATAATATAAATTCAGATGCGCATGGTATTAATCAATTACCTTTATTTGAACGATTGGATTTTCATTTTGGAACAATGCATAGCCTCTGAAAAACTTCCGTTTAGTTGGAGTAAAGGACAACTTGTTCAACAAAGCAAAAAATTCTGATCTCAATTCTGGATGACTTTTGATGTATTCAAACACATGTTGAATAGCAGCTTCAGTATTTCCAGGAAATAAAACAAGTCTTGGCAGTTCCTCAGGTTTCTGTGTCTTAGAATATTCGACGGTATTTTTCTTGAGCATGCTTTGCACGATGGATCCTCCAAATCCAAATGAATTCACCGGGATGTATTTGGATTTGAGTGGTGTCGGTTCTGTTATTACTTTTACCGTGCCTTTTACTAATGCTTCACAATTCATATTTGGATTTTTAAAGTTGTAATTAGGCGGTATTAGTCCTGTTTCGAAAGCAATTATTGCCTTAATAGTTCCAGTGTGACCTGTAAGTTAAAAAGAGTCGTTTTAGATAGTACACTTAGATATAAATAAATAAACACATCTATCTTATAACGGATAAACATGAGTTACCGCACAATACAGTTATAGATGTAACAGCGTGAATCTGAATACTTTAGTGAATAGTGTGAAAAAAAAAGATTATTAAGAAGAGTGTGGCCATGCATCCACAAAAAGGATCATATTAGCACGCTTATAGATCGATAGGCATCACGATTATCTTTAAAGCACATTTGATTGCAAAGGGCTTTAGCAATAGTAGTTATGAAGAATCGTGCCTCTCCTAGAAATAAAATAAGTTTTTCTTTTTGATCATTAAAATTAACTAGGAAGTCGGTCTCAGTAGCCCACAAGCCATTTTAACTGAAAATGTGTGATAATTCCTGTAAGAATGCAATGGAACAATGTGTAAATATCAAGGTTTGCCACAAACAATGTTGACAACTTGCATGGAATTTTTTATTTAATAATTAGCACTAAATTTCAAGAATGATGTATGAAATATATGATAGTATCGATTAGACTAACATTACAAAATTAAACTTTAATAATTGGTATTAAATATAAGAGTTCCTACAAAATGACAACACTAGTTACAAACTTCAGAAAAACAGACAGAGGCTCACGCAATGTTAATAAACAGGTGTGTGAGAGAGACACAATGAGTAAAAAATGTATTTATGATTGATCTAGGAATATGTTTGTTTTGAGGTTCATCATAAACACATTCACAAATAAAATGAATAAATAAATAATTTTTAAAATCGATTTTTGAAGGCAGTGTACGCCAGCTTCGAATATATATACTTCTAAAGGCAATATGCGTATAATTTCAATAATTCAATTGGATATTTTGCTATATTTTTTAATTTACTAATTTGTTAATATGGGATTGAGGAAACTAAAATTGGAAAACGTCTCTTAAATAATAAACTATGTTGTGATCTGTTGAGTTTTATTTGACATCTGTTTTCTTCAGGAGATTATGGAATTTTTGTTACTGCCTTAGATAAAAATAAATAATTATTTTAAATTTACTCGTAATGATGTAGAATTTGAGACAGGTGATGACTGATGATAAATAAATTGATTTATATTGACTTTTTGTGTATTTTATGAAACCGCAGGTGAATGAAAGAGTACTTTGAACTGTTTTATCTCTTATTAAAATGTGTTCTGATCTTGCTCATATCCCACGATACTCTTTAGATAGTGGATTGCTTTCCCTTATGGAAAATGCCCCAACTGTAAATGCCATAGAAAAATTAGTTTGTTGTATTCATTCACAATGGCTTGAAAACATGACTTTTAGCCTAATGTGAATCAATTATGGGGAATTTCGTAGAACAACAGAATCACTGCAATTTCGGTGTAGTAAAAATAATACAACTTTTGGGAAAAATCATTCGGATATATAATTGAAGTTACACTTTCATTAAATAAATGCAAAGTTATATAAATACCTGCTGGTGCTTCTGAGTGCCCAACATTGCTCTTTACACTTCCAACTAATAAAGGTTCTGTTCTATTATGACAGTAGGCAGCCTCCAGTGCTTTGATTTCTATGGGATCTCCGACTTGAGTACCCGTTCCATGCGCCTCAACGAACTGAATTTCTTCTGGTTGGATTTTAGATTTCTTTAGCACATCATGAAATAATTTATGTTCTTCTACAAAAGATGGAACGGCAAGGCCTGAAAGAGAATAAAACTTGTTAATAAGAAAATTATTATGATAGCAGCAGCTAAAATAATTCGAATACACAGGGAACACAAAGTGTAGCAAAAGTCCCTGTAACCTTTTGAACTTTGCTATAAAATCAAGAAAGTGCCGTATGAGAGTGCGTTTTGTAATGCAACATTTCTTACGGTAAAGAGTTTGGCTTTAACGAATGAAAAAAGATTTTAAAAATTGTCCTTAAGACAGCACTACATGTGTGATATAAATGCATGTTAGCATTCATTTAGATTAACTTGAGTGTAAGTTTGAATTTTTTATACTAACTATGTGAAAAATGTCAGAGCCGGGAATCGAACCTGGGTACTCTTCTTACTGTGCAAATGGTAGTATGGTTGATGAATAATATTTGTAAGTACATGTTAGTATTTACTGTAGTTTTGATGAAGCACCCTCAATCCACAAACTTTAACAATTTAATCTAATAATAATAATAATATCTTTCTAAAGATTTATTTTTTCTTGAGTTCTTCTCGCAGAACTATGCAAAAGATAAAGTGTGGGCTTCTCATGTTACAGATATTGAAGTATTGGAGATGCGAATAACGCATGTAATCCAGTGTCTACACTGTACAAAAAAGTCTGTCAATCCAACAGAAAAAAAAATAAAGAAAATTGTATTTTAAACAGAATAAAATCTGTTATTTCACTTTATATTTTTTACTAGTAAATTTTAATCTTCTTGGCAGTAAAATAACGACATTTTTAACAGAAAAAAGCTATCCTTTTACCGAATTTTATTTTTTTAACAGTAAAAGAAAAATAAATAAAAATAAATAAAAAATAAATAAAAAAAGTTTTAATACACCCTGTTAAAATTTTGACACAAACAATTGTTAGACTTGCCCTAATGGGTTTCAAACACTTAATAATCTGTTTCGAAACCAGATGCTTTACAACGACACCAATGTACGTGAAGTTGGCACCACCACCAAAGGTACAAAACTCAAAATTTATCTTAATCGTTTGTACTTCGTTAGTACCCAATTGTACCACAAGAAATTTCGTTTGTACCGAAAATGTTTTTAAACTATAGCTATTTCAATTTGGTGGTGCCAACTTCACGCTGGCACCACCACCACGAGAAAAAAATTCAAAATCTATCTCCATCGTTTGCACCTCGTTTCTACCCAATTGTACCACTTGAATTTTCGTTTATACCAAAAAAATATTTAAACTATAGCCATATTAATTTGATAAAAACAGGAGACTTGGCGTTGGAATATTAAAACCCGAATAAACTACTACGTCAGAAACGCCAAAGAAAAATATTGGAAATGCATACAGCTGTTTCGGCAGCCTTGCGTGCCGTCTTCAGTGCAAAAAGGATTATCCTTTTTGCACTGAAGACGGCACGCTTAAGGCTAATTTTACCCTTCTACAAAAATCGTTATCGATTGTTCAATTATTATTGAATCGATTTTTTTTTTTACTGAATGTCAAAGTAAAACGTATGTCCAAGGCAGCAAATGTGTTTCTGAACGAATAAAAAAAAAAAAAAAAACGTATAGAAAATAGGACACATAATAAATGTGTTATGTGCAATGTCCACTTGTGCTTCACAAGTAAACGAAATTGTTTCGTAGAATACCGTAACTAGCTATTTATTTTACTTTTCTGATAATTTTTACATTACAAAGCAATAAATAAAATACCGATATAATAAACCTAACTCTTCGTTTATTTACTTTTATAGTCCATAAGGAAAATATTTCCCATGAAATTATAGGAAACCTATACACCCTGCTATGTTTTTCTGGTGATATTCTCTTACTTTACACCCACAATAGCTAAAATATTGTGTTGTATTGGCATATTTAGTCTTGGAAATCTTATGGTCCTGAAAGGGTTAATATGGTAGTGCAAACATTCCGCTGGACCCACACAAATAGGAAATAAAAAAAATAGCATCAAAAACTATTTTAATCGTTTGTACTCCGTTAGTAACCAATTGTACCACAAGAATTTTCATTTGTACCGAAAAAGTTTTTAAACTATAGCTATTTTAATTTGGTGGTGCCAAATTCACGCTGTCCCCACCACCATGAGAAAAAAATTCAAAATCTATCTCCATCGTTTGTACCTCGTTTGTACCCAATTGTACCACTTGAATTTTCGTCTGTACCAAAACAATATTTAAACTATAGCCATTTTTATTTGGTAGTGCCAGCGTGAAGTTGGTACCACTTAAAATTTTGTTTGTACCAAAAAATTATTTAAATTATAGGCACTTTAATTCACACATTATTACAGTCGTTTTAATATGGTAGTGCCAACTTCACGCTGGCGGCGAACAACAAGGGGAAAAAAATACAAACTCAAAATTTATTTTAATCATTTGTATCTGGTTCGTACCCAATTGTACCACAAGAATTTTCATTTGTACCAAAAAATTATTTAAATTAGAGCCATTTTAATCCGGACATTATAATAGCGCTTTTAATATAGTAGTGCAAAGTTTCCGCTAGACCCACACAACCAGGTAATAAAAAATAAATAACATAAAAAGCTATTTTAATCGTTTGTACTCCGTTAATATCCAACTGTACCAAAAGAATTTTCATTTGTACCAAAACAATATTTAAACTATAGCTATTCAAATCATCACGCTGGCACCACCACCATCAGAATAAAAAATAAAAACCTATCTTAAACGTTTGTACTTCGTTAGTTCAAAATTAAACCTCAATAATTTTCGTTTGTACCGAAAAAGTTTTTAAACTATAGCTATTTTAATTCGGTGGCGCCAACTTCACGCGGGCACCACCACCATGAGAAAAAAATTCAAAATTTATCTCCGTCGTTTTTACCTCGTTTCTACACAATTGTACCACTTGAATTTTCGTTTGTACCAAAAAAATTTTTTAAACTATAGCCATTTTAATTTGGTAATGCCAGCGTGAAGTTGGCACCACAACGAGAAAAAAAACTCAAAATCTATCTGAAAGTTATGTACACATCACATGGTGCACGTAAATATAATCCTATTTTAATAACACATGTCACAACCTAAAGTACACTTCCATCAAATTTCGAGTATTGTCGCATTATAATCTAGTTCTTTTGTGTAGCCCTGTAAACGAACAGTGAATGATTTCTATACTTTTTGCTACATGAAATATGTTTTTACGCATATAAAAAATATATATTCGTTTCAGTTGGTTTAGTGCAGTCTATAGATGTTAAACTCTATTTACCTGCAATTTTCCCCCGAGACGTAATGTATTTGAATTCACTTGTGTGTGCCGGTACACGAACTATTTGTTTGATCTTAACGAAAAGTTTAATGTACCATCCTTATATGACAAACATTTAGAATACCAAGTTTGAACTTTCTGCTGTAATATGTTTTTGAGATATGCTGATAACAGACAGACACACACACACACAGAAACAGACACACAGAACAACCGCTAAAAACATGATTTTCTGATTGAGGGGATGTCAAAACGTGTAAATATTACAAAAACTCACTTTTGAAAATTTGACCCCAAAACAATACTTTACCTCATAGGTAAGAGAAAATAATAAACAATACTTTCTCTACCTTATATGTAAGAGAAAATAAAAATAAAACAAAAAGTAAAATAAAAACAGACGCACAATGTTTATATATAAAAAGGTTAGTATCAGAATAACTAAGATTTGAAAAGAAAAATACATTAAACAAATTCTTAAATATTAGTATCACCCAGCGGTCTAACCTTTATCATTTTCTAAAGTAAGTATTTAAATACGAAATATAAAAATTCAAAATTTAAGTGCAAAAAATGTACTTAAAAATTACTCTATCCTTCAAAATAAATATAAGTAAAATGAATAAGTAAACAAATAAAAATGAAATGAATAAATAAAATAAGTAATCATTGTCAGCATCTTTATTTATATAACGGTGCACATCCAGATAAATTTAATATTTGATAATATCTGTAACTAACACTTGTGTTCATTAACGTTTGAGATATATCGTCCTACAGATGGCGCTGACATACTGCAATATTTTTCATTTAAAAGAATGTTATATTTCAGCTTCTATTATGCAAAAATGCACCCAAACTTCGCATGGGAAATGTATATTATGTGAAATTCTGCTAATTCAATTTAGTTGTATATCAACCGACAGGCGTCGATGATATTCTGAAATTTAATCCCATTTACCGGAATGTTATATCCCAGATTTTATGTTATAAAAATACTCCAAACTTAGCATGTCATATACAAATATTTTAAAAATTATGCTGATTGAAAAATTGAAATTGCATATATATCGGCCAAATGGGACGGCAATATTACTTTTGTTACTATGAACAATTTAAATACATATGAAATTTCATGACATTTTAACCAAGAGATGCTCAGATGTCGCCATTTGGGAAATCGTAGAAAGTAATAGCAGTAACATCTGTCGGGCGATATACCCCGGATTTTTATCAGCATAACCTTTCATAATATATATCTTAAATAGCGAGTTTGTTACACATATATAACATAAAATATGAGATATAGTCTTTCCGTAAGTGGTAAATGGAGTTAAATTGCAACATAGTAGGGTCCTCATTCGTCTGATGTGTACCCAGATTAAATCAGAATAATTTTACATGTTATCTATCATACATAAAGTTTGTTGCCTTTATATACAATGTTAACTCAGATAATGTGTTCCCATACAGTACCAATTTAAATGAAGAGCTAACCAATTATCAATTATGCTTAATTTCTGTCCTCCGGTCCATGAGTTTCAAAATTTTGCTAACACATCATACATACACAGAGACAGATATTCATTTTTTTTTTTTTTAAAGAGCGAATTTAAGACACGTCAAAACATGTAGATACATGGAAAACTGAAAATCGAGAAATATCAAGAATACAATACTTTTTTCTACAGCATTTTAAAACAGTGCCGTCTAACGGTTAACATGAATACAAACTTAATCCATATATTTTCTCACAATTACATTTTACAAATGCATTTCGATACAGTTTTCACCTCTAAATGCTGATATAAGGCTATCTGACAAACCGCATAAAGTATTAGTAGCGCTGGCTTCAGACCTATATACCAAAATTTAACAAAAATATTTTTTTATAACAAATATCTCAGACATTAAGTTTAGTAAATTTATATAAAACAGAAGCCAAGATATAGTTTTCCCATAAACAAAAAAGATAGCAGAACAGCAACGTTATCTGTCGCCCGATATGAATCAGCATACTTTTACCAAATTTCACCTCTTCAGCTAAGTTTTGTACATTTATACACTGCCACAAGATTATTTATTTAAACAATTTAATCTCGTTGCATACTGTTCCCTATAATGGGATTAAATTGCAAAATTTTTTCCTCATTGTGCAAACTTCACGCTGCCACTACCAAATTAAATGGCTATAGCTTAAATATTTTTTTCGCATTAACGGAAATTCAAGTGGTTCATTTGGTACAAATGAGGTACAAACGACTGAAATAGATTTTGATTTTTTTTCTTCTTTAGTGGTGGTGCCAACTTCACGCTCGCACTACCAAATAAAGGTGGCTATAGTTTAAATATATATATTGTAGAAACGGAAATTCAAGTGGTACAATTGGGTACAAACGATTTAAATAGATTTTCAAATTTTTTCTCGTTGTCGTGATGATGGCACCACCTAATTAAAATGCCTATAGTTTAATTTTTTTTTGTACAAATAAAAATTTATGTGGTATAATTGCGTACGAGCCATAGAATAATAATCAAGGAAGAAGGAGCATGCCAATACTCTAATGCTTACAAACCCCTTCTAGAGAAATGCCAGCGAAAGCTACTTTAGCTCCTCTCAACCTTGAAGTAGGGCACCCATCCTCAGCGCATTTATCGCTGTTTGTTGTGGGTGCTGCTTCGCAGACTGATTGACTGAGAGACAAGACGATTCAAAAATCGCGCCAACAAGTCGCCAACCAATCAGATGGAAGCACTGTTACCCGGCATTCCTGGATTTTACAAACCGAAACCAAAACACGTACGCTCCTTCTTCCTTATTATTATTCTATGGTACGAGCCAGGTACAAATAATTAAAATAGATTTTGAGATTTTTTTTCTTTTTTCTCCCCCTCGTTGTTGGATACGAGCGTGAAGTTGGCACTACCATATTAAAGCGACTTTAAAAATGTCTGAATTGAAATGGACATATATTAAATAATTTATTTGAAAAATGAAAATTCAAGTGGTACTATCTGGTACAAACGATTGAGAAAGGTTTTTGAGTTTTTTCTCGTTGTGGTGGTGCCAGTGCGAAGTTGGCGGACGCGAACGTGAAGTTGGCACCACCATATTAAAACGACTGTAATAATGTCTGAATTGAAACTGCTATAATTTAAATAATTTTTTGGTACAAACGAAAATTCAAGTAGTACTATTTGGTACAAACGATTGAGATAGATTTTGAGTTTTTTCTCGTTGTGGGGGTGCCAACTTCACGCTGGCACTACACAAAGTAGAATGGCTATAGTTTAAATAATTTTTTGGTACAAACTAAAATTCAAGTGGTACTATTTGGTACAAACGATTGAGATAGATTTTGAGTTTTTTCTTGTTGTGGCGGTGCCAACTTCACGCTGGCACTACCCAAATTAAAATGGCTATAGTTTAAATAATTTTTTGGTGCAAACGAAAATTCAAGTGGTACAATTGGGTACAAACGATTGAGATAGATTTTAAGTTTTTTTTCTCGTTGTGGTGGTGCCAGGGTGAAGTTGGCACCACCAAATTAAAATGGTTGTAGTTTAAATATTTTTTTTGGTACAAACGAATATTCATGTGGTACAATTGGGTACAAAGCAGGTACAAACGAATAAGATAGATTTTGAATTTTTTTCTCATGGTGGTGGTGCCAGCGGGAAATTGGAACCACCAATATAAAGTAGATATAGTTTAAATACTTTTTCGGTGCAAACGAAAATTCTTGTGGTATAATTGGGTAATAACGAAGTGCAAAAGATTAAGGTAGATTTTGAGTTTTTATTCTGATGGTGATGGATCAGCGTGATGTTAGCACCGCCAAATTTGAATAGCTATAGTTTAAATATTTTTTCTTTTGGTACAAATGAAAATTCTTGTGGTACAATTGGGTACTAACTGAGTACAAACGATTAAAATAGTTTTGAGTTTATTTATTTTTTATTTCCTCGTTGTGTGGGTCCATCGGAAAGTTTGTATTACAATATTAAAAGTGATATAATAATTTCCGGATTAAAATAACCCGGATTTGAATTATTTTTTCGTACAAACGAAAATTCTTGAGGTACAATTGGGTACAAACCAGGTACAAATGATTAAAATAGTTTTTTATTTATTTTATTTATTTATTTATTTGTTTATTTTTTCTCGTTGTTGGACGCGAGCGTTACACTATATTAAAAAGAGAGTAATAATGTCAGAATCGAAATGGCTGTAATTTAAATAAATTTTTGGTACAAACGAAAACTCAAGTGGTACAATTGGGTACAAACGAGGTACAATCGATTGAGATAGATTTTGAGTTTTTATTCATCGTTCTGGTGGTGCCAACTTGACGCTGCCACTAAAAATTAAAATGGCTATATTCTAAATACTTTTTGAGTACAAACGAAATTTCAAGTGGTACAAACGAGGTACAAACGATTAAGATATATTTTGAATTTTTCTGTCATGGTGGTGGTGCCAGCATGAAGTTGGAACCACCAAATTAAAATAGCTAAAATTTAAATACTTTTTCGGTACAAATGAAATTTCTTGTGGTATAATTGGGTACTAACGAAGTACAAACGATTAAGATAGATTTTGAGTTTTTATTCTCATGGTGGTGGTGCCAGCGTGATGTTAGCACCGGCAAATTTGAATAGCTATAGTTTAAATATTTTTTTGGTACAAATGAAAATTCTTGTGATACAATTGGGTACTACCTGAGTACAAACGATTAAAATAGTTTTTGAGGTTATTATTATTTTTTTTTTCCCTCGTTGTGTGGGTCCAGCGAAAAGTTTGCACTACCATATTAAACGCGCTATAATAATGTCCGGATAAAAATGGCTCTAATTAAAATAATTTTTCGGTACAAACGAAAATTCTTGTGCTACAATTGAGTACGAATGAGGTACAAATGATTAGATTTTGAGTTTTTTTTATTCATTTTTTCCTCGTTGTTGTCGCCAGCGTGAATTTGGCACTGCCATATTAAATCGACTGTAATAATATTTGGATTAAAATGGCTATAATTTAAATAATTTTTTGGTACAGACGAAAATTCAAGTGGTACAATTGGGTACAAACGATGGAGATAGATTTTGAATTTTTTTCTCATGGTGGTGGTGCCAGCGTGAAGTTGGCACCACCAAATTAAAATAACTGTAGTTTAAAAACTTTTTCTGTACAAACAAAAATTATTGTCGTACAATTGGGTACTAACGAAGTACAAACGTTTAAGGTAGATTTTGAGTTTTTATTCTGATGTAGGTGGTGCCAGCGTGATGTTAGCATCGCTACATTTGAATAGCTATAATTTAAATATTTTTTTGGTTCAAATGAATATTCTTGTGGTACTATTGGATACTAACGGAGTACAAACGATTAAAATAGTTTTTGAGGTTATTTAATTCTTCTTCCCTGGTTGTGTGTTTCCAGCGGAAAGTTTGCACTACCATATTAAAAGCGTTATAATAATGTCCGGATTGAAGTGGTTCTAATTTAAATAATATTTTGGTACAAACGAAAATTCTTGTGGTACAATTGGGTACGAACCAGGTACAAATGATTAAAAAATATTTCGAGTTTTTTTTTTTTTTTTTTCCTCTCTTTGTTGGGCGCTTGGCACTACCATATTAAAACGACTGTAATAATGTCTGAATGAAAATGGATATAATTTAAATAATTGTTTGGTACAAACAAAATTTTAAGTGGTACAATTGGGTACAAATGAGGTACAAACGATTGAGATAGATTTTGAGTTTTTTTCTCTCTATGGTGGTGCCAACTTTACGCTGGCACTACCAAATTAAAATGGCTATAGTTTAAATATTTTTTTGGTACAAACGAATATTCAAGTGGTACAATTGTCTACAAAAGATGTACAAACGATAGAGATAAATTTTGATGTTTTTTTCTCATGGTGGTGGTGCCAGAGTGAAGTTGGCACCACCAAATTAAAATAGCTATAGTTTAAAAACGTTTTCGGTACAAACGAAAATTCTTGTGGTTCAATTGGGTACTAACGAAGTACAAACGTTTAAGATAGGTTTTTAGTTTTTATTCTGATGGTGGTGGTGCCAGCGTGATGTTAGCACCGCATGATTTGAAGAACTATAGTTTAAATGTTGCTTTTGTACAATCGAAAATTATTGTGGTACAATTGGGTACTAACGGAGTACAAACGATTAAAATAGCTTTTGATGCTATTTTTTTTTTTATTACCTCGTTTTGTGGGTCTTGCGGAAAGTTTGCACTACCATATTAAAATCGCTATAATAATGTCCGGATTAAAATGGCTCTAATTTAAATAATTTTTTGGTAAAACGAAAATTCTTGTGGTACAATTGGGTACAAACCAGGTACAAATGATTATAATAAATTTTGAGTTTGTATTTTTTTTTTTTTTTCTTGTTGTTGGGTGCCAGCGTGAATTTGGCACTACCATATTAAAACGACTGTAATAATGTGTGAATTAAAGTGGCTATAATTTAAATAATTTTTTCGTACAAACGAAAATTCGAGTGGTACAATTGGGTACAAACGAGGTACAATCGATTGATATAGATTTTGAGTGTTTTTCTCGTTGTGGTGTTGCCAGCGTGAAGTTGGCACCACCAAATTAAAATGGCTATAGTTTAAATATTTTTGGGGTACAAACGAAAATTCAAGTGGTACAATTGGGTACAAATGAGGTACAAACGATGGAGATAGATTTAAAATTTTTTTCTCATGGTGGTGATTCCAGCGGGAAGTTGGCACCACCAAATTGAAATAGCTATAGTTTAAATACATTTTCGGTACAAACGAAATTTCTTGTGGTAGAATTGGGTACTAACGAAGTATAAACGATTAAGATAAATTTTGAGTTTTGTACCTTTGGTGGTGGTGCCAACTTCACGTACATACGACACCATAATGTTTGCAGGTAAGAATAACAAGTTTTGTTATTTTTAGTCCAGTCAAAATAGGAGAAATAGAAAAAAAAATCGTGTAGTTTTGAAATTTTGCATACTCATAGCCAGGAGGGTCCAGAACAACATAATAAAATTCCCCGCCTGTGGTGGGTTAGTCGGGGGCAGGGGGGCATTTAAGGGGGGCACTTTTCAGTTTTTATAAAATATCAGAAAAAAAATCGCATTTAGCTAAAAATACCAATTACAAAATTAATCTACGTAAACTTTCCTACAAAAATGTATATAACATTTTGTTTGTATGATCAATAGTTTAGAAGATATAGGGGGATGCAATAACACATTTTCTTGAAAAATTCTTTTTTGCAATAGTAAAATCAACTAAAGTGTGCAATTAAAAGGGCTCTTGTCAAATATTTTCTAATGTACAAAACAAATATATACATAGGGAATATGCAAGGATAATACAGCACGTTTTTTTAAGTTTTAAGTAATTTTAAGGCTAGTAGGCGCAAGTGGCGGTTTGCGTAAAAATCCAGATAACGAAGACCCAAAACCGATCAACATTAAAAAAAAAAAAAATCGTGTAGTTTTGAAATTTTGCATACTCATAGCCAAGAGGGTCCTGAACAACATACTAAAAGTCCCAGCCCGTGGTGGGTGAGCAGAGGGTGCAGGGGGGCATTTAAGGGGGGCACTTTTCAGTTTTTATTATATGTCTTAAACACTATGGCATTTAGAGAAAAAAATGTCAATTACAAAAATAATCTACGTAAAATTTCCTACAAAACTGTATATTGCATTTTGTTTGTGAGATCAATAGTTTAGAAGATATAGGGGAACGAAATTACACATTTTCTTGAAAAATTCTTTTTTGCAATAGTAAAATCAACTAAAGTGTGCAATTAAAAGGGCTCTTGTCAAATATTTTCTAATGTACAAAACAAATATATACATAGGGAATATGCAAGGATAATACAGCACGTTTTTTTAAGTTTTAAGTAATTTTAAGGCTAGTAGGCGCAAGTGGCGGTTTGCGTAAAAATCCAGATAACGAAGACCCCAAACCGATCAACATTAAAAAAAAAAAAAATCGTGTAGTTTTAAAATTTTGCATACTCATAGCCAAGAGGGTCCTGAACAACATACTAAAAGTCCCAGCCCGTGGTGGGTGAGCAGAGGGTGCAGGGGGGCATTTAAGGGGGGCACTTTTCAGTTTTTATTATATGTCTTAAACACTATGGCATTTAGAGAAAAAAATGTCAATTACAAAAATAATCTACGTAAAATTTCCTACAAAACTGTATATTGCATTTTGTTTGTGAGATCAATAGTTTAGAAGATATAGGGAAACGAAATTACACATTTTCTTGAAAAATTCTTTTTTGCAATAGTAAAATCAACTAAAGTGTGCAATTAAAAGGGCTCTTGTCAAATATTTTCTAATGTACAAAACAAATATATACATAGGGAATATGCAAGGATAATACAGCACGTTTTTTTAAGTTTTAAGTAATTTTAAGGCTAGTAGGCGCAAGTGGCGGTTTGCGTAAAAATCCAGATAACGAAGACCCCAAACCGATCAACATTAAAAAAAAAAAAAAAATCGTGTAGTTTTGAAATTTTGCATACTCATAGCCAAGAGGGTCCTGAACAACATACTAAAAGTCCCAGCCCGTGGTGGGTGAGCAGAGGGTGCAGGGGGGCATTTAAGGGGGGCACTTTTCAGTTTTTATTATATGTCTTAAACACTATGGCATTTAGAGAAAAAAATGTCAATTACAAAAATAATCTACGTAAAATTTCCTACAAAACTGTATATTGCATTTTGTTTGTGAGATCAATAGTTTAGAAGATATAGGGGAACGAAATTACACATTTTCTTGAAAAATTCTTTTTTGCAATAGTAAAATCAACTAAAGTGTGTAATTAAATAGGTTTTGGTGAAATATTTTTTAATGTACAAAACAAATATATGCATAGGGAATAAGTAGGGATAATACAGCATGTTTTGTACATTTTAAATAATTTTAAGGTTAGTAGGCGCAAGTGTTGGTTTAGGTAAAAATCCAGAAAACGAAGACCCAAAACCGATCAACATAAAAATAAATCGTACAGCTTTGAAACTGAGCACAGTTATAAGGTTAAGTGTCCTGTCCTGAACAACATACTGAAAGTCCCCATCAGTGGGGAGGGGGGAGAGCGGAGGGGGCAGAGGGCATTTAAAGGAAGCTTTTTTTTAGTTTTTATTAATATCTTGAAAACTATCGCATTTAGATAAAAAATGTCAATTATAAAATTAAACTACGTAAAATTCCCCATGAAAATGCCTATTACATTTGTTAGTATGATCAATATTTAAGGAAACATAAAGGTTATGTAAGGATAATACAACATGTTTTGTACATTTTAAATAATTTTAAGGTTAGTAGGCGCAAGTGGTGGTTCAGGTAAAAATCTAGATAACGAAGACCCAAAACCGATCAACATAAAAAAAAACATCGTATAGCTTTGAAACTGAGCACATCTATAAGTTTAAGTGTCCTGTCCTGAACAACATACTGAAAGTCCCCAACAGTGGAGGGAGAGCGGAGGAGCGGCAGGGGACATTTAAAGGAAGCACTTTTCAGTTTTTATTAATATCTTGAAAACTATCGCATTTAGATAAAAAATGTCAATTACAAAATTAAACTACGTAAAATTTCCCATGAAAATGCCTATTACATTTGGTAGCATGATCAATAGTTAAGGAAATATAAAGGTTGCTTTGTATCTTACGGATATCTTACAGAAAAGTGGAGTTTTTTGATTTTTATATTTTGACTTCCACTCTTTAAACTTGGCGCATTGCGCGCGCACATGCACATATAGATATTTATTTGTATGGGTAGAAAATATTTAACCCGAATCCTTTTAAATACAAACTATAGTATATGTTACTATTGTAAATAACACAAAAAATTAAATAAATAAAAAAAAAAAAAAAAAAAAAAAAAAAAAAACAGAATAGATTTGCCTATAAAACGAGTAGTTATGATTTCAAAGACTGATTTTATATGACAATTTTTTATACATTGACATAGTTTTAGAATATTTCCTTTGCAGTGCTTTAAATTTCTGAAAAATAATTATTTTTAATAATTAAAACGTTTTTTTATAAATCAAAAACATTTCTCTTGCACTGCCTGAAATGACTCCCCAGAAAAAAAAAAAAAAAAAAAAAAAGTTAAAATGAAATGACTGTAAGTATAAAGACAAACAAAAACTTCAAATTTATAACACCCCTCTTTTAAGTCAGGGATTAAAAAGCAATTTTACCTAAACCACAACTTCTGCCTACTAAACCTTAAAATTATTTAAAATGTACAAAACATACTGAATTATCCTTACATATACCCTATGCATATATTTGTTTTGTGCATTAGAATATATTTAACCAGAACCCTTTTAATTACACATTTTAGTTGATTTTACTATCGCAAAAAAGAATTTTTCAAGAAAATGTGTTATTTCGTTCCCCTATATCTTCTAAACTATTGATCATACAAACAAAATGCAATATGCATTTTCGTAGGAAATTTCCCATATTTTAATTTTGTAATTGACATTTTTTCTCTAAATGCGATAGTTTTCAAGACACGTTATAAAATCTGAAATGTGCCCCCTTTAAATGCCCCCTGCCCCCCGATCACCCCCCATGGTTGGGGACTTTTAGTATGTTGTTCGGGACACTTAACTTTATAACTGTGCTCAATTTCAAAGCTACACGATTTTTGTTTTTTTTTTTTTTTTGTATGTTGATCGGTTTTGGGTCTTCGTTATCTGGATTTTTACCTAAACCACCACTTGCGTCTACTAACTTTAACTTTATTTAAAATGTACATAACAAGTTGTATTATCCTTACATATTCCCTATGCATATATTTGTTTCGTACATTAGAAAATATTTGGCCAGAACCCATTTAATTACACACTTTAGTTGATTTTACTATTGCAAAAAAGAATTTTTCTAGAAAATGTGTTATTTTGTTCCCCTATATCTTCTAAACTATTGATCATACAAACAAAATGTAGTATACATTTTTGTAGGAAATGTTACGTAGATTAATTTTGTAATTGACATTTTTCTTTAAATGCGATAGGTTTTAATAAAAACTGAAAAGTGCCCCCCTGCCCCCCGCTCACCCACCACGGGCGGGGAATTTTAGTATGTTGTTCAGGACCCTCTTGGCTATGAGTATGCAAAATTTCAAAACTACACGATTTTTTTTTTAATGTTGATCGGTTTTGGGTCTTCGTTATCTGGATTTTTACTCAAACCGCCACTTGCGCTTACTAGCCTTAAAATTACTTAAAACTTACAAAACATGCTGTATTATCCTTGCATATTCCCTATGTATATATTTGTTTCGTACATTAGAAAATATTTGACAAGAACCCTTTTAATTGCATACTTTAGGTGATTTTACTATTGCAAAAAAGAATTTTTTCAAGAAAATGTGTTATTTTATCCCCCTATATCTTCTAAACTATTGATCATACAAACAAAATGTAATATACATTTTTGTTTGAAAGTTTACGTAGATTAATTTTGAATTGATATTTTATCTCCAAATGCGACAGTTTTTAAGATATTTAATAAAAACTGAAAAGTGCCCCGCTTAAATGCTCCCCCTGCCCCCCGCTCACCCACCACGGGCGGGGACTTTTATTATATTGTTCAGGACCCTCTCGGCTATGAGTATGCAAAATTTCAAAACTACACATTTTTTTTTTTTTTTTTTTCTATTCGTCAGATTTTGCCTTCGTTGCCTGGACTATATATGTATATTCACTGTCTATTCTTTATTTAAAAAAAATTAAAATTGTTAAAAGAGCCCATTTTTTTTTTTTTTTTTTTGTTAAAAATAGTTTTAAACTGTTAAAAAATTGGTAACTTGACAGATATTTTATTATTATTATTTTCGGTGAGAAAATGTTTTTTTTTTTTTTTTTTTTTTTTTTTTGCTTGTAATTTTAATTTATTTATTTATTCATTTGAAGGATCTGGTAGTAATATATCAAAGCTTCGAAATGTGAATCTTGCTATACCACTCTAAAAATTGAGGGTGGGATATTTGGGGTTGAAGGAAGGAGAGAACTATAGAAAAAAGTTGTTGTTTTTTTCTTTCTTTTAATCAGTTTTATTTTCTATAAAATAAAAGAGTTTTTTTCTATAAAAGTTACAGATTTTGATTGAAGAATATTGTAGTAAGTATTACAGAACATTAGTGTGATAATCTCACTCCTCTCCCACACACCTACAAAATGCACTTTAATTACCTGCTTTGCGTTTTGGCAGATTTTTAATGTATATATGACTAATATTTCACTAAATAGCTTTAATATATATTATTTAATGTAAAATTCCAAAAGATTTCTTAAACAAAATTTAAAAACCCTTTAAACCATTTTATAATTACTCAAAAAGACTAGTTTCTTAAGAAAATTAAAAACATCAAAAACATCACTCAAATTTTTAAAGAATTAATATTTATTCAGATACTTTAACTAATCAATTTTATCAATTATGTAATAATATTATTCATTAGTTTACTGTAACTACTCCTTTTATCGTGTGTAGAAAAAAAAAAAAATTACAAGGTAATTGATTGGTAATATATTGAGCAGGAAGAAGATTTATTGATTAGGCCATAACTATTGACGAGGCGTATTTCTAATATTTTTTATACACAAAATTTAATAAAGTACGAAGAATAATTACATAGTCCAGTCAAAATAGGAAAAATAGAAGAAAAAAATAGTGTAGTTTTGAAATTTTGCATACTCATAGCCGAGGGGGTCCTGAACAACATACTAAAAGTCCCCGCCCGTGGGGGGTGAGCGGGGGGCAGGGGGGCATTTAAGGGGGGGCAATTTTCAGTTTTTATTAAATATCTTAAAAACTATCGCATTTAGAGAAAAAAATGTCAATTACAAAATTAATCTACGTAAAAATTCCTAAAAAAATGTATATTACATTTTGTTTGTACGATCATTAGTTTTGAAGATATAGGGAGATGAAATAACACATTTTCTTGAAAAATTCTTTTTTGCAATAGTAAAATCAACTAAAGTGTGCAATTAAAAGGGTTCTTGTCAAATATATTCTAATGTAAAAAACAAATATATACATAGGGAATATGCAAGGATAATACAGCATGTTTTGTAAGTTTTAAATAATTTTAAGGCTAGTAGGCGCAAGTGGCGGTTTGAGTAAAAATCTGGATAAGTCCAGTCAAAATAGAAAAATAGAAAAAAAAATCATGTAGTTTTGAAGTTTTGCACACTCATAGCCGAGTGGGTCCTGAACAACATACTAAAAGTCCCCGCCCTTGGGGGGTGAGCAGGGGGCAGGGGGGCATTTAAGGAGGGGCAATTTTCAGTTTTTATTACATATCTTAAAAACTATCGCATTCAGAGACAAAATGTCAATTACAAAATTAATCTACGCAAAATTTCCTACAAAAATGTATAGTATATTTTGTTTGTACGATCATTAGTTTAGAAGATATAGAGAGATGAAATAACACATTTTCTTGAAAAATTCTTTTTTGCAATAGTAAAATCAACTAAATTGTGCAATTAAAAGGGTTCTTGTCAAATATTTTCTAATGTAAAAAACAAATATATACATAGGGAATATGCAAGGATAATACAGCATGTTTTGTAAGTTTTAAATAATTTTAAGGCTAGCAGGCGCAAGTGGTGGTTTGAGTAAAAATCTAGATAACGAAGAACCAAAACCGATCAACATTTAAAAAAAAAAATCGTGTAGCTTAGAAATTGAGCACAGTTATAAAGTTAAGTGCCCTGAATAACATACTAAAAGTCCCTAACCATTGGGGGGGGGGGATTTAAAGGGGGCACATTTCAGTTTTTATTAAGTATCATTTAACAATCATTTTTTTACCTCTAAAAATTTCACCTTTTCCATCTTTTCTTGAAACGCTCGCTTTTACTAATCCCTCTATTCCTTTCACATTTATGTTGCATACATCATTCACTATATCATTTTCACATATTAAACATTTTTCTGCCATATCAATACACTAAGTAATCGCAAAAAATTCAGAAGAAACATTAAATACACACTAAATGTAAGAGAAATGAAATAAGAATATGTAAGAAACGTACTCACAATTCATAGAGCACACTCATTATAAAGCGAAGGGGTATCCTTATCGAAACCTGTCCATTACCCTTCGTTTAACCTTTACATTTGAAACATAAGTATTGCATTTTACACATTAGTTACATCTTCCACATGTTTTTTCAGTCTTTAACGATAAAAATTCGAAGAAATTGCTCCGTTCTATTGCAGTACTAGCGAAAACCCTTTGTTTCGCTTCCCCATGCAATCCTTTGTGATAGCCGTTGCTTTGTATTTTACGGATATCTTACAGAAAAATTTGTATATTTTGACTTCCACTCTTTAAACTTGGTGCATTGCGCGCACACACACATACAAATATTTATATACAAATATTTATTTGTATGAGTAAAAAATATTTAACCTGAACCTTTTTAATTACGAAATATAGTTTTTATTACTATTGCAAATAACACAAAAAATTAAATAAAAAACACAGAATAGGGTTGGGGACTTTTAGTATGTTGTTCAGTAAACTTAACCTTATAACTGTGCTCAATTTCAAAGCTACACGATATTTTTTAATGTTGATCGATTTTGGGTCTTCGTTATCTGGATTTTTACTCAAACCACCACTTACGCCTACTAGCCTTAAAATTATTTAAAACGTACAAAACATGCTGTATTATCCTTACATATTCCCTATGTAAATATTTATTTTGTATATTAGAAAATATTTGAGCAGAACCCTTTTAATTACACACTTTAGTTAATTTTACTATTGCAAAAAAGTATTTTTCAAGAAAATGTGTTATATCATCCCCCTATATCTTCTAAACTTTTGATCGTACAAACAAAATGTAACATACATTTTTGTAGGAATTTTTACGTAGATTAATTTTGTAATTGACATTTTTTTCTCTAAATGCGATAGTTTTCAAGATATTAATTAAAAACTGAAAAGTGCCCCCCTGCCCCCCGCTCATCTCCCACGGGCGGGGACTTTTAGTATGTTGTTCAGGACCCTCTCGGCTATGAGTATGTAAAATTTCAAAACTATACGATTTTTTTCCTCTATTCGTCAAATTTTCGCCTTCGTTGCCTAGACTAACAACTAACAAAACACGTATTATATGAATGGTTACATTTTGAAGGCTGATCTGTTTTAGCATTAAAACAAGTATAGAGAAATTAACAGATCATTGATTGGATAATACAGTTTACAGGTACCTGTACATTTATTTGACGTCACTTACCAGAAGACCAATAGATTGAATCAGGAACATAATGATGAAATACATCACCGTAAATTTTTACATTGCTGTTTTATTTATAGATATCTAGAGTAAGGGAATAAAGCACCCATAAAGTTTGCTTACAGAAACGAGTCGGGTGTGAAGTTCACCGGGGTTGTTGAGCGGGGTGAACAAAGATGGAGCTTTCTAGTTCTCAAAAATAAACTAACATCATCTGTTGCAAAAACAAATTTGTGTATTTTATTTAAGGTAACCTTCAATACATATACGACAGTTAGACAAGCTTTAGCTCGAAGTAAAATCACTTACCCTCTACAACATGACCTCCTGAAGCATGCTTCACGTGCAAAATGCTAGCGTAAGCTCTTCTGGCAACTGACGCTTTCTGAAGGAATAAAGCGGTGACAGCTTCTGTTCTTACAATGCCATTCGCTGTAAAATAGTTAAATAAATAGAAAATATTAAAGAATGTCTCTTATTGAACACAATTTTAGTTTTACTCAAACTTCTAACGGGTTTTGGAAAGATGTGACATTTTCGTATTTTTTAAAATTAGTGTAATTTCCGTATGTGTCATAGCGTTTCTAATCTGAGGGATATATTTTTGAAAAAAATTGGTATTCTTTCGTACAGCATAAGGCTGCTATTACACGCAAAAAAGATTCATGCAACTTTAATTTGAGCTAATTTTGCTCCAACTTCTGGAAGTCGAATGGAGGATTGCAAAAGTGGAGTCAAAGATCGTCCAAAAAACTTGTTTGCATGGTGTGAAGTACGTGTCAAGGAGCATTTATTTATCACTCTTTTCCAGAGCCTAGGATTTTTTTTTTTTTTCGTGTGGTAAAAGACAGAAAATGATGAATGACTTCACGGTGGCCTCCATCTGTTTTTCGGTGCATATTACGAGCTTTCTTCTCGTTGGTTTTTTATCGTAGGAGAAATTGCTCGCACAAACAACTTTTTATGAATAGCCAGAATTATTTTTTTCGTGTGCCCAATTCCTATTACACTGGGCATTGAAGCAGTCTGAGCCAAGAAAATTGAGTCAAATTAACAATTGACTCAAAAGTTGTGCGAAAAATCGCTGAGTGTAATAGGAGCATTACACTAGTCTGCTTCTGGGTTAAATCGTAAAGGGTTTATACCTTTATTTATAAATTTAGCCCTTTATATATAGCATACTTGCTAACATTATAATGAATTTTTCGTAAAATTGCTAGTAACCCGTCTCTTTTTCCACACCACTTTATCTTTAGAGTGTTATTATTATTATTATTATTATTTTTTATCAAATGTAATTACGATTAAATAAGATGAAAAATACTCTAAAAAAAACTAGCGTGAAAAAAGAGGCGGGTATTAACAATTTCACGGAATATTAATAATAATGTTAGCAAGTATGCTATAGTATTATTTAAAAAAACATGTCATAAAACCTTCACTTTTTCCTTATAAAATAATAACACAGGCTGTCTAAAAATGTTGTGACAAACTTTTAGAGGAGGGAGCTAACATCTAGACGAATAAGAAGTGAATAAGAACCCATCACCGAATATATCTAGAGAAGATGGTAATAGAGGTGGAAGATACGAAATAATACAAGATAATGATAAATGGGAATCATTTATTGAACATACTTAGTACATATAGTGTACTAGATAAATACCGTACAAAATAATATTATAATAAATATCTACCATTAGGTGCGATGCATACGTGACACCAACAGAACATTGGCTGCTAGACACGGCTGAACAATTTGGACCTGCCGACCAAATATAGCCACACAATTATTCCGAAAGGATAGTGTGTCGTGTAATGCTGCGCACAGTGAAGATTCCCGTTCGCAGGCAAATAAGCACTATGCTAATTGAATATGCCATCCCGCTTGAAAAAAGCCTCATCAGTGAACAAATCATAAACTGGGAAATTTGCATTTTGGGCACTTGTTGAAAGTATCACTGCGCGAAACTCACACTTGCCCGATGATAATCGGGGAGTAGTAACCTTAGAGGAGAGATGCTGATAGAGAGCGCATGTAGGGAAAAGTGGGGTTGAAAAGTTTATTAAGTCAACATTGAATGATTTTCACCTTAGTCACGTGACAGGGAGGCAACCCTATTTGGCTACAGCTCGCCGTTAGAAATCTTTTACTTTGTCGAAATTACAGAACATTTTTCTCCATTATTTTACCTGCTACAAATATAATTTTGCTAGGTTCACTTGAATTTGAATAGTTCGAAATATTAGTTATAAATAATTTTTAAATGTTAATTCGAGCCGTCATTAAACGTGAAAATGACTATCTGATTTTTATAACAAATGTAAATGGGAACAATTCTCTGGAAATTTAAATACAGTTAGTACTGCATCCTTCTTTAACCAAGTGCTTCCAAATCTGTTTTTATGAAAATTATCTGGCAAGAAATTTTTTGAACATAAACGGGAATGGTCAATGGCTTTAAAATCTTTTCTCTTAAAATCTTACCTTCCTGTAACTTCCATCTGTTTTTATGTTTAGGAAAGCTAAATAAAAATAACATACAAGGTACATTGAGTAGATTTATGAAGGTTTAAAAAATATATATTAAAAAATAATAATAATGTAGCTTAAGGGCCATTAATTTTTGAATTATTTAAAATATTCTTTGTTACGCTTAAATCCTAAGAAATGTATTGTTGCATTTTGAATAATATACCCTTCTTTGAATGAAAAAATGTTTACTTTATTATCATTAGGACAAAAGGTAGAGGATAATTTGTTTCAAACATCAAAAATGCCTAGCAATCGTTTTGCAGTAGACAACCACAAAAAAAAAAAAAAAAAAAAAAAAAAAAAACAGTAAATAAATAAATGTATATCAGAGGGGAAAAAATTTTAAAAGGTCGAATATAATACACCATGAGAAATAATTATAATGAAATAAATAAACGCATGAATAAGATATTACACACGTTTCCAATGCATTTGTCATAAAAAAGCATTTTTCTTAATTTTCTTATAAAAGCTGATATATAGCCTTTCTGCACAAGGGAAAAAAGCTGCATCATACCAGCGCCACCTGTCGACCAATATGTATTCAAATTGAATCGACATAATTTCTGTAATGATCCTCTCGCATACCAAGTTTCGTGTAATTTTACGGAACAGAAGCTGAGACACAGCATTCCCGTAAATTAGAGAAATCCCTGTACAGCAGTGCCACTTATTGAGCGATTTTCACAAGAAGTTGATAGGTACTAAATTCAAGATAAAAAAAAAAAAAAAAAAAAAAAAATTAGTGCATTAGTTCTTGATATAGAGAAGCCACAAATTTTTGGCACTAAAAACAACTCTGACAAGAGACAGGTGGATATTTTCTAAAAATGCTCCAAACGTGTATAGATCACCTCAAAACTGTAAATTCATTGAAAACCGGAAGACGAAATTTTTTATAAATCTTATCATTTCAAATCCTTTGAATAAAGAAGAAAAAATTAATCATAAATAAATAAATAAATGCACCATATTCTACAGAGCATAGAAAAGCAAAGTAAAGAAATTATAAATTATAATATTTATAAATTATAATAATAAAATATTTTTTAAATAAAAATTCTTATATGAAACAATTTGTTAATTTTATATGGGATTAAATTTTGCCTTGTAAGAAATAAAGAGAAAAATTTTATTCTCTCAATCTAACATTATAAATGCAGACAGATCGTCAATACGCAAAAATCTCTAAATTCATAATAAAGTACATATGGGTAAAAAAAATAATTCTAATTTGTAAATAAAAAATAAAATATATTTCTTTATGCTTTTTGCAAACAATACAATCATTTATTTTTCGAACACCGCAAAATGACGTAAAACACAAAAATACAATCATGCATCAAACTTATTAGACATTTCAATATTTCGCCAAATCGCGCCAAATCTGGATTGAAAGATGTAAGGGAAATTTCTTTCATTATTTCTCAATTTTTAAGAAAATAATAAGTAAAAATCATGAAACACTAAAAAATCAAACATATAACTACTCAAAAACATTAATATAATAAATTATTTTTCCATAAATTTTCAAAAAACTGTATATAAAACACATGATTATGTGAATAATTTGGATTTCCTTCATTAAAAAGTCTATTTGTTTTAATATTATGATTTTATATGAATACAGTTTAGAAGTATATGTATGACTGTGAAAGGTTATAGGTTCTCCATTGAGAAATTTTTCTCTAGAACCAAATGCAACGAAGTATTTCACCATTTCTTCGGTAGCATAGCAGAGATCCCCATTCAAATACATGTAAAAAACTCCCCAGTCCGAATACGGTGTCCCCCAGTCACGTGGTTTCGATGTTGGCAGAAGATTTCGTTCGGGGATGCTCTCTCTAGGGTTATCTCTACTCTAAGGTAGTAACCGAATCCTTTGTAGATGAAAGCAGTGCAGGGAGTTGCATGCTTGCCAACCTAACACGGAAGATTGTTAGTCCCCCCCTTTCCCTTTCCGCCTATTTGTTCACACCACACTCTTTTTAGCGGAACAGGACAATTCCGCCGAGATTTTAATCCCCTATTCCCCACATAGGACAATTCCGCCGAGAATTTTAACCCCCCTTTTTCTACATAGGACAACTCCGCCGCGCCATTTTCCTGAGACGAGAAGAGGGGGTCTGCAGCAGTACTTCCACTTTTGGCGACGCATCGCACTTTGGCGGCACATTGAGCATTATAAGAGCCCTACACCTTCGCTTTGGAAAGTTAAGTAAAAGTTAAGCAGATTTTAACCAAAATATAAATTAAAAAATGTACTCAAAAACATGCATTTAATTTAATTTTTCATTATTATTATATGTTCTTTTATTTAGTAATTATTTATTCGTAATAATAAATTCTTCTATTATTAAATTTATTTCTAATTTTCGTGTAGCACTTGAATATCATAAGATTCAAGTAACATTAACTTAAGAAAAACTAGTTGGAACCCGTCGAATTCGACGGTCACTTTATTGACCGTAATGTTTCAAAAATCGCCGCATCATTATTTAAATGTCTTTCAAGTTAAAACATCTAATATAATTTATGACATTTCACTTTAAAAAAGGAATTCGGAAAAATGCTTATAAATAGAAATACTATATACGACACCACTTTCTACAAAGTACTCTCAATGGTGACGTCAAACTGACTGCAAGTAAACAGTTGCTATCTTTTATTTTCTATTTCGTTTAATACTATGACTACATGTTAGCTGACCCGTTCGGCGTTGTCCGGGCCTATGATAATAACCTTAAATGAACCTTAAATTTGTATGATTTTAAATCCTAAACTCGATTTTGTTTGAATTTCTATTTTTAAATAAAAGCATCGCGAAAAAGATAACCAGATGTAACAAAAAAATTACCTTGAACTGCACGAAACTCTGCCTTGTGACCCCGGTGCCTGATGCAGCGCATACGCCGGCCGCTAATAACATAAAAAAAGTTGTCAAAAATTAATCTGGAACCAAGCGAACCCGACCGGCGTTGCCCTGGCCCATGATAATAATCTTAAATGAACCTTAAATTTGTATGATTTTATATATTTAACTCGATTATGTTTGAATTTCTATTTATAAATAAAAGCATAGCATCACAAAAAATAAATAAATAAATAAATAAAAAATAAATAAATAAATAAATAAATAAATAAATAAAAATCAGCTGTAACAAAAAAATTACCTCGAACCCAACGAAACTCAGCCTTGTGACCCCGGTGCCTGCGGCAGCGCATACACGGACCGCTAATAACATGAAAAAATTCCCAAAAATTAACCTGGAACCAAATGAACCCGACCGACGTTGCCCGGGCCCATGACAATAACCTTATATGAACTTTAAATTTGTATGATTTAATATCTTTAACTCTATTTTGTTTGAATTTCTATTTTTAAATGAAAGCATCGCGAAACAAATAATCATATGTTACAAAAAAATTACCTCAAACCGAACGAAACTCAGGCTCGTGACCCCGGTGCCTGCGGCAGCGTATATGCGGGTCGCTAATAACATGAAAAAATTCTCAAAAATTAATCTTGAACCGAACGAACCTCTGAATCGTGTTTCCGCCGCCTGTGGCTTCGGCACCGTATAGCAGGCATGCTACGCACGTGCTGCAAAATTCACAGTCCTCCACCAGGGGGCGCAGTATGTTGTATACGAACATCAACAATCACCTTGAACTTCCAAGACCTTTCAAATAAGGTGTCACATGGTGGTGTTAACTGCAAAATCCTTTAGTAGCACTTTCTCCCGCCAGGGGGCACAGTGTGTTCAGTATGAACATCACTAACGGTCAGGAAATACCAAGACCTTTAAAATAAGATATAACATGATAGGGTCTAATACAAAATCACCTAGTTCCATTTTTCACCACCAGGGGGCGCACTATATTGTATTCAAACATCCCCAATCAACATGAAATTTCAAGACCTCTATCACCAATCGCCTTGGATTTTCAAGACCTTTTAAATAAGGTGACACATGGTGGTGTCAACTGTAAAATCCTTTAGTTGCACTTTCCGCCGCTAGGGGCGCAGTGTGTTCTGAACGAACATCACCAACGGTCAGGAAATATCAATACCTTTAAAATAAGATGTAACATGATAGGGTCTGCAGCAAAATCACCAAGTTCCATTTTTCACCACCAGGGGTCGCACTATATTGTATACAAACATCCCCAATCGACATGAAATTTCAAGACCTTTAAAATGAGGTGCTACATGTGTGGGTCTAGAACGGATTTCCCTCTCAAACTAATTTCCCCCCTTCCCCCCCCCTCCAAATCTACTTTCCCCCTTTAAAATCGAAAATTCAAAATTCGCAGAAAATGATTTTTTAGTATTCGACTCTAGTCCCCATATGTAAAATTTCTTCACCGTGAAGTAATTTGGAGTTTAGTTAAGCTCGTAAACGTGTTTTTAACCCGTTTCCCCCCCGGGGGAAACCGTTCGACTTTTTTTTATTTTTCTCTTTTCATAGTACATCTACAGACCAAGACCTTTCTTTAGACACCTCAACCAAATTTTTACACCAAGTAGTTCTCTCAATATAGTGGAGACAGAGTGAAGACAATATAGTGGAGACATATGTTTCAAATTAATATATAGATTTTTTTTTTCAAATAATTGATTTACACCAAACGCAGGAAAATCTTGAAAAATTCTTGAAAAAATTGAATGTAAAGTTGATTGTGCACGCATAACTTTACTCAAACTCAACGATTCAAATTCCTATTCTGAACCATTTCTGTCACACAAACATAAAGTTGAACGTTCTACTATCAACTTTAATTCTAACTTATCCGAAGATTACAATAGGCCTTTTACGGAAAACGAATTAACCAATAGTCTGAAGAGTACTCGTACCTCTGCTCCTGGGCCTGATGGCATTACCTACCCCATGATTAAACATTTATCAAAATATTCCCTTAAAAACCTGCTTAAACTTTATAACAGAATCTGGTCAGAGCATGTTTTTCCTATTGCATGGCATGATGCTATCGTTATTCCGTTCCCCAAACCTGGTAAGGATGCTTCTGATCCAAAAAACTATCGGCCAATCGCCTTGACAAGCTGCCTGTGCAAACTACTAGAGAAAATGGTCAATAATCGTCTTATTTTCATTCTTGAGAAAGAAAAGTTAATTTCTCCATGGCAAAGTGGGTTTCGAAAAGGCCGTTCGACAATTGACAACATCTTTTTTCTGGAGACCAATATTCGCAATTCTATTATTAGACGTAGCCACCTGGTATCAGTATTTTTTGATATTGAAAAAGCTTATGACAAAACCTGGCGTTATGGTATTTTACAAGATCTCTTTAATTTAGACTTTCAAGGAAACCTTCCTATTTTTATTCAAAATTTTCTAAAAGTTAGACGATTCCGTGTTCGCATTGGTTCGGTGTATTCAAATTTTTACTTTCAGGAGGAGGGTGTACCTCAAGGCAGTGTTTTGAGTGTCACACTCTTCTCATTAAAGATAAATGATATTCTTAAACAATTACCACCTACTGTACAAGGCACTTTGTATGTTGATGACCTGCAGATTTCTTGCAAGGGAAACGACATGCGCTTCATTGAACGCCAACTACAACTTGCTATCAATCGCATTACAAAATGGACAAAAGTAAATGGCTTTACATTTTCTACTGACAAAACACAATGTATGCATTTTTGTCGTAAACGTGCTCTCCATCCTGACCCAGAGATTTTTATGAACGGAAATCTAATTTCTGTTGTTGACACTGCTCGTTTCTTGGGTGTAATTTTTGACAAAAAACTTAATTTTATTCCACATATTTTACATTTACGGACAAAATGTGATAAATCTTTAAACATTTTAAAAGTGCTTTCCAACATTTCTTGGGGTGCTGATCGTATGTCTTTGCTTAAAATTTATCGAGCTCTGATCCGTTCCAAAATAGATTATGCTTGTCAGGTTTATGGCTCTACTTGCACATCTTATCTGAAAAAACTGGACACAGTGCACAATACTGCTCTGCGAATTTGTTCTGGTGCCTTTCGCACCTCTCCTGTTGTCAGCCTATATGCTGACTGTGTGGAGCCTCCTTTATCTCATATCAGACAACAACGTTCTTTGGAGTTGTATTACCGCATCCTTTCACACTCTCATCATCCGCTTCATCCTTATATAGGCAGCATAGATCATCAACTCTTTCAGAATCGCCCCTCATGCATTCCTCATTTTGGACTGAGAATTAAAAACATTGTTTCAGGCACATCTCACAGCGATACCAATATTCGCCCTCGCTCTTTTTTCTATAGGTCTCCTTGGAACTCTGAGAGTATCACTTGCATACACCTTTTTAAAGGTTTCGACAAATCATGTACTGATGCATCTGTATTTCAGACACTTTTCACATCTCATCGCTATACATATAGGGACTATATTGATATTTACACAGATGGCTCAAAGGCAGATCATCTTGTTGGCTGTGGTGTTGTCTCAAATAATACTGTTTATAGCTATCGTCTCCCTAGCTCTTTTTCCATTTTTTCTGCTGAGTTTTGTGCTGTTGAAATTGCTCTGAAATTCATTTCATCTCATAGTCATAAAAAATTCATTATCTACACTGACTCAAAGAGTGTCTTGGATTCCTTGAAATCTAGCTCTTGCTCACCTTCTTTTACTTCTGTTTTTAAAATGCATAATGACCTTTTAAGAAAGGGATATAACATTTTATTTTGCTGGGTTCCTAGCCATGTTGGTATTAAGGGTAATGAAGAGGCAGATAAGGCAGCAAAACAGGCTTTGACTACTTTTAATTGTCCAGTTCCTTATGAAGATGTAAAACATACCCTAAGAAGTTTTCTAAGAAATATATGGCAACGAGAGTGGGAATGTGCAAATAATAATAAATTACGAGAAATTAAATCAAATATTGCAATGTGGCCTTCTTTTACACCACGGAAATATGATGTAATCATTACCAGACTTAGAATTGGGCATTCAAGATTGACACACAAGCATTTACTTCTTGCAGAACATGAACCTTCTTGTCCCAAATGTCATTTCAGCCAGCTTACCATACGCCACATTCTGACCAACTGCCCTTGCCTCCGTCATTTGTATCGCCATTACTTTGGAACTTCCTTACCTAATCTCATGATCCTTTTAGGAAAAAATCCACACACTGAATTAATTAACTTTTTAAAAGACTCAGGCTTTTACAGTCAAATTTAACTTTTATTTATTTATATTTCATTCTTGTCTCATCCTTTTCTAAAGTGACCATTTTCTTGACAATCTGGATGGGAGCCCCCATCCAGATGCTTTTTACTATTTTTACTTAGTTGCCTTAATTAATAACGGTTGGCGCAGAATGTCCTAATTTGGACCTTGCGCCACAAAAAACCATTAACCAACCAAACTCAACGAATTTAAGCAGTTAATAGCTCAAAAGAAAGAGCTTGATCCACTGAGTGTTCTTAGATTTGTGTCAACAGCCTACGTTAATTAGAACTCTAGTTATAGAGGTTTGAGTAAAGGAAAATCTTGAAAAAATTGAATGTAAATTTGATTGTGCACGCATAACTTTCCTCAAACTCAACGAATTTAAACAGTTAATAGCTCAAAAAAAAGAGAGCTTGATCCACTGAGTGTTCTGAGAGTAAAACGATCAAGATCCATTCATTAGAAGAGGAGCTATGAGAATTCGAATTGCTTGAGTGAATGTGTCCCATAAGAAATGTACAGGGAAGAATCACGTTTGAGTATAACTTGAGTAAGGTGGGAGTTGAGTAAATTTCAATGATTGATGACATATCTGTGTCTAAATACCTTTCATTTAAAAAAAAAAATGAAGGAAATCGGCCGGATAGAACGGCCAGACGGACTGACTTTAGTTTTCATAAATTTTTTTAATATATAAGATTACTCAACTTAGTTTAAATTGTTCCGATTACATTTATAAAATTATTAAAGGATAAATAAGAACTTAAATTTTCTTTACCTAACGTATATTCAAATATATATTGTTTAACTTTAATTTGTATAAACTTATATTAAATCTTCTTTACTTAACTTATATTTTCTTTTCTTTTCTTTTCTTTTTTTTTTTTTTTTCTATTTATTCAACAGTGATAAATAACAGTAATAACAACAGTAATAATTATCTTCGATGAAAATCGCAGAGAATCTTCTTCTGCATATATTGTGGAAAATAGTATTAATTTTATTAAATAATTTATAACACGTGAATTTGTATAGAAAAAGTATAGTAGAAAGTTTCCTGGTTGTTATAACATAACTACTAGTTGATATTGGAGGAACATTCAGAAGATACTTAGTTTTTAGTAACATAGCTGATTTTGTTGGGAGACTGGAAAAAAATCACTCTGGGAAAAAAAAAAAAAAAAAAAAAAAAAAAAGAAAAAAGAAAGTTTTACCACGAAAAATATCTTCCCAGAAAAAGAGCCCACGTATTAATGTATAAAGAATTTTATAATGGTATTCTGGATCGATTAAAAATAAAAATGATGGAACAGAAATGTCCGAAAATAACTCTTTTAAATGGATAACTTTTAGTAATATAAATGATAAATTGGTTATTATAGAATGTTATTCAAATTTAATATTTGGTAATACCTGTAACTAAAATTGGTGTTAATTAACCTTAGAGATAGCAGGTGGCTCTGTCATGTAGCAGTTTTCCCCATTCTAAGGAAGGTTATATCTTAGCTTCTACTGTGTAACAGTGCACAAAAACTGTGCATGTGGTATGTATATCATGTAAAATTCTGCTGATTTAATTTGGTTGCATATCAGTCGACAAGTGCTATACTCAAATTTTATCATATTTACATGAACACTATCCCAGATTCTATGTTATACAGATACTCTAAACTTGGTTTAATATGTACAAATTATAAAAAATCATGCTGATTGAGATTTACAGATACATTGTACAAAAAAGTGCACAAAACTTAAAAAACACACAGATACAATGTACAAAAATTTAACGCTGCTATTATTTTTTTTAGTATGAAAAGTTAAATTTGATGCAGTTTTTACCAAGAGGTGTTGAGGCATAACCATTTGGAAAATCTTAGAAAGTTATAGTAGTACCACTTATTGGTCGATATACACCCGAATAAATTCAGCATAATCTTTCATGATACATAATTTATATAGCAAGTTTGTTGCCGGTATATAACATAAAAGCTGACACGGTCTTAAACTGAAATGTAGTTAAATTGCAGCATAGCAGTGTCATTTTTTGTTCAATATGCACTCAAAATGAATAGCATATAGTAATAAATACACTTTTAAAAAATAAACAATCAAGTTTCAGGTAATTGGAATGCATTACGTTTTATATTAAAAAAAAAAAAAAAAAAAAATCTGTTTTCAAATTATAGTTGACGTAAATCACAAATAATAATAATAATTACATCATAAATAAATTAGAATTTTATAAATCAAATCTTTTTTTTTTTTTTTTTTTTTTTTTAATTTGCCTCCATGTTCAATAGTATTAAATTATCACTTCTCATTCGTTCAGTCAATAAGCATTTCTAACACTAAAGGCTGTTGCCTTTTAAAAAGAAAAATCTGTAGTTGAGAAATATAGAGACATTATCTATACAAATCTATATCTCTAAATCTATATCTCTATATCTCTACATCTATACAAATTACTGTGTCTATGGGTTTTACCGAAGTTTAAGAAATTGACAAATTAAACAACTTTATTCTATAAAAAATTTTAATAAAAAAGATTACGTGTATAAAATGAAAAAGTGCATAAAAATAAAGATATTTTTGAATGTCTTTTTGACATTCTAATCTTTTCCCTTAAATTCTCATTAACCATAACTTTCTAACAATACCATTTTCAATCCTCTACCCATATAATCAATACTATGTTAAAAACGTACGACAAATTTCATGTTTGCGTATTAATATAGATTATTACTATTCTTTTGTGTTTTTAATTTTAACAAAATTTGAATGCCTGAAGTTTTAGCATGGAAAGTGCCGCAAACTTTTACTTCGCCAAAGGTAATGCCTTCCCCTCCTCATTCGGCGGAATTGTCCTATCGAGGGAAAACGGCGGAAAGGAATGCAGCGGAGTTGTCCCATTGGGGGAAACAGCTGATGAAATTTTCGGCGGAGTTGCCCTATGCTTCGGCGGAATCACGTCGTGACCCTTTTTAGAGTAGGGAAACGTGGGCCTAGTTGTCACAGGGGTAAGAAGTAACACGCAATTTACGAAATAGTTTGTAACATTTGTGATTAAATATTTTTATAAACATAATTCTTACGACGCGCTTTATAATGTAAGCACAATCTGTGCTCCACAAAAATGGTTAATGAAAGGTTCTGTACACGTGCTTCATTTTAGCTAGTTAGTGGTAAAAAAAAAATATTTCGTAAATTTTTATTAAAGGTATGTTAATTTATACTTGAAAGAAATGCTTATAGCTATTTATTTAGTCTGTGTATTGAGTTATAAAATTAATGTTTATTTATTTATTTATTTTTTTTGTATAAATCATTATATTTTTTAATAAATAAACAAAATGTCCAAAATCATACGATGGGGCAAGTTGTAACTTGTTAGAGGAGTGGCTTGTGGAGATGTCTACAGCCAGAGCTGGAAGTCTCCGCCCATTTTTCAGGAAACTTTCAGAAATGAAAAGTTTTTGGCTTCTTCGCCACTACTATATTTATACAGAAATAATTTCTGTGTTTTTATATTATAGTGCCGTGATTGTTTAATCACAAATTATAATCCAGGTTTAATCATGAATTAGAGAATATTGCATAAAAATAGTGGTAGAAAAAAAAAGCAGAAATTTCTCATCAGTAAGAGTGTCCTGAAGAAAGGGCGAAGAATTCGAGTTCTGCTAAACCCTCTCTGTGTCAGAAAAACGAGTATAATGCTTAATTTGCAAAATGTGAGCACACATTAAATGCATGAGAGGAATAAAATATCATTTGCTTGAATTAATTTCAACTCTAAGATTGATTTCTATGTTGATTTTATATTTAATTTTCTGTTTATTTTACTTTAATACATTTGATATAATTCATTGTTACTATACGAAGAAGGTTATAATTTAATATTACTTATTAATTGCCTTTTCTATTAAATTAATAAATGATTGATATCAAAAAACATTTTGAAATATTGTCATTTTGTCAGGGTTCAGGTTTTGTCAGAGAATATTGTCAGGGTTCCCTTTGTATTCGTTACAATTTGCCTCACGTGTGTTCAAATTAGCCCCAAATCCGGGACAAATTGTAGCAGGCAAATAATAATAATTATTTTTTTTTTTTTTTGTGTGTGTGCTAAAACTAGCAACATTAACGAAAGTTTCTTTTATGAATATGATAGATGATTAGGTATGCTATGGAAAATAGCAATTATAAACAGGAAAACGTAAACACATTTCACAATATATTTAATTTTCTAAAAGCTGTTACAACCCGCCCCACGCTCTCCTACTTTTCTTCTTATTTAAGGTACCTGCCTACCTTTAAAATGCAATTTTCGGTCAAAACTCTGATTTTCTATTTTTGGGTTAGTATTAAAGCCTGACATTTTAGCTTTCTAAATCAGTTTGAATTTTGTTTCTATCTTGCTTAGAACTTGAGTTACAGACATTTTAATATTAGTCACTCGCCAGTTTTTGAAACCGGAATTGACCGGAAATGACCCGTAAATGTTTGTTTACATAAATGTTTTACTCAATATAAGCATCAAAATTTGTTACTGAATATAAAATGAATTTAAAAAGAAAATATAAAACTTTCGAATAAATCAGGAACTTATTAAAATTACTTTTTATTTAATAGGTAAAATCTGGTTTTTAAGTATGTTTTCTGCTTTTTCACAATATGAGATTTTTAACATTTTGCTTTATCCCAAAACATCATTAACTCCAAAAGTTATAATTGAAACCTTATGAAACTTTGACAAAATATTCTAGAGGAGTAGTTTTAGCGATTGAACTACGATAATGAATCTAGCTAAATTATTATTTGTCTTTTTGTCGATACAAGTTATGAACTGTCATGTAAATTCATGATTTTTTCAGCACATAAAAATGTTATCGTCTCTAAAATATTAAATAACATGGCTATAGTTTTGAAAGTAGTTCACTCCCTTAAGGACCTTTCAATAATCTAAATAAAATTTACAGAATAAAAATATCTTTATTTAAATTTGACTTACGATGTTTTGTAAAAGTGCTTTTTTTTTTTTTTTTTCCCGCAAATTTTATGCATATTTTGAGCCTAAATTTTTAAAATATTTTAAAATTAGGATATTTTTTTCAGGTTATTCACTGTGTTTTACTATATTCTATCATATAATGCATATAAATAGGCAATTTTTCAATTATTAAAAAAAAATCACCTCCGACAGTAGGCAGACCTTAATCGTAAATATATTTATTAGCTAAAATTAAGTGGTGTACAAAATAAGTGGTGTTAATTACTCTAAAAATTAAGTGGTGTACGAAAAGGGATGTGAACTAACAATCTTCCGGGTTAGGTTGGCAAGTATAGAGTTGCTGTAAAAAATACACTGACGTTCAAAGCAAATTTTACCTTTAAGGGCGTACGCATTGATCGTGGACTACCTCGCGCTTCCTAGTGTTTTTTATTGACCCATAATCGCACAAAAATTGATGCACACGTTCAAATAAACTGTGAGTTCTAGACAATTTCGTTCAGCGGTTCTTCCATTGCTCCTAGCTGTTCCGTACAATAAGTGCATGTCTGCAAGCTATACTTTTGTATATCTGTGTAAACTTTTCGTATGCTAACTACTGCCCGAATTAGAAAATTCTAAATTTCTTCGCTCGCGCTCTCATGAACAGCGCCACCTATTGACTTATAAAGACATTTATTCCGTTTATTGTTCCTGTACAATTCTCATTTCTTCAAATGTTATCTACCTCCTGTAAAAGTTTGTTGCTATATTTTTGAGACACCGTGTATAGTGTTAATATCTAGTTTAAAGTAAACATACTATCTACACTGTAAAAATTTTTACAGCACAGTGTGCTGGTAAGCATTTTTCCTATACACTCTAGTGTACTTTTTCTGCGTACCGTAAAATAAACTTTCTGTAATCTTTTACTCACGTGTGTTGTAATTTTTAAAGATTATTAAAAAAATATTTCCTACGAAAATTCTTCTTACGAATGTTGTAGAACACACACATGTGTGCAGCATTCAATCCATAACAATATATATTTTTTACACATATGATGACTTAAGAAAACAATCATGCCTTTCCGCGAATTTGAACTCTTTTTCTGTACTAGAAGTTAGCTCCTTGCAAACTGGCCCTCAGACTTCACACATTCTTGTATTCTTCGCTTTAATAAACAGATAAAATTGACCTTGTTCTTGTATTCCAGTCAAAATTCTTGTATTTTGAGATGTAATTTTTTTAAAACAATGTTTTGTTATGACTCTGTGCATTTAAATTGCTCGTTTTCACTCATATTTAGTGTTTTATGTTTTTCGCCATTTTCAAGTGCGCGCTTTCATACGGAGAAACTGGGGGGGAGGGGGGGAGGGGAAGCATGTCTTATCTGTTCCCAAGAAAAACAGGACAAATCATGAACTAAACTCAAACACTCAAACTAGCCAAAATACGAGAGGATTTTATAACATCTCAAAATTTTCAAATATTACCGAAATTCTGAGAGATAAATTTAGATTCAAAATGTACTAAAATTTGTTTGTAATGAGTTCAGATGGTCGCAATTGTTTTATTAGTTGCCGACCTTCGCTCTCGTAGCGGTCGATATTTTCAAATAAACCTAATTTTAAATTTGCGATTTCCGCCAAATTAAAAAACCTGGACAAATGCCGTGATAAATAAATATTTATGAAAATAATAATAATAATAATATGTTATTAAAAAGTATTTTTTTTTTTTAAATCAAAATAATGAAATTTCATTGATGAAATATAATTTAAACTTAATTACTTATGAAAATTAACTTCATCGCAAATTTATCAAATTTCTAATTTTTTCGTCAAAGGGATAATACATTGATCACCTAAATTTATTACTTTTGTTGGCTTTACCTAAATCCAATCCAAGTAACAGAACAGTACCATATTTTTTTCGGTTTGAATTTATAGCCATCGATGTCATTTTTAATATCAATTATTTTTTTTTAACAATTTCTCTTAATTCTTTTTTGCATTTTCTTCTAAATTAGCTAAATGTTTTGACCCTAATTTGGTGGTTTATAGCGTTGGACGTGAAAGAAAATAGTCAAATCGCCAATTGACGTTCCTTGCATAGAATTACATCTATTCTTTTAAAATATCTGTTATTTTTATTTTGCTTTTTTTAAATTACGAGTAAATTTATTTTTTCTCAAAACATTGTTGCAATTATGCTTTCATTTTTTATTGCTATATCATTCTTCTTCTATTATTTTATTCAATGCTCCACACCAGAAAATTTTATTTTCTTTCTTTAAGTAAATTTTGTACAATGACGTTAGTTTCTAGCATTATCTTCGGGAAACTTGAGTTTTATTTTTTAAATAATGTGATAATACTAATAAAGGGAGGAGGAGCATTGGAAAAGGGAAAATAAATCAGATAATTTGGTATCTTAAAATATCTTAATATTGAGTTTTGGAATATATATATATATATATATATATATATATAGAGAGAGAGAGAGAGAGAGAGAGAGAGAGAGTGAGAGATACACGAAATAAGGAAAATATTATTTATTATAAAATTATTTACAAAAATTTTTCTTATTCTGGCGATGTTAGTAGTTTAGAAAATAACTACACACACACACATACACACACACACACACACACACACACACACACACATATATATATACATATATTATTTTTTATTTATTTTTGTTTTACAAAGTATATTATAAAAGTAAAAGAAAAATGAATAAAGGAAGAAAAATCCGGTTGCGCTTTAACATTTGAAACCATGTTTATTTTGCAAAACCATGATGCATTCTCAGTAGTATTTCGAATATAGATTTTATATTTTTTACATAAAATCATTCATTTGTTTCTTTGTTCTTTTTTTTTTTTTTTTTCAAAAAAGTATTTACATTAAAATCTAGCGACCATAAATTAATCTCCATATATTACTAAAATCTGTACGCATCTGTCTTTCTGTCTGTCTGTCAGAAGTGCCTTGTGCGCGCTAAAGCTCCGGCGCTAATGGTCACAGCGCCTCGAAACCGGTGTCGACAAACGCAGAATTTCTTCATATCGACATCCCGATAATTCGCTAAGCGATGCGACCCTAATTAGCGGAGAGATTAATTAAAACGTTGAGCTATGTCAATCGAAAAATGACTGAGAATTCACGGCTATTTGCTTAAAAAGAGACATTCTTACGGAAAAAGTGGAAAATAAATAAGAAATATCAGTCGTATCGTTACAAATATGGTATCAAATGAAAAGGCCGATTTTTCTCAATCCGATGGTTTAAACGGCTTATCCATCGGACAATTATATTTTTTTAAATTAACTAAACTAAAAAACAAATGGTGGCAACAAATCAAAAGAATTTTAATATCGCAGACGATCGTCTACAGTCTTGAACGGAAAGAAACACATCTGGTATTGAATGAGGTCACGTGTTTTGGTACTGCGATTAAAAATTGCAATTTTGAAAAGTCTTCAGTTTTTCAATGTCGCACACAAAACTTGGTATACAGATCTAACGTCACAAGATAGCCTTGCAGTTCAAATTTCATCGATTTTGGAAAAAAATTACATTTTAATTGGAAACTAAATGTTATTCTAATACGCGTATTTTAAATTCTAATTATGATTAAATTATTTTTAATACATATATTATCGAAAGTGGAATTCGAGATTTCACCTGATTTACACGTTTTGAGGTGTCCTGAATGGGTTTTCTTTTGTATCTCAACTACTAATTAAAATAATTTCATAAGTAATACATCATTAGGAAGCTTTGTTGATTTGGAATAGAACAACAAATTACAGAAATTTCTACCGCCAGATGGCGCTGTAACATTTTAAAATTTCAGTATTTCAATTTCTAATTATGATTGAATTATTTTTAATACATCATTCGAAAGATATTTTAAAGTTCTTTAAAATCGAAAGTTTTCACAAAATTTACACGTTTTAAGGTATCCTGATTAGGTTTTTATTGCATCTCAGCTAATTGAGTTAGACCGTTCAAAATTGGTATATGTAGGTTAATTAGGAGGGGCTGAAAGGGTGGGGAAGAAATAGTCGTGCATCGCGCGCGTATCCCCTAACTTGTGCGCGCGCGGCACGCACGGGACTGAACTGCCGAAGGCTGTGGGGACCCTGTCCGACTTTTTAACCGATGAAAAATGATTTTTAAAATTTTCTTTTCTTAAGAATAAAAGTTTGATTTAAAAAGGAATATGTGCGCGCAGCGCACGTATACCTTCATACGTGCTCGCTCATGGGTCTGCGCTGCCGAAGGCAGTGGGGACCCGGTGTGAGTTTTTACCCGATCAGAAATTTTTTTTTAGGGGACACGAAGGGTCAGGGAAGGAATACGCGCGCGCAGCGCGTGTATCCCTTAACTTGTGCCTTCACACGTATACCTTCACACGTGCGCGCTCATGGGTCTGCGCTGCCGAAGGCAGTGGGTACCCGGTGTGAGTTTTTACCCGATCAGAAATTTTTTTTTTAGGGGACACGAAGGGTCAGGGAAGGAATACGCGCGCGCAGCGCGTGTATCCCTTAACTTGTGCGCGCGCAGCACGCACGGGACTGCGCTGCCGAAGGCAGTGGGGACCCGGGGCGACTTTTTACCCGATCAGAAATGATTTTTTTTTTTTTCTTAAGACTAAAAGTTACTGTTAGTGATTCATTTGAAAATACTGACCCGCTAGGGGGCGAAGCCCGCTTGTACATGTTTACAAACCGATTCCTAACGTCAAAGTAATATATTTCGATAAAGGTTGTGTTAAGGATCATGTCATAAAAATTTTATATTCAACTTTTATTTAAAATTTACGCACAAAAGTGGTAAACAAGATGTCAAGCTGTTTCTTAACTTTTAGAAATTGTTGTAGCTATATTAAAAATGAGAGTGAGTCAGAGAACGTTTCAGTGGCCGAATGTTCTCAACAAATAAGTATGAGAAACTTTACGTTCTTGTATCAGATATATCAGATTTATCAGATATATTGATTTTCTTGTAACATTGAGGTATCTTTTTCATGAAAAATAAAGTTATATCACGTATGTGGTGTCTGTATGGTACAGAAATATTATAATTTTACGCAGTATGACAGAAGTATCAAATAGTTGTTATCTAACAAGTAACTATAATCTTGAACAGTTTTACGAGGCTCCACTGAAGTTACGAATGCATGATATTATATTGATATAAGAGACATAACTTTTTAATATCAGATTTAAAGAATTATAATATTACTGATAACATATCGTTAATATTTAAAGCCAATTATTAATAATTAATCGGCTCGGCTTTTATCACTGACACCACTAAATATTTATAAACTTGCTTGTGTGCAATGAAATTGTTAACTTGCAGTAGTACAAAATCATATTAATTTGTATACAGCCAGTTTCCATTTGGAAAGATAAAAACTATTCATTAGAACTATATGTATGGAAAATTAAATTTTAAATGAAACCGTGAGATTTTGGTGAAATCAATTAGGCATCCTTTTTATATCAGTTCCGTGCCTGCGGTATTGGAATTTTTATACATTTTTGTCAATTATGTATCGGAACCAAGGCTGAGTACATACAAGCGTTAACATTCCCATTGAATTTAGCTCGCAAGGTTATTTACATAGAGGTAAAAAATACGACTGCAGTGAGAGTGTAAGAAATACATCCAATAACAGGACTGCATCCTCCAAACTAACTAGCTCGACAAAAGTAAATATGCTACCTCCCCATCTGCTAATCCCAGTTCAGGCATGGTTGCTTGTGGTGTTTTTTATGTTTGAAATATGTAAGAAAATTGTGAATTGTTATTACGAAATTTTGTAATATGGATCAACCGAGACACCCAAATACTGCTCCCATCAGCTTCTAGCTTCTTATAGAATGATAGCTTTACTTTCAATGCTAATAGCGTTTAACCCTTTCAGGGGCGGTGATGCCACTACAGCATCACCTAATTTTAATTTTCAACTGCTAAAACTCATCCCGGAAATTTTGTAGTAAAATTTTACATTTATAACATAACAGAAAAAGTCGTCAATTTCTTTTATTTTAATTATATTCGTGAATTCCGTTAGCAGTGTAATTTAAATGATCCCAATTACCTTGCGCCACAAAGGGTTAAAAATACATTTTTATTAAAAATATGCGATTAAATGGTATGTATTTCTTGTCTTGAATCCTATAACTTAATTTTTTATGATTAATGATTTATAAATATAAAGTTTTACTACTTTTAAAAATACTGTATTAGATTTCATATAAGACTGATAAATAAATAGGCTTAATCAAAAAGTAACACATGCCAACATAGTAAACACATAAAAAATGTATTGTTTGCAAAGTAAAAAATCCCTAATGATAAAAAACTAAATTATAATTTTAAGACAAAAAATACATACCATCCAACCACATATTAATATATATAATGATCCTCATCTGTCATGAATGAATCCGGTTAGTACCGCTTCAAAACAGAAACTTTTGGCAGCCATTTTTTTTGTCCGTTTGTTCAACTCACTGAGCTGGTTCAACTTACGGAAACATACATATAATATGTTTTGTATCGCACGTATTCTTATTTATTTTCACTAAAACCTTGAAAAACTATTCAATTGTAATGTTTAAAGATCTAAACTAAATATAATGGATCACTGGCTATTATAAACATGAATCTATAAATAGAATTATGTAACTTCATGATTCATGATTGTAAGCAACGAAATACCAAATAAAAACAAACCAAAACTGTTGCCATTCAGAAAATAAAGATTCCAAATGGATTCCGAATGAACGACTCTTTGACTGTTTCTACGAAAAAGAAAAAAAAACAAAACGCTTAAAGTATTTCTAAAACATATATTAAAGCCTTAAAACTCTTAAAATATTTGTAAAAGCATATTAAAGTCTTTAAATATTTTTATCAAGCTTCATTGTTTGTTTACATTGTAAGGTATGATTGGCGTCGAGTTCAGTACGTAAATGACGCCAGTTGATTTTAGTTTTGAAATTAGTGTAAATTTATAGTTGAGATAGAATGTTTGGTTGGGCAAGTAAAGGTCACCAGTTGAAATGAGTATTGAAAGTAGAGTAGTCTAAGGTGATAATGTCGAGTCAAGATAAAATGTTCGGTTGAGAATGAGAAAGTCCCTATCTGGATCCCGGATATTTTGGCGATGTTGCGGGTGAGATAGGTGGTTTGAAGTATCGAGTAGAGTTGAATTTGGGTTAGCATGGAGTGTCTGTAATTATTGGATAGTTAATTAGAAAATACGCAAACAAAGTGATGACGTCACTGGCCGTCAGTGGATGCAAAAAAAAAAAAGATTTCCTATGTTAATCGCCCATTGGATTTTTTATAAAAAATTATTAAAAATTTAGGCAAATTAATTCTCGATTTTAATCCCCATATTTCGGTATAGATATGTATTAGTTATCGTCTGCATGCGTTAGATTAAGTTGTTTTTGCTGTAAAATTGATAAAATTTAAATTTTAAATTTCAAAACTCCAGAAAAAAAAATGGCAAACTTCCATATTCGATTCAAAACATAAACATTTCATTTCAAAAGATGATATTTACACAATAAATATCCAACTAATATACTAATTAAAAGGAAAATGATAAATATTCTATCATAATTTGAAGTCAAATTTGTTTTCAACTGTCTAAATAAAGTGTCTGATATAAGATACTCATATGTTGCAGCGGAATAGATTTAATATATCTGTCATCCTTGGCGGAAAAAAAAATATCGCCAAATTATTTTGGCGAACATATTTAATTCCTTTCATAAATCATGGTTGTTTTAACAACTTATATTAAGAGAGCGATGAATTATATGAAACAATATTTCGTACAATACATATTACGAAAATAAACATCTGTCATGCATATTTTCGTATTATGTTTTTAATCGCCAAATACAAAAAACGCCAAAGATGACACAGTTTTGAAACTTAAAATTTTGTCAATTTGACAGCAAAATAACTCAATCTAACACATGGATACGATCCGCGATTGTAATGAAATGCTCGCCCTCTGGTGGACTAAGGTGAAATTACAATAAACTTGCTTTAATTCGAATTCCATCAAGCCGCCATTGCTAGCCGATGTTTAGTTTCACATATATTTATTGATTAAAAATGAATAAATCCGGTAAAAAATATAACACATACTGTTGTGTGCTACAGTGTAACTCCAAAGGATCAAGAAATCCAGAATAAAGCTTCCATTTATTTCCAAATGGCAAATTTAAAATTTCAGTTGCTTCGTCTAATGGTAGTAAAGAATTAATCACATGATTTGAAACTAATATTTGTTCAGCTTCAGTTAAAAATCTACTTCCGATCGAACTTTGAATAAACTGAAATATTTTTTTCCAAAAGCAATCAATTTTCCTTGATGTAATGACGGAGAAATTATAGTACGAATATTAAGTAGAATAACATAAAGAATACACGTGGAATACACGTGGCTATTATATTTACTAACAACTGCAGTTCAGAAAGCGCCGTCTATCGATCATTACAAATGCGGATAGCATATCTGTACCCAAATACAGGTATTAAAATTGGGAAATAATTTTTCTCGATTTTTAATAATTTTTTACAAAAAATCCAAAGGACGATTAACATAGGGAATCTTTTAATTGCATTCACGGAAGTTCAGTGACGTCACATTTCGCTTGCGTATTTGAAAACAGGATCTTTGATAGTCTTAAAAAAATGTATTTTGGTAAAATGAAGTGAATAGGTTTTTACTTTCTCTTACCCATAGAGTCGAGAAAGTATTGTTTTAGGGTCAAATTTTCAAACGTGGTTTTTTGTTATACTTACATGTTCTGAGGTCCCCTGAATACGAAAATCATGTTTTTAGCGAATGGTCTCTCTGTATGTGTGTCTGTCTGTCTGTGTGTCTGAATGTCTGTGTGTCTGTTAACAGCATATCTAAAGAACAAATAGTAGCAGAAATTCCAAACTCGGTATTCTAAATGTGTATCATATAGAGATGCTACAGTAAGATTTCGTTGAGATGAAGCAAAAGGTTCGTGTACAGGGGCATTCAAAAGTATTTAAATACATTACGTCTGTGGGGGAAATTGCAGGTAAGTAGAATTTAACATCTGTAGACTGCGCTAGATCAAATAAAACGAATATATATTTTTTGTAATAGAGATAGTCAACTGGGAAATATTTTTTTGTGTTTGTAGGAGCCTCGCCGCCCCCCTCCCTCGAGGGGAGTAAATTTTCATGAGAGCTCGAGAATACGTTTAAAACGAATGGTTGAACCATCGATCTGCGATAATTTAAAATAAAGTTATTGATTCTTTTCAATTTTAACAAAAAAAAAAAAAAAATTTTTTTTTTTTTCCTTTAATATTGAGAATAAATTCATTTTTTTTTTTTTTTTTTTTTTTTATATTTAGTGTTATACTACTTCTCTAATATGGAAATCGTCTGTATTATCATACAAGATAACTTTTTTAAATAATAATTTTAATAAATAAATTTTTAAAAACAGAATTATTTTTTCATAACCGAATTAAATTCTGTATAAATGTAGGTGCATTAATGAAACGAAGGGTTGAGGAGGGCCAGAACTAATTATCATATAAAACTCTTCCGAAGCCAAATTTGAATTGTTCAACATAGGTTTACATAACAGTACTCGTTATCTTACCTTTTAATCTCCAACCTGTACTTATAGTATTAAATTTCAGGGTAAGAGAAAGTCGTGTGAGTGACACACCAGATTATTCTTATTATGATGACTTTAAATAGAGCACTTAACGGAACACTGGGATGTGTTGTTGCTGTTGTGGTTGTCGGGCCTATATTTTTTGTCAGCGAGCAGTTTGTTTATTGTCATTCATATTTATTGATCGGGTAGAATTTTTTTAATTTCAGAACGAAAATTATAAAATATCGAAACACATTTGATTTATAAACAAAAATTGAAAGTACATTTAAATGATCACGTGGTAATCTTCATGTTATAAACATTGTTTTCGAGATTTATTGTTCACATTCCGTCATTTTTGACGGGGTTATATACTAGTTTTTTAATAAAAATGCATTTTTCAATGCTATTGATATTCAAAATAAAATTGCTATTCGATAAGAAGCTCGCGCACGATAACGTATTATATTTACGTTTGAAGAGCTAGTTACTTTGGGGCATGCGGTTTGTTACTGAATGCATTTCTCACATTCACTCATAGGATCGCTGCAGTTGTATTTTTTACCTTCATGCAAATAACCTTCTGAGCTAAATCTAATGGGAATGTACACGCTTTCTATGTAATCAGCTTTGATCGAAACTATGGATGAAGCTCGAAGTTGTGTCGGGTATCGGACACCAGATCGACACCCATTTCCCGTATCATCAATTCAGCAGGCAATTTCGACAAAGGAAGGTTACTATTTGCTAACACCGAAATGACACCTGGCGTGTCGGACGGATAATGTTGTTTTGGTACTAATATGCCACTTCTGTGTTCGTTGGATACTTTAAAAAAATGTGAAGGAGAGGAAACTTTTCACCAGAAATTATGTAAGGTGTATCAACATAATTTGCCTCATTGGTGCATTGTGCATCTTTGCATAATTTGCATCATGCAAACATGATTAAATACTTTCCACAAATATATATATATATATATTACGGAATATAATTAGATACGGAATATAATAAGAAGAAGCTTACAAATGCTAAAATAAATTCGTTTTAAAAGAATGTAAAATAAATAAATAAATAAAATAAAATAAAATCGTGCATTACTGATAAATTACGAAATACTTTTCCATATTTGAATGGAAAGTGACAGCCTTATTAGCGAAACTACTAATATTACTTAAATTTTCCTCAGGGAAATTACAAATATATTTAATTGATTTATATATATATATATATATTTTAAATATTCAATCAATCTGTCACAGTATTTTTCTATTTATATTATTAATTAGTTTTTTAATATTTTTTAAAAATAATGAAAATTTCACAATGATTTTTTTAAGTACAGAAAGAGGGTAATATTCCATACTACCTTTTGCATCAAATGGAGAGCTCTGGCAATCCGGAGAAACAATAGTACCATCAATATAGTAACTGGTCACTAAAGGAGAAAGACATAATTGGCCAGCATTTACAAGCGCTGCATCAACTCGACCATCTACTATATCACAATAGGCTGACCACAGAGCAACTAATGAAGATGAACATGCTGAATCAATTGTGAAACTTGGACCTACGAATATAGATGAACACCTATTAGTACAATAGGCCCCGTAATTTACGAGAATTTTGACACACAGAAAAAAGCTCACTAAATACGATCGCTCGCTAATCCAAAATCAAGAGTGTACAAAAAACATTATAAATAAAAATCACTTGCGTGAATTGTTTTATCAAAAGTGAAAAAAAAAAAAAAAAAAAAAAACATATTGTTTGATTTAACGCAACATTTCTGGCACTATCAGTGTCCGAGAAGCTCTGCTCTCAAAGCTGGTAGACAGTATGTCGCAGATTCGAATCCAAGTCACGCTCATTAGTTTAGCTGTTCAGAGTTTTCTGTGTTTTTCTCCGAAACTTAAATAAGGTTTCCTTAGAATCATCCCCTAGGAAGATCATTCCATCTAGGCTTAAGGAACACGCATAGCTATGTTATTAGAATATTATATACCATTGCACCAGAATGCCTTTTCCTGGTCACAGCACCAGTTATTCTGGTGCTTTTAAAAATTAAAACACCGAATATTTAAATAAAAATAAACACCAGATTTGTTTATCTCAACTTATTGTTGCCTGCATATAAATTTATCCCAATAAATTATTACTTCGAAAATGAACATTTATATCCAACAGTAAAGTATTTAATGGAGAACAACTAGTCATTTAAGAGTTAAACTTTTCTTATAAATATTTCACCATAATTATTAAACTCTACAAATCTACCATCAAGCAACAACCAGAGAGAAATATAAACACAGTTTAAAATTTGTGATGGTATAATATAAATTAAAATCTTGTGTTCAGCATTAAATGTAAAATTTACCCAAACGGAGGAGATTAAATAATAGAGATTAATTAATATAAAAACCCCACAGTGAAAAGCATTGAAAGCAAGCAATTTCTTTCTGAAAAGAAAAGAAAAGCTTTTGCTGAAAAGAAAAGCAATTGATTATACAAAACTCTGTCGAAGATTAAAGAGAATTTTTCAGTAAATTACTTAACTTGGAACAGATTGTCCTTCTATAAACAAAACAACGAATACTCTTCGTCATATTTTATACACAGACAATCCGTATAATTGGGAAAAATTTCTCTTTAATAATTAAGTATTATTTTTCCTCCCCTTTTATTTATTTTATTTATGGTAAAGAATGTTACGTTAAGTAGACAATATTGCAAAAACACATTACACAAAATCAATTAATTTGTGTTTCTAAATTTTCAATATTTAATTGCTTATTTTTAATGAGAGAGAAGAATATCTAACACAACAATTGTTGCGAGTTCTTACATTTTATGGCGTTTATTCAAAATTTTGTACTTATTACTTTTAAACGCCAACTTTGTGGTGCCTTTTATATTTTCTTTCATAAATTTAGTTATATTAAAGTTAAAAAATAAGGAAAATATGATACATTTCAGAGTAACCCATGATCTTTGTTTTTCTGATTCCTAAAGGTTTATAAGGGAAGTATGAATCAGTAAAATACCTATTGAAATGAAACCAAGTTTAAATTAAAGAGCGTGGTCTAAAACATAGAAGGTAAAGTGAAAAGTTTGTGCAACAACCCCCCATAGTATGGTATATTTCATCATTGTGTACCTGATTTAATCTATTGTTCTTCTAGTAAGTGACGTCACACAAATATACGGGTACCTGTGAACTTTATCCAATAAAATGATCTGTTTATTTTCCTTTACTTGTATTAATGATAAAACAGGCCAGTCTTCAAAAGGTAATTGTTGTGACTGTTGTGGCGAGTAGCCGCGTATTGATGAAGATAATGATGAACTTCTATAAACATTTAATTAACATTTAGCACCATACATTACTTTATATACATATATACAAATTTTAAAGAACATTTTGATGTATTTTGATAGTCGATAATATTGTTCATGGAAATAGTCAAAACGATGTAAATAGAATAGAATAGAATACGTTTTTATCGATGTTGCCAGATTCCTTTTTGGAAAGTACAAAACTCGGGAGAAATAGAAATAAGCAACCAAGGAGGATACAACAATTCTCCCCCACTTGAAAACATACAGTGCCGAGTCAACCTTTAAGATAAAATATAATCTTGTAGGTATGCTGGTTGACGCCTCATTCTAGTAGATCTTCGTACAAGTGGTGAAGGATTCAGTGGTTGATCTGTGGCTGGATATGTGTTCAGCTCAATTCCTTGAGGATTGATAACTTGATAATATGCAGGGTCATGATTTGTGTTATGGGAGGATTTCTGGTGTGGAATTGATGGCGATGCTATATTTTCCCTTTGAACATCTGATTTCTGTAGTTGATTAATATGTCTCTTGATTTCCCTGCCTTCATCTAATTTAACTATATAGTGAATATGTCCAAGTTTTCTAGTTATAACTCCTAGTTTCCATACGGTTTTATTGTTTATAAAGAATTTTGCTCTCACTCTCCCCCCCCCCCCACATATATTTTTCGAGTGTGAGGCCTAATCTTCTGTTCAGATTTCTTTTCGTGGTATGGAAACAGTGCGTCAAGTTTAATATGAATTTGGCGATTTAGATACATTTCTGCTGGTGACTTCCCATTTGCTAAAGGTGTTGCTTGATATCGAAAAAGAATCTTTTGAAGTTTTAAGTGGATGGGAAGATTTTCTGTAGCCATTGATATTAGTCGATCTTTCAGTGTTTCCACGTTACGTTCCGCAAGGCCACTGGTCGCTGGGTATCCTGGTGCGATAAATTTTTACTTTATTCCACTCATACGACAGAAATTTTTAAATGTTTCATTCGGGAAAATTGAAGCGTTATCAGAAACCATAACTAGTGGATATCCATGCATTGCAAAAATTTCGTTAAGTAATTTTATGGTAATTTCAGCATTTGGAGCTTTGTGTGAGACTTCGATTTCTACTCAACGTGATTTTGCATCCACAACGAGTAGGTAATAAAATCCCTAGAAAGGACCTGTATAATCGATATGAATTATATCCCAATTATTAATTGGTAAATCCCAGTGATGAAGGGGTGCCCTCGCAGGATTATGTCTCACTGAAGAACAATCTGGGCAAGACTTTACTAAGTTTTCAATGTCCTTGTCGATATTCTTCTATATACAATAGTGTCGAGCTAACTGTTTCATTTTTGTTATTCCAATATGCGTGGAATGTAATTATTTTAGGACTTCAGGCTGTATTTTTCTAGGTATTACAATACGATTACTCTTTTAAATAAAATTCCATTATCCAAAATGTAGTCACTGTTGATGGAGCTTGATTGAAGTTCTTGTTTGATCTGTGACAACTCCTGATCGTTTTCTGTTTCTCGTATGATAGCATCTGCAGTTAGAGTTTCAGTTGATATTTCAAAAATATTAGATGCACATATTTGATGAACTTCGTCGTTATATATGTGTCTGCCGATGCGTAATTCTGGTTGACAGGAGATCTAGATAAACAATCTACATTTTGATTTTCCAATCCTTTCCTAAATTTGACGGTGTAATCAAATCCAGCTAAATAAAAGCATAGCGCAACAGTCGAGCTGATGTCATTTTTGGAAGACTTGCTTTTCTATAAAATATCCTGGATAAGGGCTGGTTATCAGTGATTAGGACGAAATGTCTACCATAAAGATAATCGAAAATTTGAGAAAATCCAAATACGATTGCTAAAGCTTCTCGGTCAAGTTGAGAGTAATTTCTTTCAGCTTCTGTTAAGCGAAAGCCATTGGCTTTTCTACATCATCGATGGTATGTGATAAGATAGCAGCAACTCCGACTGGACTAGCATATGTCGCCAGTGTAACAGGTAATTCAGGATTGAAAGGTACTAACACTCTTTCACTGGATATCTCTTCTTTAAGCTTAATGAAAGCCTGCTCACTTTCTTTATTCCAGCAAAATTTCTGATGTTTCCTCAGAAGCCTGCGTAAAGGGTAAGTAATGGTCGAAACGTTTGGTATGAATCGAGAATAATAAGTTACCATACCTAAAAATTGGCGCAGGTCTTGAACATTCTTCGGTCGTGGCATGCGTGTTATAGCTTCAACTTTTGTAGGTGATCGTGATATTTTATTGTTTTCTATTACATGACCTAAATATTCAATTTTTGTTCGAAAAAATTCACATTTCGTGCTATTCACGTGTAAATCGTAGTCACGTAATCTTTCTAAACCTGCAAGGAGGTTCTTTGAGCATTCTTCTTTGGTTTTACCATGAACGACAATATCATCGAAATAAGCGATGGTTTTTGGTAAACCCTTCAGGATTTGATCAATTACCTGGTTACATTCAGCAGGTGCAGCTTTAATTCCAAAGCTTAACCTATTCATCCTGTACGTCCCTCGATGTGTCTAAATAAAGTTTGGATAATGCTGCTCTCATCATCAGTTTTTAAGTGAAGATATGCTTTAAACAAGTCTAACTTGCAGAAATACTTCCTAAGACTGTTTAATACTTCATCGATTTTCTTTATTGGATAATTTGCATTCATCAACAGATCGTTAACTCCAACTTTATAGTGAACACAGAGTCGAACTGTTCCATCCGCTTTAGGAATTACAACAAACGGTGATCCCCAATCGCTTGTAATTGATTTAGATATTATTCTAGCTGCTTCGAGATCATCAAGTTCTTTTTCAACTTTTTCTCGTAAAGCATAGGGTACATTTCGTTCAGGAGTGTAACTAGGCTTTGCTCCATCACGTAACTTAAGTTTGATTAAGAAATTTGGTACACAACCAACCTTTTGTTCGAACACTTCTGGAAAAGATTTATAATCTCAGAGACATCATTGATTGCAGCGATTTTATTTCCTATTCTATTTTGGGGGTTGTTTTCTGTATCGATTTCATGTAGATTGATTTTTAATTGTCTAACCCATACTCTGCCTAGAAGAGGATCATACCCATCAGGAATGACATATAAATCTTTATTAGATATACACCCTTTATATTCAACCTTCACTCGCACTTTCCCTAAGGGCACAAACATATTTTCAGTATATGATCTAAAAACAATATTTGTTGATTCAAACTGTTCCTTGAGACCTAACCTTTTAAATTGACATTCTGGTATGAGAGTATATCCTGCTCCTGTGTCGACTTCCAAATTTTTGATAGCGATTATCGATTTTTAATGTAGTAAAATGTTTCTTAGCCTCAGGGACAGAATCTAAGATATGGTTGTCGTAAATATCAACAATCGTGTTTATGTTATTATTTTCATATGTTTTCATTTGATTAAGTGATATTCTTGGACTATTTGATCGTTTAGCATTAAGTAATGTCTTGATACAGACCCTTTGTACATGTCCAGTTGATTTACACGACTTACACTTCATTTTTCGAAATCAATTTGATTTTGTTTGGATTTCATGCGCTGATATGAAAAAGCCTCTTTTTTTCTTTATGTTTTCAGTGTTAAAGGATGTTTTCACGTATTTCGATTGCCTATTACTTTTGGAGACTTTATTGATATCCTCTGAGATAGATGTACTGGTGTTTAAAGTTTTTGATAACTCGCGATTGTCAATTTTTGAGGCTTCAAGTGCAATAGCTTTATCAACAATTTCGTTCAAAATTTTTATTTTGATTGCAAGATTTGCTCTTTGATCCAGCTATCTTTAATGCCACGAATAAATTGTGCTCTAAGGAAAATATCAGCAACAGATACATTTTTACTGCATTCACAGTCAACAGTAAACTCGCATTCGGAAATATCACGCCGTAATTCTGCCACATATTCGGAAATAGAACTGTCCTGTTTTTGATAAGTTGACAAAAAGTAATGTTGTGAAACTAAAGGATTTTTCTTTGGTGCTAAATGATTTTCTAACACTTTAAGTAGTTCATCATATTCTAATTCACTGGGAGCCTTTGGCGCAATAACAGCCGCCAAGATATTGTAATTTGATGCTCCTATAGAATTTAACAAAATTTGTGCGCTTTTATATTTATCATGAAAAATATCTTTCATCATTAAATAATTTTCGAAACGTTGACGATAATATTTAAAATTTTCTTTCTTATTATCAAAACATTCAAAAGGAGGAATAGGGGAAATGTTAACAACTGGAATCTTTGTTGAGTTAGTATTACTGCTATTATTAGCCAATTCAGATTTGTCTCTTGACAACAATTGTTCAATAAGCATTTGTTGGCCCCGATTGACAGTATCAAGCAATTTCTGAAATTCTTCTGATCCATTATGTATTTAAAATGTAAATTATAACTTTTTTTAATAAATAAGTACATTGTATATAAAAATTAGTAAGTTGAATTGAAAATGAAACAACTTTACCTCGTCGCCAAAACTGTTGTGACTGTGGTGGCGAGTAGCCGCGTATTGATGAAGATAATGATGAACTTCTATAAACATTTAATTAACATTTAGCACCATACATTAATTTATATACATATATACAAATTTTAAAGAACATTTTGATGTATTTTGATAGTCGATAATATTGTTCATGGAAATAGTCAAATCGATGTAAATAGAATAGAACAGAATAAGTTTTTATCGATGTTGCCAAATTCCTTTTTGGAAAGTACAAAACTCGGGAGAAATAGAAATAAGTAACTAAGGAGGATACAATAGTAATAGTTTGTGTAATGCGTGTTTTGTTAGCTGTAATTGTTCTTCGCACTTCATCAAATTTTGTGTAAAAAATTAGAAGTATAACTCGTGACAATTTATGGCCTTATCGTAATTCTTCTTCCTGCTAAATACAACAGAAATGGCGAAGAGATCAAAAAAGAAAAACATAAAAACGCTATTTTATTCTGTAGCATTTAATTTGCAATTTACAATATTCATTTAATGAAACGTGCTGTTTTTCATAAAGAAAGAAGAAAAAAAGTTTTACCATCGTCAATCTACGAATGAAAAAGAGGAGAAAGAAATATATTCTTAACATTAGTTTATAAACAAATCTAAATTTCTCATAAAGAGAAAATGTGTTACTTCAAATGAATCAACCACTGGATAACGAGACGGCGGTTGTTGAAAATGTATTATTATGTCTATTATTTATTTTATGAATATTATTATTATTGGATGGCAACGTTGGTTAAAAAAAATAATAAGATATTTGGTCTCGTTTAATCGAGAGCTCGTATGTATTAAAATTTTTAGAATAAGTAATTTTCTGTTTTTGAACAGTTGTTGAAAATGTATTATTATATCTATTATTTATTTTATGAATATTATTATTATTGGATGGCAACGTTAGTTAACAAAAAAATATGATACTTGGTCTCGTTTAATCAAGAGCTCGTGTGTATTAAAATTTTTAGAATAAGTAATTTACTGTTTTAGAGCAGTAGGTTTTTTCCATTGGGAATAAAGTTTTTTTTTGTATTTTTTAAATGATTTCTCTTTGTAAATAATATTCAACGTAGCTGTGTCTTTTTTAACTGATATTTGAATTTTAAGAAGAAACGCAGTACGTGTTATTCAATTGAGTAGCCGCTTTGAAGATAAAAGTGTGAATATTTCATTTACTGGCGTCCGTAGATAACACTAGTTTTTAGAAAGCAGAAGAAAACGGTGATTTTTTCTTAAGTAGCTTTAACATTTGTGGCGTCCGCGACAGGATATAGCAACATGTTTCAAGCAATAAAAGGATTTAAGAAAGATGTTTTGATATATGTGGCGTCTGAAATTGGCGAAGAAGTACCAGCCAATGTTACTATTTCAGGTTTAAAAAATATTATATTGAACAGTGAAGAATACAAGAAAGATGCTGAATTTGTTCAAGTACTATTAGGAAATGCTGTTGCCGAGCGAAAATTACAAGAGCAAGAAGAAAAAATGAAACAAGATAATGAATTTGAAAAAATGAAACAAGATAAAGAATTTGAATTTGAAAAAATGAAATTTGAATCTGAAAAAATGACAGTTGAAGCTGAAAAGGAAATCGAGCTCGCTAGAATTCAAGCTCAAAGTCGAGGTGAATCTGTTCCACTAAATTATGTACCTGATTTAAGCAATTCAAAAAGGAAATTTACGTTGCCAAGATTGGAATTTAGGCAATATGGCGATGACTTAAAAGATAGGCTTCCTTTTTGGAGTCAGTTTGAGCAGGTGCATAAAGATGAAGATATCGCACCGGAAGATAAATTTCAGTATTTAGTGCAAGCCACGGTTGCTGGTTCCCGTGCAAGAGAAGTAGTTGAAAGTTTTCCGCCAACTGGCGCCAATTATGAAAAAGCGATCGAAAGCCTGAAATCTTGCTTTGGAAGAGAGGACCTCTTAGTCGAAGTATACGTTAGACAGTTACTAAAATTAATTATTTCTGTTCAAATTAAGGAAATGTTTTCATTAACTTCTCTGTATGACAAACTTGAATTGTATCTACGTGCATTGGAAACATTAGGTGTAACCACGGATAAATGTGCATCTATATTGTATCCCATGGTTGAATCTTGTTTCCCAGCTGATTTTTTAAAGGCTTGGAATCGTAGTAACATTTCTCATTCAAACACTGATGCTAAAGAGAAGTTGAATAATTTAATGGAATTTCTCAAAAAAGAAGTTGAAGGCGAAGAAAGGATATCTTTGGCAGTAGCTGGTTTCGGTTTAGGAAAGAGCCAAGAGAACAAACCTTTAAAAAGGAAGCAATGCAATCCGCGATTGTAATGAAATGCTCGCCCTCTGGTGGGCTAAGGTGAAATTATCACACCACTGATAGCTTTCACACTGAATCAATGATAGAACAACAAGAAAGCAGAATAATAAATACACGTGGCAATTATTACACGTGGCAATATTTACTAACAACTGCAGTTGAGAGAGCGCCATCTATCGATCATTACAAACGCGGATTTTGAAAATTTGAAAAGTAAAGTACCTACTGCTGCGGGTTTATTAACGGCCACTTCAAATAGAGAGGTGAAGAAATCTTGCGTTTTTTGTGATGGCAAACATTCAAGTTCAGATTGTTTTTCAGCTCAGAAAATGAGTTTAGCAGAAAAACAAAAAATAATTAAAGATAAGCGTTGTTGCTTTGCCTGTTTATCGCCAACTCACACTGTTAAGAAATGCCGAACAGTTCTAAAGTGTGTGATCTGTTCTAAAAAGCATTTTCCTCTAATGTGTGATGTACTTGATTCAGAAAAAAGGGCTGTGGAAAAGAAGGAAGAAAAATCTGCAGAAAATGATGTTAGTATGCCCAATTTCAACAAACGAAGTCCAAAGATATTTCTTCAAACCGTGAAAGCCAAATTGATCTCTGGCATTAAACAGAAAACTGTGAGATTGCTCTTTGATTCCGCGTCGCATAAGTCGTATATTCTGGAAAGTGTAGCCAAAGAAGTGAATTATATACCTATTCGCCAAGAGTAAAAGGTTCATTCCCTTTTTGGCGGCGTTATCACTAACGAGGTCAAGCATAACTGCTATAAAGTGACATTGAAACATTTGAAAGAAAATTTTGGCTGCAATTTTGAAGTTTTGGATCAGTCTACAATATGTGAAAATATTAGACCGGTTTTTAAAGGCCCTTGGATAAAAGAGTTAGAAGAAAATGAGATTAATTTAACGGACATTGGCGACAGATATGAAGCGATCGATATTCTCGTTGGAGCTGATGTCATGGGAAAAATGTTGACAGGAAAAAGAAAGGTCTTATCATCGGGTCTCGTGGCTTTAGAAACATACTTGAATTGGACCTTAATGGGAAAAGTACCGCCTGGAAAAGCCTCGGAAGAAAACTTGGCGATGTCAGTGTTATCGCTATATGTAAATGAAGCTGAAATCTCAAATCTATGGAAGTCGGATTTAATTAGAATCTATGATCCTGTTGAGAAGAAGTCCAAATACGAGATTGATATTCAGACTAAAGAGCATTTTTTAAAAACCGTGGCAATTAATAAAGAGGGCCGCTATGAAGTTTGTTTGCCATGGGCTGATGATAATTCGCCTCTACCCGACAACTTGAGTTTTTCGAAGAAGCGGCTCGAATACACAACAGCAAATCTTACAGCGATGAACATGTATGAAAAATATGAAGGTGTTCTTCTGAGCTGGATTAATGAAGGCATGATGGAGGAAGTTTCCAAGAACGAAGTAAACTCTTATGGCAATTACTTACCTCATCGTGCTGTAATAAAACCTAGTAGCAGCACTACTCCAATTCGCCCAGTGTTTGATGCTTTAGCTAGATTATCAAATTATCCTTCTTTAAACCAATGCTTGGAATGTGGTCCTAATCAAATGGAACTTATCCCGGATATTTTACTTCGATTCAGAGAAAAGGAATTTGGCATTATCGCCGACATTAGGAAAGCTTTTGTGCAAATAAGCATTCGTAAAGAGGACAGAGATTTCCTGCGTTTTTTATGGTGGGAAAACTTAGAAGAAAAGAAACTAAAAGTTTTTCGCCAAACAAGATTTGTTTTTGGTGTTAAAAGCAGTCCTTTCCTTTTGGCTGCGGTAATTGAGTATCATATTCGGCGTTGTAACGGATTTGAAGAATCTTTAAAGAAAAGGCTTTTAGAGAGTTTCTATGTAGATAATGTCGTTACCAGCGTAAATAACAAAGAAGAATTAGATAAGTTTATCGTTAATTCTAAAACTTTAATGGCCAAAGGTTGTTTTGATCTTAGAGAGTGGGAATGGTTTGGCGACTGTAATGAGACTAGTTCTAAGAAAGAGACTCAAGTATTAGGTCTTATTTGGAATAGAGTTCAGGAGATCAGAAAACTGAGTGATCCCTCATCATGGAGACATATAACGAAGGAGAAGAATGCTGCAGACTTGCCCTTCAGAAGATGCAAAACGAAGAATCTAGTCTCATCAAAATGGTAGGAGGGTCCACAATGGATGAAAGATGTTTCTGAATTTCGAACAATGATGGATTTCTCCAATCGCGATTGGAATGAGGAAGAGATTGAAAAGGAAAAACCTAGGAAAACTTGCATACTGACAAATACTGAAGCCATTGTTGGTGAAGACTGGTATTATAGATACTTTTATAGTTATGATAGAATTATTCGTCTTGTTGCAAGTATCCTTCGTTTCAAGCACAAATGCAAGAATTTAAATAGGAAGAAGCATGGCGAATTGACAGCCTCAAAAATTCATGAATCAGAAATGAAGGTTGTACTTTTAATTCAGAATGAGTCTTTTTCTCAAGAGGAAGACAAAAAGAGATTGAAAACTTTGCAAACGTTTAATGACGAGCTTGGTGTCATTCGTTTGAAGACCAAAATTATTTATCGAAAAGATAGTGAAGATTTTCTTAAACCTATTGTTCTTCCATCAAAACATGAAGTGGTAAAACGGCTAATTCATAAAGCACATGTTGAGAACTGCTATGCTGGTGTCCAGATACTATTAAATGTACTTCGAGAAAAGTATTGGATCCTAAACGGCAGAAAGGCGGTGAAAAATGTTGTAGCCAGCTGCACTGCATGCAAAAGATTTCGGTCAAAGAACTTAGACGTAATCAGTCCTCCACTTCCAGAAAACAGAGTTAAAGATGCTGCAGTTTTTCAGATAATTGGTGTTGATATGGCTGGGCCATTATTTCTCAAGGATAACAAGAAAACCTGAGTTTTAATTTTTACTTGCGCAGTATACAGAGCAGTCCATTTCTTACTGCTGCTGCAACAGATGCATTCTTAATGGCCTTCAGAAGATTTACAGCTCGCAGAGGAAGATGCTCTACTGTATACTGTGACAATGGTTCAAATTTTGTCGGAGCAGCCAACTATTTCAAGAAACTAGATTGGGAACGCATACGAAAACATGGAGTTGTCAACTCTGTTGATTGGAAGTTCAATCCCTCAACTGCTGCTTGGTGGGGCGGATGGTGGGAGAGATTAATTCGAATTCTAAAAGATCTCTTGAAAAGAGTATTCGGACTGGCACGTCTCGATTACGAAGAAATTATGACGGTTTTAGCTGAGGGTGAGAGGGTAATCAACTCAAGACCTCTTACTTACATCTGTGAAGAGGATGCTGTAAAACCTATTTCGCCATCGATGTTCATCCAAGATATGCATGCATGCAGTCTTCCTGATTTGGATGCTGTTGAGCAAAATTTGTTGTGTAAAAGGCTCAAATACAGACAAACCATTCTCAGAGATTTACGAAGCCGTTTTAGATCTGAGTATCTTGGTGCTCTTATTCTACGAAAAAGAAAAAGCAAAATGCCAGCCAAACCTACGGTTACTGTTGGCGAAATTGTTATGGTGGGAGCCTATAATAAAAAAAAGAATCTACTGGCATTTAGGTGGTATCACTGAGGTTATACCAGGTAAAGACGGACAAGTACCTTGTTAAAGTGCAAACTTCCCAAAAGGAGCTCTTACGCCGATTCAGAGTTAATACAACTGACATGCATACAGCCTTCGATGTAAAATGTAAAATTTTAAAATTTGACTGCCATCGAATGAGCATGTGACGCTTCGGCGCATCTTAACTGCGCAACTGGCAGAATATTAAAAATGAGAAATTTTTATTCCAGGTCATAAATTCTTCGAGAATCCTATTCCATCTACTCAGATAGACGGTAACTATGCCTCGTATACAGATGTGCAAACAATATACGCAGATGTCAGCATTTGAGAGAGGTAAGTAGTTGGTCTAAAAGAAACCGGTTGATCCAATCTGCAAATTGTTTGACAGTTGGATAGGAGCGATGCAATTATTAGATGATATTGACAGGAATGGGTGAACTATGGCCGAACGCTGCGTCAGGGAAAAAGCGATCGGCTTAGAGAATAGAGAGAACGGGAGAACCGATCAATCATAAGAGCGTTACTCAAAGCACCAATTTATCATTATCATCGATCCTACGTGCAACTGTTACTTCTGTGACTTCAAAGACCATTAATAGGCGTCTAAGAGAAATGGGGTTGAGCTCACAGAGCCCCCTTTGCCGACTACTATTAAAATTTGTGTACCGACAAGCACGTTTCAGTGATATTAGGATCGTTCGAACTGGAATGTCACTGAATGGAGTAGAACTGTCTTCAGTGATGAGTTTTACTCCAATTTGAGCCCCAATTACAGCGAAGAAGCGTCTAGAGACTCCCCGAAAAAAGGGGTGATTCCAACCTGACCGTCGCTAGCTATGCGGCCCAACAACCAAGAGTGATGGTCCGGAATGTCATTTTATATCATAGCAGGACCCCATTGGTTGTCCTCCGTGGCATCTTTACAGTATAGCGGTATGTCGACGACATTCTACGTCCCATTGAGTTTCCCTTCATATCGCGCAATCCTGATCGTCTATTTAAGCATTATAATGCCCGTCCGCGAGCAGAGATAGTTTCTGTTGCTTCTTTTCTGCTTGTCTAACATTATTTTGACCAGTAAAGTCGCCAGATTTCTCTCCCACTGAGGATGTTTGGAGCATCATGTAAAGGGTCCTACAGCCAGCTCGGGATTTTCCAATCTAACGCATCAATTCGACAGAATTTGGCATGATATCTCGCAGGAGCACATCTGCCAAAACTATCAATTAATGCCAATCCGAATAACTGCTTACATAAGGGTCAGAAATGGACCAATGTGTTATTGACTTGTTTGCTTTGTGAGATCATTTCTCTAGATTAAATCATCCAAATTTTCTAAAACTGTATCATTTATTTTTCTCCACATGTACATCACAACTACCAATTTTTATCTCATTTGGGTAACTCCTTCTTGGTGCGTCTTTTTTTTTTTTTTTTTGGTTATAGAGTATATTTTAAATTAAATTATTTGTTTTATAAAACATATGTATGTTACTTTTTTACTTTTATTTTTTTAACGAGTGTGCCAATTAATAAGATTTTAATCAGGAGTTAAAGAATATATGTTTATTTAAGTATGAAGAAAGTTCTATTTAGACTTAAGGTAGGTGAGCCAAAGGCGGCTAGTGTTCCTAAAGTAGCCCATCCCTTAAAGAGGTTTAATTTCATTTATAATCACAAAATGGTGCTACTACATACATTGTAAATCTCCAACGTACAGTATGTGATTGAATTTGAAGAGATTATCTTGATCTACCGCTATTGTATGCAGTGATTTCACTTTAGAGAAGTAGTCGTTTTAATTTCCAGGTAAGAAGATGTTTTAATTTACATGCGTTTAAGTTTTTAGAATTTTGAGCTTTGATATGTTTTTGGAATTTTTTTTCTTTCTCTTTAATCACATCAACTTAATTTCTAATAAATTTATCAGATTAAAAGTCGACCCTATGCATGATCTCAAGGTGACCCAGAGATCGGGCGACATTGGAACAGATGGGCCAACTTAGCAAATAAACACAGAAATAAATTTAAAAATGGTAACTTTCCTATTTCTGTTCAAATATCTGAAAAAAAACATATTATTATTTATTCTCCAACATTTTCCCCACTAATGAGGACACCAGAGGTCTCCCGAAAGAAGTCGTTGAATCCCAGAATAAAAATCCTAAACTATTTAGCACAAATTGTGGTTGAATGTCTCTTTGTGTTAAAAGATATATAAAAATAAAAATCAGAAAAATAACAAAAGAGCGTCTTAAGCACATTTTAAAAGTGCTTTTAATACAGTCGGCAGAAAAATTATTGAAGCACTAGCAATAAATACTACTTAAAAGATGGGCAACTAATACTGTTTTTTTAAAGTAAATATTTGTCGAGTCTTGATCTTAGTCAAATATTTTTTATAAAAAAGTAAGTTGATGATAAAAATTAGCGATCAAACTAAAAAAAAAAAAAAAAAAAAAAAAAAAAAAAAAATGCGTGCATGAAAAGTGTGGATATGTACTTCAATAACTTTGCTGGCGACTGTATATGTGCCACCTTTGGAACAGTAAGTGTCAAAGGGGGTCCACAAGCCACAATTTTGAAATTGTATTATAAAAATCCCTTTTCGGCAAGCTTAAAGGCAAAGGTAGATTCCTTTACGTTAATGTTACAAAAGTAAAGAAATATTACATTGGATTTAACACATACTTAGTCAATGGCTTTGTTCCCGCACATTGCATTATTTACGTCGCTATTCTATTTTTAAGAAATTTAATTATCAACTATTACTATTCATTCTGCTAAAATTTTAGGCTAGATTTATTGGTCAGTAAATGTTTCAAGTTTTTTAAATCCAAGCTCATAATCATTCAACAAATAAAAGCCATAAAGATATACAATTTGGTGACAAAACTTGCGACATAGCAATGGAATTTGTGATTTGGTGCCAAAATTTGATAGTTGACGACGAAATTTTTGACTTGACGACGGAATTAGTTATTTTATGACAAAATTTGGCGAGCTTGGCGATGAAAAATGGAAGCTTTGGGCTTTGGCGTCATTATATTTTCTTCCCACGCAAAAACCTCATCTCTCTCCACAGACCAATATCTTGTTTTCCATAAGATAAAAAGTGAAAGGAAGCTGTAACGTATTACTCTCAATACGCAAGCGAAGTGTGACGTCACTGACCGCCCGGGGATTCAAGAAAAATATTTCCGATGTTAATCGCCCATTGAATTTTTTTGTAAAAAATTATTAAAAATCGAGGAAAATTATTTCCCGATTTTAATCCCCATATTTGCATATAGATATGTATTAGTTATCTCGTGCATGTGTTAGATTGAGTTATTTGCTGTCAATTTGACAAAATTTAAATTTTAAATTTCAAAACTCTATCGTCCCTGGCGTTTTTTTTTTTAATTTGGCGATCAAAAACGTAATACGAAAATATACATGCCAGATGTATATTTTCGTAATATATTACGAAATATTGTTTCACATTATTCCTTACTCTCTTAGTATAAGTTGTTAAAATAAACATGATTTTTGAAATTAATAAAATATGTTCGCCAGATAAGTTGGCATATTTTTTCCGACAAGGATGACAGATATGAAATCTATTCCGCTGCAACACATTAGTATCTTATATCAGATACTTTATTTAGACATTTGAAAAAAAATTTGACTTCAAATTACGATATAATATTTATCATTTTCCTTTTTATTAGTATACTAGCAGGCTTTGCCCGCTTCGCTGGTCACTATATTTAAAGGAAACTCTTTTCTATATAGTTTTATGAAAAAATAATAATAATAATAATACTGAAATCGCTCAAAAGTTCGCTTTGGGTTCCCGCTACCTTCGGCAGCGTCTTGTTCGTCCTGGCATTCTGAAATACCTGTCCCTATTGCCTGCGACAATGACTTACCCGTGGCCTTCCATTTAGGTGCTTATCTAGGTGCTTATATATGACAATTTCGATACGGACAGTATCGAAAATTTTAAAGTAGCCCTTTATATTTGAATCCTAGTTATATATGAGCAACATTATACGTGATGTACATAATATTTGCTTTCAAATTATTCTCTATATTTATTTTATTTAATCGATCAACCATAGAATGACAGCAATTTCAAGCCAAATATAATATTACAATATGCTATAATCGGCTACTTCTATCGCATGAGACAATTATTATTATTTTGTGGTTATATATACTTCAAGCTTAGTTAATAGTAGTTGGTATATAGAAAAATAAATAAATTTGTCCCGTCAGGTTTTATAAATTTCATAAGAAAGAGGATAAAATATTTCTTACCCGACAGGTCTTGTTCTTTTTCGCCGGCTTATTCTAAGTAATCACAAAAGAGTTGAAATGAACACAGCTGAAGTTTCACGACACAAACGTTTAATTAGACGCACTATTTACATTTTATGTACATAATTGTTTCATTAATATCTGCAGCTATCACAATATTTAATATTAGCTGCCAAGCATTTAATATTAGCTGTCGAGCGTCAAAAGAACGCTCTTCCATATCCTTGCGGATTCACAATCCTTCTTTTACAACAGAAAAACAAAACTTTTTATCATCAGAAAAAAACATGTTGCCAATCAATAAACATAAAAAAGGCAGACGATCTCCAGTGAAAGAACAGCCCGCCTCCTGACGGCAAGAATGTGTCATCCTCCCACCTTTGATTTTGGCAATCTTGTACAAAATCAAACTAAAAAAGAGAAAAAAGACATATTAATAAACATTACATCAAGCAAAAATGAAAAGGAACAGAGAGAAAAGGAAAAAAAAAAAAAAAAAGGTAAATAAAGTTCTATCAGTCAATTATAAATTCAGTCTATCTGGAGCTCTAATGGATCTACCCCTCCTGGTAAATCGTGGTTTTTCGTCAGTTATCTCAACAGATTTCTTGACATTCTTTGAAACAGTTCTAGACAGTTCAGAGGGATCAGGGCATCTTTTCGGTGTAGAACGAGTAGGTATCAAAGTTCCATTTGCAGCATACTTTGCACGAAAATCACTAGATTCATCAGAAGAGATCTCTAACGGATAAAGTCTTTGAACTGGGCGTATCAAAAACCCATTTCCTGTCTTGATTTTTGCCACTCGAACTATTCCGTCTTTACCAGGATACGTTTCCACAACTCTGGCTAATGGCCAGTTGATTCTTTTTTGATTATCATGACCGACGAGAACTATGTCTCCTACAGCAATTTTTTTGTCAGTCTTAGCGATACCCTTTGAATTTTTTAATTGTCCTAGATATTCAATTCTGAATCTTTTCCGTAAATCTTTCTTCAATTTTAGCAAATATCGAAGTTCGATATTTACTAGATAACTTCGAAAATTCACATTTTCGAAGTTATCTAGGTCAGGAAGACCAGTTTCTTTAATTCCTTGCAAAAACATGCTCGGAGTCAATGGAATTAAATCATCGGGATCCTCAGAAATAGTAGTTAATGGTCTGGAATTCATCAAACATTCGATATCACATATAATTGTGTAAAGTTCTTCAAAATCTAGAGCTGCTCGTCCTAATACTCTTCTCAAAATTTGCTTTGTACAGCCTATTAAGCGTTCCCACCAGCCACCCCACCATGGTGAAGCTGGGGGGATAAACTTCCATATTATGTTCTGTACTAGGGCTTCCTTCCGTATTTTTGCAAGTATAGGATCAGTAAATAGCTTCGAAGCTCCTGAAAATTTTGTGCCTCGATCGCTGTATATTACAGAAGGTCGACCCCTTCTCGCAACAAATCTTCGCAGGGTTTGCAAAAATGCTTCAGAGGATAATGATGTTAATAATTCAAGATGTACCGCTCTGTAAACAGCGCAGGTGTACAGCACAATCCAACATTTTTTACCATTTTTCAAGTACAAAGGTCCGGCTAAATCAACCCCGGTAATTTCAAAGATAGCAGCATCTCTGATCCTGTCTTCCGGCAAGGCGGTGATTTCAGGCTGAACAGAATTTACGGTGAAGCGTTTGCATCTTATACAACGTAAGGTAACTTGCCGTATGGACTTTCTGCACCTGAGAATCCAATATTTTTCTCGAAGATGGTTCATTAATATTTGTACTCCTGCGTGGTTTAATTCGTTATGTTTCCATTCTATCAATTTCTGCACGATGTAATGATTTCCTGGTAAAATGTTAGGCAAACGAAAGTCTGTATTATCTTTACTTCTAAGTATAAGAGACTTTACCCTTAGAAGGCCATCTTTGTCAACGGTGGGATGAAGTTTTCGTAAACGATCATCTATTCCTTTAGGAAAGTCTTCCCTTTGAACCATCTTTAACAGGATTAATTCAGCATGTTTAAGTTCTTTATTCGTAAGATCCCCAGAATTTCGTTTAGAATGATTTCGAAGATTCGAGATGAATCTGTATATCCATGCCGTAACTCTTAATAATTTCACGTAAGACGAGTATCTCTCATAAAACTTCTCAGTAGTTTCAGTACTTAGAGCAGAAATGATCGACCTTTTTTTCTCTGAATTGACAATCTGTATTTTGGGTGAAATTTCTTGTCTCGGCCATTGACTCGTTGGTGTCTTCAAAAATTCCGGACCCTCCCACCAAAGGGATTTGAGTAAAGCATCAGCATTGCAACCTCTTGATGGAAGGTCAGCTGGATTTAAGTTACCCGGGACGTATCTCCAGTCGTTGGGATGACTCAAAGATCTTATTTCTCTGGTACGATTCAGCACAAATACTCCCCATGGTTCTTGATTTTTTATCCAGAACAATGCGTTCATGGAGTCAGACCAATAGAAAGTTTGAACTTGGCTGTCACAGAAGTCTCCTTTTATAGAATTCATTAATCTAACACCTAAACAACATGCTAATAATTCTAGTCTCGGTATGGAGACTGATTTCAAGGGTGCTACTCGAGCACGAGCTTGAACCAATTGACATCTCACATGAAAATTATTTTCTTCTCTGATATATATACAAGTTGCATAAGCGTGGCTTGACGCATCACAAAACACATGGAATGACACATTTGTATTTAGAGCATGATTTTCTAATATCCTTCTAGGGATTCTAATGCCTTCCAAGCATTTTAATGCATTTTCCCATTTCAGAAATTTTTTCTCGATGTCATCTGGTAGCTTGGCATCCCAGGGCAGTTTCCTACGCCAACATTCTTGCATTATGATCTTTGCAATTAAAGTGACAGGACAGAGAAACCCAATGGGGTCAAAAATCTTACTTGCTAAGGACAGGATAAATCGCTTACTTAGATTTGCATTTTCGCACTCTTCAAACCTTAAACTACAGTATAGAGTATCTTCCAGAATATTCCAATTTAAGCCCAAAACTGAGACAGTCTCTGGAAAATCTTCTTCAGGAATTCCGTACACACTTGGTGGTAGACCATTACCTATCCATCCTCTAAGATCAAAACATCCCGCTGACATGATTTCTTTAGATTGTGCCATAAAATTAACTACTTCTTCTTCGGAACTGCAACTTGTAACACAATTGTCAACATACATAGAGTTTTTAAGTTTAGAAGCAGTCTCTTGCAAATAATCTGGAACATTACTTAGGTGGAAATTTAGAGTAGCTCCTAAAAGAAATGGGCTGCAGTTTACCCCAAATACTATTCGACGATGTCTGTAAATCTTCACTTTATTAGGATCACCGCCCTCCCACCACAGAAATCTTAGAAAATCACAATCTTCTTCATTTATTCTTATTTGTAGAAATGCTTTGCGAATGTCTGATACTACCCCATACTTTTTCAAACGAAATTTATTCAAAATGTTAGGAATCAACTCCATGTAGTTTGGACCTTTAGCTAGGCAATCGTTCAAAGAGTAACTGTTCTTTTCTTTTGCAGAAGCATCGAAAACAGGACGAATTGTTGTCGTTGAATGCTCTTTTATAACTGCTCTATGAGGCAGATGATGGCAATCTATCTTCTCGAATTCATCAGTATTTACTTCTTCAATTATTTCTTCACCAAGCCACTGACAAAAAACTTCTTCATAATCTTCAATAAGACCCTTATTCTTCAGAGTCCTCACAGTTGATTTTAGCCTTCGTTCAGCAATTGTTTTGTTATCTGGGAGTTCTTGGTGTCCTTCTATCCATGGTAATTTTACAACATAGCGTCCGTCATCATCTCTACTTAGAGTTTTCTCAAAATGATTTTTGGATGCTTCTTCAAGTTCTTCCTTTGACTGTTTCTCTGCAGGATCCTTAATTCCTAGGACATCTAGTTCCCACAGATCAGAAATTTTTACTTCTCTAGCTAACATCGAAGTGACTACAAGGTTTTCAGTATCTTCAGTAAACTTCTTAGTGCGTCCCATAACAGTCCAACCTAGCCTTGTTTCAATAGCGGTCAGGCCGGATTTCAGATTCTTCAGCTTTCCTGTCATTAATTTGCCAGCTACATCTGCACCTATAAGGAGCTCTATGGGGTTAAGGCAATCTTCTAAATATATCCCCGTACCTGATAAATCATCTTCACACAGTTCTTGGGTGACTGGTGGCATAGTAAAACAAATTGTAGGCTGACTCAAAACTTCAAAATTGCAACGATAAGTTTCGCTGACATCAGAAAGGTAAGCTTTGTAAACATTGTGTGTCAAAGTATTCGTGTTCGAACCACCAAATAAGGAATGCTTCAGTTTTTCTTTTCTTATTGGCTTGTATCCAATCTTTTTTGCAGTGTTTTCTAAGATGTAAGACCTTTGGGAAGCGGAATCAATAATCGCCCGAATTTTTAAAATTCTGTTTTCACCTCTTAAATTAATCACGAGTGTCTGTAGCAAAACACTGGGAGTTGATGAAACATTTGATAATGTTGTATCTTGATCGGAAGTATTCTTGTCATTTTTAACCATTTGTGCGTGCGCAGCTGATTTCGGATCATTCTTACAGAGAAGAGTATAGTGGGGTTTCCCACAAATCGCACAGTTACATCTACTTCTACACGAACTAGAAATGTGGTTCAATTTTAAACATTTAAAGCAGCCTCCCCGTTTCATAACATTTTGTTTTCTTTGATCATAAGTCAAGTTTGCTACTTTTCTACATTCCGCACTTAGATGTGGCTTATCGCAGAACACGCACTCTTGCTCTCGGTTTTGTTTACTTTGGGACGAGGTTAAAAGTTTCATACCTGTTGGAATAATTTTATTGTGTGTTAGAAAATTTTTAGATTTCATTGTGTTAAATTTCTTGGGTTTGTTTTCAAAACCAAATCCACTTGTCGCTAAATTAATTTTTTCTTCACCTTGAATTTCATTACGTAAGAACTGCATTAAAGTTTCTAATTTATTAAAAGATTTATCTTCCGAACTAAGAGAAACAGAATTCAAGTGTCTTTCCCAAATACGCAAAAGATCTATTGGTAAACAAGATTCAACTAATGGGTATAACATTGAGGCATATTTATCGCTTGTTACACCAAGCATTTTTAAAGATCGTAACTGTGTTTCTAATTTATCATAAAGCTTCACAATTGGTAATTTATGTTCCTGATTTACAGTATTACTTAGCACAAGGCTTAATAATTCCCTAACATAAACTTCAATTAGTACATCTTCCCTGCCAAATCTTGTATGTAAACAATCAACCGCTTGTGAATAGTTCTCAGCTGTTACGGGAAAAGATTCTACGACTTCTCTGGCTCTAGACCCCTTTTGAGTAGATTGAAGTAGATACTGAAATTTATCTACCTCCGAAATATTTGGATCTTCATGAATTTTCTTAAATAATCCCCAAAATGATAACCAGTCCTTTAAATTACCATCAAACTTTTGTAATTCAATTTTTGGTAACTTAAAACTTCTTTTAGAATTACTCTCGTTTTCAAGTACACTTGAATTTAAATCCGAAGGTAAATTTATTCTACGTTCAAGTTTTGTTTTTAAATCAATATAAGTACTACTATAATTATCAGCACTTTCGATTTCGCTATCCAACATGGTCTGAGTACATTTTTCATCAACTTGTAAAATTTGAAGAATTTCTTTATCAAGCGTTTCAACTCTGGAATATTTTTCTTGTAACTGTGCTAAGAACCCAGCACAAGAATCGATGTCACAAGTTTCAGTTTCTAAAAGGTTTTTTACCTTTTCAGTAAATTTTGTAAAGGTACCTCGATAAGAACAGCGTAATTTAGTTGCGGCTTCCATAATTCAAATAAAGACTGATAAAATAATAAACAAACACTTCAAATCAAAGCTTCATAAAACGAGAACAAAAAATATTCCGAAATCGAAAGTAATTCTGGGAAGAAATTTTAGAATTCTAAATAATGTTTTGAGAACAAAAACATTCAATTTTCGAAACTCTTTGATTCAAAATAACAATTTTCATATAAAATAATAATCTTCTTTATTAAATCAAAATATGCAAAATCAATGTAAAATCAAAATATGCATTCATAGAATATGTATTAACATTTTCTTCAACATAAACAAATTCTTCATATTGTTCCAAATATCAAATGAGCAGTTCAAAAATAAACATACATTTTATGTTTTCAAAATTATTCTCAATAATACTTACAAAAAGTATTTCAAACTTTTAATGTTATCTTCTCATAAAAATGAGATCATATTTCAATTAGAATAAGTTATATTCTATTTCTATACTTTATTCATTAGAACAAATTAGAATTTATTACTTAGAACAAATTTTTCTACCGGCGTCCCTGTGAACGGGCGCCATTAAATGTCCCGTCAGGTTTTATAAATTTCATAAGAAAGAGGATAAAATATTTCTTACCCGACAGGTCTTGTTCTTTTTCGCCGGCTTATTCTAAGTAATCACAAAAGAGTTGAAATGAACACAGCTGAAGTTTCACGACACAAACGTTTAATTAGACGCACTATTTACATTTTATGTACATAATTGTTTCATTAATATCTGCAGCTATCACAATATTTAATATTAGCTGCCAAGCATTTAATATTAGCTGTCGAGCGTCAAAAGAACGCTCTTCCATATCCTTGCGGATTCACAATCCTTCTTTTACAACAGAAAAACAAAACTTTTTATCATCAGAAAAAAACATGTTGCCAATCAATAAACATAAAAAAGGCAGACGATCTCCAGTGGAAGAACAGCCCGCCTCCTGACGGCAAGAATGGGTCAAAATTAATATGTAAACTTGATCATGGTACAGCCTTAATGCCCTTGGCGACTTTTAAATTTTTTTTGCCGTTTTAGACCAAAATATAATTTATGCGATTATTGTTCCTACGCAAGCGAAGTGTGACGTCACTGACCGTCCGTGGATGCAAGAAATAATTTCCTATGTTAATCGTCCATTAGATTTTTTGTAAAAAATGATTAAAAATCGAAGAAAATTATTTCCCGATTTTAATCCCCATATTTGGGTACATATATGTTTTAGTTATCATGTGCATGTGTTAGATTGAGTTATTTTGCTGTCAAATTGACAAAATTTTAATTTTAAATTCAAAACTCTGTCGTTCTTGGCGCTTATTGTATTTGGTGATCAAAAACGTAATACGAAAATATACATGCCAGATGTATATTTTCGTAATATGCATTGTACAAAATATTGTTTCATATTATTCATGGAACAACTATAGTATTTCCCCTCAGCTAGATTTGGCGATTTTTCGTTGGCGATTATGGCTAAATCATAAATCTAAAAATCATAAATCATATAGCATAAATGATAAAATCGTAAGATAAATTATAAATCATAAATCATAAATCCAAAATAAATAGCATGCAGGCTGCCATATTATATCGCAAACAATCCAGAACGACATCGTTATCGTTCAAATCGGTGCCAAAGAAAAATCGCCAAATTCAGCTGAGAGGAAATACTATAGCTGTCTTAAAATAAGTTGTTAAAATAACCATGATTTTTGAAAGGAATTAAATTATGTTCGCCAAATAATTTGGCGATATTTTATTTTTCTACCAAGGATGACCGATATCAAATCTATTCCGCTACAACATATTAGTATCTTATATTACATACTTTATTTAGACATTTGAAAACAAATTTGATTTCAAATTATGATAGAATATTTATCATTTCCCTTTCAATCAGTATATTAGTTGGATATTGTGTAAATATCATCCTTTGAAATGAAATGTTTGTGTTTTCAATCGAATATGGAAATTTGCCATTTTTTTTTTTCTAGAGTTTTGAAATTAAAAATTCAAATTTTGTCAATTTTACTACAAAAATAACTTAATATAATGCATGGACATGATAACTATTACATATCTATACCAAAATACGGGGATTAAATTCGGGAAATATTTTTCCTCGATTTTTAATATTTTTTTACAAAAAATCCAATGGGCGTTTAACACAGGAAATATTTTTCTTGCATCCACGAACGGCCAGTGACGTCATCACTTCGCTTGCGTATTTCTTTCTATCTTTTCCTTGGCGAAAAATGTCCGATCTACTTCAGCATCAAAATTATAAAAAATTGTCAAGAATTATCAATAAGAAAATACCTTTAATATATTGCTGAATTAGCGTTTATGCCAAGCGTGTTTCATCCGCCATACTACAAAAAAAAAAAAAATCTGAAGTTGAGGTATATAAAAAAATGCTGTGAAATGAAATTCAGAAGAAATATGTTAGATTTGTAATATTACTATTTTATTTTAAAATTATAAAGTGTCATTTTCTCATCGACCAATTTAAAATTTAGTAATTTCTTATTTTTCGCGTGAAAGCATATTTCATTTTATGCTGAAAACAATAAATAAATACATCTCGTAAACATTTTTTGGCAACAATTAAAAATTTAAATGGCTTATATTAAGTCAATATAAGTCAATAAGTTTATTATTTTCATATTTTAATTAATTTTAAAGATTTTTTCAAATTTTTTTTTCCTAAACCATCCCTGACCTATAAGGAAAAAACAAAAAAAGAATGATCGAAATCGGTCAAGCCGTTTACGATTTTATAAATAACATACAGACAAACATTCATTTTTATATATATAGATTAGTTGGATATTTATCCGCGATTGTATTGAAATGCTCGCCCTCTGGTGGGCTAAGGTGAAATTATCATACCACTGATAGCTTTCACGCTGAAACAATGATAGAACAACAAGAAAGCACAATAATAAATACACGTGGTAATATTTACTAACAACTGCAGTTGAGAAAGCGCCATCTATCGATCATTACAAACGCGGATTGTGTAAATATCATCCTCTGAAAAGAAATGTTTATGTTTTCAATCGAATATGGAAGTTTGCCATTTTTTTTTTCTAGACTCTTGAAATTAAAAATTCAAATTTTATCAAATTTTACAGGAAAAACAACTTAATCTAACGCACGCACACGATAACTAATATATATCGCAAGTATGGGGATTAAAATTGGGAAATAATTTTCCTCGATTTTTAATAATTTTTTACAAAAAATCCAATGGGCGATTAACATAGGAAATCTTTTTCTTGCATCCACGGATGGTCAGTAACGTCATCACTTCGCTTGCGTATTTCAATCGTAAATTTAAATACTTGCGTAAACCGGTGTTCTAAACAATTCACCACAGACGATATTTTTACCAAGACTAACGTATTATTTTAATTTTATATTTTTAAATGATTAATTAAAGCTGTTACCATGGTTTTTATATTTTCAGCTTTTTTTTTTTTTTTTTTTTTTTTTTTTTTTTAAATATATATTTATTATTATTATTATTATTATTATCGTTTGCACGTAACGTAAGCATCAGATTATAAATTTAAGCAATTAAAGCTAAAGAAAAAAGTCCGCTTCATTACATTTAACGAAAAATCACTTTTTAACTTGTAGCTTTTAAGCAATTGAAGTTATCGAAAAAGTTTAAATACAAAAGTTGTTCATTAGTGTAAGGCGGTTATTCGCCTGATTGGAAGTTTTTTCCTATTTTCAATATTAAAGAAATTATGGGCAAATGATTTCTAACCCCACTCATTTGGGGTTTCACAAAATCCCGTTACAACGAGTGTTGGACACACGTAAATAAGCCACACACTAAAATTTGTGACCTCAGCTACTATAGATTTCCACGAACGAATTTAGCGCTAAAAAGGGGGGGGGTTGAAATTTGCCCTAAAATCGAAAATCGGAAAAAATCAAAAATGAGTTTTTGCAAATACCTTCAAGAAGACGTTTTGCGGTTTTTTATTTTATATTGTTTTATATCTTTGAGCTATTACTGCTAGAATTTTATTCGAAAATCCATACATTGCTAAAATTCCCTCCGAAAATCCTTTTTACCCCCTCTCCCCTCTTAAAAATCCAAAATTCCAAAATTGCAGGAAACAATTTTTTTGTACATAAGTCTAGTCTCCCCATCTGCAATTTTTTCATCGTGAAGTAATTTGGAGCCGAGTTATGCTTATAAAGGTGTTTTTGCCTCCAGCGCCTCCGAAAATCATTGTCACCCCTTTCCCCCCTTAAAAATTCAAAATTCCAAAATCAGAGAAAATATTTTTTTTTATTCAAGTCTAGTCTCCCATCTGCAATTTCTTCACCGTGAAGTAATTTGGAGCCGAGTTATGCTTATAAATGTGTTTTTGCCTTATGCGCCTCCGAAAATCTCATTTTTACCCCCTACCCCCCCCCCTTAAAAATCCAAAATTCCAAAATCGCAGAAAATGATTTTTTCGTATTCAAGTCTAGTCTCCCCATCTACAATTTCTTCCCCGTGAAGTAATTTGGAGCCGAGTTATGCTTATAAAGTTGGTTTTTGCTTTCTGCCACCCCGGGGGGAAGAACGGGGGGGGGGTATTTCGCAAAATCCCGTCTTAGTGAGCGTCAGGGTCCTAAAATCAACCTGCTCACCAAAAATTGTTACTCTATATCTTCCATAGGATCGCCACAGCCGTGTTGAGTCAGTGAATCAGTGAGTTTACTCTTTTATATATATAGGTAACTGCTTCTTATTACTTTACCGAAACCGCCCAAGCAGGCGCTATACTTTCCATAGGGCGTAAGAAAAATAGATTTTAAAACCAAAAACAAGCATAAGTTCTAATATGCATTCTTTTTCTTTCTTTTTTCTTTTTTACACATGACAAATGTACGTGACATCTTAATGATTCTTATTACTTTATGCTTTATAACTGCCATTATACCTTTATGTCTTTCTTTACATCTTGATTCTTTATTTCATGATCTATGATCTATGTTTCTTATTACTTTATACTTTATAACCGCCATTATACCTGTAAATCTTTCTTTACATCTTGATACTTTATTTTATGATCTATGATTTTGATACTTTATATCTTATAACCGCTACTTATTACTTTATCAATACCGCCCAAGCAGGCTGGCTCAAATAATTTATAGCACCTCTAATGCAAGATGTCTTTCGCTTAAGTTTGATTTAATAAATAGAAATTATTCATTTTTTTATTGTTTATCTAACTACTAGGGTAATTTTCCAAACAAATATTAGAATTATATGTAGATAGAAATCCAAATCTTCAACACCAAATCAAAACATTCATGTGGACTAAATGCCCGCAACAAATTTATACTTGTCATTATGAAAGTTTATAATTTTCCTACTGGTGGTCACAGTTACTCCAATTTTTGTAATTCTGTGCTTTTTAAAATTAATGTAAATTTTAAATTTTCTGTGCTTGTATAAAATTAATGAGATATTCTTAAAAGATTAAAAGTCTCCCTAATAATTTTCATCAGAAAAAGATTTATTAAAATTTACAAAGTTGAAAAATACAACAACTGGTCACAATGAACTTTATGCATCACACGTCACTGCGTGTATATAAAAGTCTCTACGCCAATAGCTGAGCTTGAAATTTTTGTTTACTGCCGTATTAGCCAATACCAGTTGCTGAGATAGGTAAATACCCTCAGCTGTTGCCACTCGTGCATAAGGTCCATTGCTCCTTCTCAACTTATATTCCGATAAATAGAGAGAATACAGGAATACAGTAAGACCCCGCTTAACGCTGTTTCATTTAGCGCTGTTTCGGTTAGCGCTCTTTTATTTCAACCCGGGGATTCCCCGAAATTGTAGATAGCCTCGTTTAGCGCTGTTTCGCATTACGCACTACTTTGATGGAACGTATCCCCCGCGTTAAGCGGGGTCTTACTGTACTTTGTTTTTTAATAATTATTCCATCGGAAACAGAGAAATTGCCCCAAAGATATTAGCGATTTTAAACATTTAATTATAGCTAAAAGATATTTCTTTATTGAAAATAAAAATATATTTTGCGGAGTTAATTAATTTATTATCGGCAAAAGCTATTTAAATTTAAAGCTATTTAAATTAATTTATTATTGGCAATATAATAGCTAAAAGATATTTCTTTATTGAAAATAAAAATATATTTTGCGGAGTAAATTAATTTATTATTGGCAAATTTGAAGCTTAGTCATATGCATTGGACAAAAATGTATTTGTATCATACTTTTCTTTCAATGAACACTGTCGATGTTTTGGCAAAACCATCGATTATTTCCCACCCTAGTGGATTTCTCATTCCATATTTCCTTGTAAATTTTCCCAAAGAATGCAAATATTTCTCCATGGAATACAAAAATGTTTCCATAGGATATAAACAACAGAATATTAGTTGTCACGTGTAAAGTGTATCATGACATCACATAGATAGAGTTCATTATCACAATTCGAAGGTTTCTGTTTAATTACGAAGTTCACTTACCTATAAAACCGAAGTGGTAGGAACATCGATTGGCTGCCATAGCTCGTAAAATGCCTGTTGCAAACGTCGGATGTCTTTCTCCGTCCGCAAATGTTAAACCTTTGCCGTCATCGTTTGAAATAGCTGTATAAACACCAATATTGGCTCCATTGAGTTCCATTGTTGGGTCGTAGCCTAAATAGTTCAATTTTTTTAAATTTTTTATCTAAATAAATACGATATGAAAGCTTATTAGAAAATTACAAATCATTTTACGATATTACGAGTATATAGTTAAGTTTACGCAATTTGTTTTAACATTTAGGGAAACATTTCTATCGGTAATATTTTACATTTTGGCAGGTACAGCCGGTAACAAAAGTGTCCGAACACTAGCAAAACTTCCTATGTATAAAAAGTACACTTCATACGGTTTTGTTAAAAAAATCCTTATCGAATCATGTTCTTACAGTGACGTAAGAGCAGAATTCGACAAGGATTTATTTAACAAAACCGTATGAAGTGTACTTTTTTTACATAGGAAGTTTTGCTAGTGTTCGGACACTTTTGTTACCGACTGTACCACCATTGTTGTATAGTAATCTAATTTTTAAAAGAACTTAAATGAATTTCTGCAACGCAAATCTACACATTAATCTTTTGACAACTAGGATGTACGATGCCTTATCATATACGGCTACCAGACGTACATTGGGTACGTCATTTTTATTCGTATCTTAGTGCCGTTTTTCATTTTCTGATGAGAATTTCCGTACTCGGGTTATGTTAGACCTGTCACTCACGTTTCAGCTCATGGCATCGATCACGAGAGGAGGTCTAGCCAGTCAAAATTAAGCCGTTGCTCACGCTTGTGAGGTAGGGTGTTTCGTTTACTTTCCTTTAAAATTTCGACACGTTTTGTAATAAGTGAAATTCTTAAAATATAATCTTAGGATAGGATCAGTTGATCAAACAACATATTTTATAACCCTACAATCCAACTCGGAAATCTTACTCATGGTTCAAAAAAGTGGGTATTCATGTTACATCAAGATCTTTAGGGGTGTGTCCCAGAACGTCGCCAATTGCCTTTTCGCAGTACTAGTTCGACGTTAAAAACCCAATCAACCAACCCACCAACCATGTTGCATCAAGAATTCTTTTGGATGAATTCATTCTGCATACAAATTGTAATGGTGAAATCGCGAGATTCAAAGATTTTATAATATCCTGCTGGTTAGGAATGCTCCAGAGGGTTACAAGGAGCACAGCAGAAGAAAGTAAAACTGTTATCCAAGTCTCCATCAGTTAGTGTAAATACCAACCAAAGGTAAGTGTGTGGCAAAAATTTCCTCCGAACAACTAGATGCATATAGAAGTCACTAGATCGTGTTGCAAAGTCCACTAGTAATTTACTTTCTCCTTTGATATTTTGATTAGACAGGAAGTATCGCAAATCACCTTTGTCCTTCGACCCCATCGCATCATAGCGATGTTTGTTTTAAAATTCTTCTTTTTTTAAGAAACATCTAATAGTATTTTGTTTAATTTGATTTCTTTTAATTTGTAAATTTAATTTCATTTGCAAATAACCATGTAATTGTATTAAAATAGCAAAAAATATTATAGCCTGGCTTTGCATCGTTTGAAACTGAAAGCACTTTTTTTTTTCATGGTGAGAAGCTCTCTATTTACAATTATTGTTTGATGAGAGCTAGAATAGATTTGATCGAAATAATTTTATTTTTTATTTTTTATTTTGTGGAGCGTGGTAACAGGTTTCTCAATATATTGGATACTTGAAATGAATAAAGTAAAACGGTTTCTTACTTTTGGTTTAAGTTTAAAAAACAATATAAACGGGATAAGTTTTTTTTTTTTTTTTTTTTTTTTTTTTTTTTTTGGTTTAGATGTCTGTTTTGAAATATTTTATTTGATTTAAATACTTTTCTTAAAAGAAATTTTTCATTTGTAAACATGACATAACTAGTGAAATTAAAGTTCTCAGATTAATTAATTTAAAATTTAATATTATAATGTACTATTTAGTTAAGGATAAGATTGAATTATTTTATTTTTGTGTCAGTTTTAGTTTGTTGAAAATAAATACTTATAGGTGTAGAATTGAATTAGTATTATTTCATTAGATTTGATTTCGATCTGATAAAACATAGAATTGAACTATTATTTCGTTTTGGTTTCAGTTTCGATTTAAAAATAATGTTTAAGAATTAAATTTGATATGGTATAAACTGATAGAGAAATTTGATAGTTTGATATTGAAAACGAATATTGATCAACTTAAAGCTACTAGAATTCCGATTCGCCGCTCATTTTTAAATTTGATTAAAACGCTTGAATCTGAGTTTGTAAAAAAATCAGGACGAAATATCTTTAGATATTATCCGCGATTGTAAAGAAATGCTCTCCCTCTGGTGGGCTAAGGTGAAATTACAATTAACATGCATAGCTTTTGAATTCATCTAGACGCGATTGCTGGCCGATATTTAGTTTCACATATATTTATTGAATAAAAATGAATAAATCCAGTAAAAAAGATAACACTTACTGTTATGTGCCACAGCGTAACTCCAAAAATAAAAAAATCCAGAATTAAGCTTACATTTATTTCCAAATGAGAAATTTAAAATTTCAGTTGCTTCGGCTGATGGAATAAAAAATTAATCAGATGATTTGAAACTAATATTTGTTCAGCTTCAGCTAAAAATCTACTTCCAATCGAACGTTGAATAAACTGAAATATTTTTTCCAAAAGCAATCAATTTTCCATGATGTAATGGCGGAGAAATTAAAGCACGAATATTAAGTAGTAACACATATAGAACAAAAATTAATACACGTGGCCATTATATTTACTAACAACAGAAACTGAAAAAGCGCCATCTATCGATCATTACAAACGCGGATAGAGGAAACTTTGGCAGAACTAACTGACAAAAAGAATTATAAATTGAGTACGAAAATTGTATTCTGAATGTGAAGTAAACATTCGAGGATTAAAAAATTTAGGAGTTGAAATTAAATCGTGTAGTTGCTTATTACATGCCATTTTTATAAAACTAATACCGAAAGATTTTGTATTAGAATTCACCAAACAAGCATATACTAAAAAAGAAAATACTGTTCTGGAATTGTTAGAATTTTTAAAGAAAGAAATTGAATGTCTCGAACGAAATAAATATTTGTTTAAAGAAATGAATAACACCAATTTGTCTTCCATTAAGAAAACAGATACACATTTTCAAGAGAAAATTAATTATAAAACGACAAACAATGGGAATAACTTTCCCTCGAAACCAAAATTAGCGACAATATCTGCTTTCACAACAAGTATAACGAACAACGAGATATATAAATTAGAGTGCTGATTCAATGGATGAAGGATTTGCTTTCCGTGGTTCATGAGGAATCACGTGACATGCTCCAATAGGTTGCTGTTGGCGGGGAGGAGGGGAGCGGAGGATGATGCGCAGAACAGAACTCTTGTGTGACGGCGCTGAGCAGTTTTGGTTCAGTCGCTCATTCGAATTCGGAAGAGGTACAAGGTACCTTGGAACTATAAAACCAGAACTATTAAAACCAAATAATCTTAAATCAATTAATCTTACTTGCAGCTTTAATAATCAATCTTAAATCAGTCGTGTATCAAATAAAGTGTATTTTCAAGGATATAGTAGGTTTCAGAGTCTATGTGTTGGCAGTTATCGTTTAATAATCCCGGGATGCTGGCAGAGAGGGTAAGTAGATTTAAACTTATTCTCATTTATCCTAATACATGTTATTCTGATTTATAATTGGGTAAAAGTTGCAGAATTTGAATCTAAAATAAATTCGTTAGAAATTCTTAATCCGATATTCTAGATTTAATAGAAATTAAATCGAAATTCATAAAAATGAACTTAGTCGTAAATTCTTTGTTGGCTTCAAAGCCATAGTGGTCCGTCGATACACGGAGGCTTAATTATCTATTAATTAGATAATTAATCGTAATTCGTTAAATAAAAAAAAAAAATTGAAAATTGAAAAAATTCTTTCGTTTACGTAGGATTAAATTATCTGTATAAGAACTTTAAAGGAGGTTAAAATTAATTTGTGAAATAAATCAATAATATGAAGTTAAAGTGTTGATATAAAACGTAATTCAAAGTAGTTTCGATTTGATGCATACGTAAAAGTTTTGGTTTGAGAGAAAACGTAATTCAAAATAGTTTGGTTTTCAAACCGGAACAATTTCGGTTAGGGAATTTAAGAAATAGCTATTCATGTTAAATAATTGTTGAATAAAAAAGGTGTATGAGATTGGAAAGGGTGCATTTAATATTATTAGCTTGTTTATTTCAGTAAAAAAAAAAAAAAAATAAAAATAAAAATATTCTATATGTGTGTTTCTTTTCATTTGTTCTTATTATTATTTTTTTTTTGTTGTTGTTTTGTTTTGTTTTACTTTCTGATCTGCAGAATAATAATTTAATTCGATCGATTAATTCATATTGAAATTCAGTTATTTGTAATTGGTTTGCTCATAAGATGCGTAGAAAGGGGAGAACAAAGGCGAATGACGCCGAAAAGAGTGCGTTGTTCCCAAAATCTAATGAAGTGATAAAATTTGAAAATGTGATTAGGGAAATAGAATTTATAAAATCGAAGGTCAATGATTGCGATAAAAGCGATCAAGCCAGATTAAAGATCCTAAAAGATAAGGTAAATGTACTGGAGGTAAAATTCGAGAAAATAGTTACAAATATTTCTCGAAGAGGAAAACGATGAAAACTATGAGGAAGTGATGAAAAATCGGGACATTCTGTTAGAATTATCTGTAGTGTTAGAAAGTAAATCGCAATCAAATACTCCAAATGTAAATAATGATGCACGTACCAAACCAGGGACTTCTGTTAATTCGCATATTAGTCTTCCCAAACTTGAAATTCCTTATTTTTACGGGGATAATGAATCTTGGTTGTCATTTAAAAATTTATTTAAATCATCTATTCTGGATAATGACAGCCATAGTGAGGTTGAAAAGCTACAATACCTCCAATCGTGTGTAAGAGGTAGTGCATCAAAACTTATTCGTGGATTTGCGTTACAATCGGAAAATCTTACACTGTTGGGAAATCCTTACTCAGCGCTATGAAAATAAACGCCAATTAGCTATAACTCAAATAAATAAAATCTTTTCGGTAAAGGTAAACAAAGCGGATGATCCTAAATCGTTTTTCAATTTAATAGATACTTGTAACGAAGCGGTGCGAAATTTATCGACCCTCGGATTGGAATCTAATCCTCTTAGCGATCTTATTCTTATAAATTTCATGATTTCAAAATTGGATTCATCCGTTAGGCATAGGTGGGAGCTCAGTCTAGAGAATACGCAAACTATTCCCAATATAAATTCGTTTCGTACTTTCGTTGAAAGGGAGGCGTCGAGTCAAACAAAGCTTGAAAATAAACCGGGAATGTTTAAGAAGCCAGTAGACGGTAGTAGTGTAAAAAAATCTTGTGTCAATAATTCAATAATAGTCAAAGAAAATAAATGCGTCGCCTGTTCTCAAGTACATCAATTGTTTAAATGTCCCAAATTCAATCGAATTAGTGTTCAGGAGCGATGGGACTTAGTTAAATCAAAGGGATTGCGTGAAAATTGTTTGCGAACTAATCATCAAGTGCGACAATGTAGAATTAATATTAAATGTAAGGTATGTGCAGGTTCACATACCACTCTTCTGCACATTTATACACAGAATTCTGCAGATCAGGGAGGTGGCCTTGTTACTACGTCGGTGGCCAATAGTTCCCAATCTAATGCAAATTTTAATAACCAAAAGGTGTTATTGTCTACTGCCCTTATAAAGGTTAGGTCACCTAACGGTAAAATTATTTAATGTCGGGCGTTAGTTGATAGTGCCTCACAAAATAGTCTCATAACAAAGGAGTGCGTTGAGAAGCTAAATTTGCCTTTGTTTGGCACTTCTCATCGACTTGTAGGCATAAACGGTCTTTCCGCAGAAACTGTTTTAAATTTTACGAAATTCTCATTCTCGCCATATTTCGCTAACGAGTATAAGAACTTGAAAGCGCTAGTAGTAAATAGGGTTACTACCCCTCTGCCAAATTTCCGGGTGAGAACGACGTCTTGGCCACATACAAGAAATCTTCAGTTAGCCGATATGAATTTCTTCAAGCCACAACCAATCGATTTGCTATTAGGCGCAGATATTTTTGCGTCACTAATTTGTGGCAAACCAGTACTTGGAAGGCCAGGAGAACCATCTGCCATTCCCAGTTCACTCGGTTACTTATTGAGTGGCCCCCTCTCAAGGGATGGAATGGAGCCAGAATCAACATATAGCTCCTCGTTACACTGTCTAAACTTAAACGATTTTTTTGACAATCAGCCAATAATATCTTCTAAGGGTGGTAATGACGACGCCGATCCGGCAGAGGAACTGTACAAAACTTCCACCAAGCGCAATCCCGAAGGGCGCTATGTGTTAAAATTACCCCTCCATGATGAAATAGAGTTAGGTGAAAGTGCCAACTGTGCACTAAAAATGTTTAAAAGGCTAGAAGCTAGATTTATTCAGAACCCTAATCTAAAAATAGAATATTGTAAATTTATATGTGAATACTCTAACTTGGGTCATATGACTTTACTAAGGGCTGAAGAACTTAATCGTAAACCAAATTATTATATGCCCCATCATGGAGTGATAAATGAAAATAGTAGCACTACCAAACTACGAGTAGTGTTTAACGCGTCGGCCTTAACTACAAATGGCAAATCCCTGAACTCTAACTTGCATAAAGGGCCAAAACTTCAGTCCAGTATATTTAGCAATTTAATTAGATTCCGATTAAACAAAGTTGCCCTCTCGAGTGATATCGAGAAAATGTTCAGGCAAATTCTAGTCGCAGAGCCTGATAGAAATTACCAAAGAATATTTTGGAGGCCAATGTGTCAGATCCACTCCGTGTTTATCAGTTAAATACGGTTACTTATGGCACAGCCTGTGCACCATTTTTAGCCCTGTGTACTATACAACAATTATTAACGGATGAGGAAACCAATTTTCCGGTAGCTGTGAAGGCTGCCCGCAACAACCTGTATATGGACGAGTTCCTTGGAGGGGCTGAAACAATCGAAGCCGCTCAAGCTTTGGTCACAGACCTTCAGGCATTATTCAATGCGGGGGGCTTCAAGCTGCAAAAATGGGCTTCAAGTGATGTGGAAGCTCTAGTTCAGGTTCCGGAAACTTTAAAATCAACAAATCAGGAATTATCTTTAAACCTCGACCAATCCCAACGTATTTTAGGACTAAACTCGAATTTAACATCGGATACCCTACAGGTTGGAGTTAACACCGAAGAAAGCGTAAAAACAAAAAGACAATTATTGTCCGTAATTGCACGCATCTTCGACCCTTTGGGTCTGTTATCCCCTGCCACTATCCTTTTAAAATTGCTCTTACAAGATGTTTGGAAGCAAAAACTTGGTTGGGATGATCCTTTACCACCAGACATTCAAAACAGGCGGAACGAATTTTATGAAAAAATTGCCTCCTTTAAGGCCATGTCAGTACCAAGATTTTTAGATTTGAAATCCGAATCGATTTACCAGATACAGGGATTTTGTGATGCGTCAACAGAGGCATATGCTGCCGTAATTTATATACGTTCCAGACAGAACTCAACTTTAAAATTGATTGCAGCTAAAACCAGTGTAGCTCCTTTAAAACCCATTACCTTGCCTAGGTTGGAGCTATGCGCGGCTGTTTTGTTATCGGAACTTTTGTCAGTCGTCCAGAACTCACTAGATTCTCAGGTGGAGAAAATTCTTCTATGGACAGACTCCACAATCGCCCGTAGTTGGATCTTAAATCCACCCTTAACCCTTTGCGGCGCAAGACAATTCAGATCATTTAAATTATACTGCCACCGGAATTCATGAACTAAATTAAACTAAAAGAAATTTTAAATTTTAAGGTTAAAAAAACTGGCCTTTTCTGATATGTTATAAACGTAAATTTTTGCTAAAAAGTTTCCGGGATGAATTATTGCAGCTGGATCTTAAATTTTGCGTCCTCGCAGCAAGGACACCGCGCGTTAAGGGGTTAAAGGGCAACACATACGTCCTACACCGAGTCAACAAAATAGCGGCTCTGACAGACCCAACCACATGGCATCACTTACCCAGCAAACACAACCCAGCTGACTGTGCAACTCGTGGGCTGTTACCAAACAAATTACAAACCTTTGCCTTGTGGTGGTCTGGACCTAATTGGCCAAAGATCCAGGTCTCTGAGCACGATTCAGAAATGTCGACCTCAGTCAAATGTACAGTTGTGAAAACTCCAAGTCTAATAGAGTCAAACCCAATGAATGACTCCATGATAGACGACTTGGTTTCAAAATTTTCTTCAAGTACAAAACTTTTTCGTGTAATTGCATTTATGAAGCGGTTTATCAATAATAGTCGAAATCCTACAAAGTTCAAGGGACCAGTCTCAGTACAAGAAATTTCAGAGGCTAAAAAAATTGTGATTAAATTTGTCCAACAAAGGTCCTTTGCTTCAGAAATCGTCCTTTTGCAGCGCGGCAAACCCGTTGCAAACAACAGTAAATTAAAACCTCTCCATGTGTTTATTGATTCCGAAAATCTATTAAGAGTGGGAGGTAGAATTGACAAAGCCAAGACCCTTCATTATGACACTAGGCATCAGTTATTTTTGCCTAAAATTCACCCTTTTACCTCCCTTATAATCAAACATTTTCATGTGTATAGTCTGCATGGAGGTGTCGAACTAGTGTTAAGCCTAATTCGCCAGTCTTACTGGATTCCTGATGGGAGATCCACTGTGAAAAAGCAGCTTCGACAATGTGTCACTTGCGCCAAAATCCAACCAACCCCCATTCAGCAAATCATGGGTGACTTACCCAGTGCCAGAGTCAACCCTTGTCGACCATTCCAACATGTTGGCCTTGATTATGCAGGCCCTATTCAAACAAAGTGTGAACATAAACGAAAAAAAAAAACAAAATTTAAGTCCTATATTTGCCTATTTATTTGCATGAGCACCAAGGCAATTCATCTCGAATTAGTCACTAGTTTATCCACTGAACATTTTTTATATGCCCTACAAAGATTCATAGGGCGTCGCGGCTATCCCACGGACATATACTCCGATAACGGCCGAAATTTTGTTGGTGCCCATGCCCATTTGAAGAAACTCGTGACACTTTCAACAACCAACACAATTCAAGATTATGTAGCAACTAGACAAATTCATTGGCATTTTATGCCACCTTACGTGCCTAACTTTGGCGGCCTATGGGAATCTTCAGTTAAATTGGCTAAACGTCACTTAATTAAGGCTTGTAAAGGCAGTTGCCTTTCCTTCGAGGAATGTGAGACTATTCTCACCAATATTGAAGCCTGCTTAAATTTCCGCCCCTTAGTACCACTTTCCACCGAGCCCAATAATTTCCTGGTACTTACACCAGGACACTTCCTAATTGGGGCTCCGCTTCTTCAGCTTCCTGAACAATCTCCTAACACAACTAATCAATTTTGTACCAGTTTTTCTTCCAGATGGAAACTCCTCCAGCAGATCAAAAGGCACTTTTGGAGCACCTGGCAAAGGTCCTATCTTACTTCTCTACAGTCAAGAGAAAAATGGAAGAGCGGTGTTACCCATCTGCAGCCCGGAGAACTAGTCCTCGTCTTAGAACCCTCGATTCAGCCAGCTCAGTGGACCTTTGCCCGAATTCTGGACGTCCATCCTGGTGAGGATGGCATCATTCGAGTCGTAACGCTGAAGACGCCAGTTGGAATCATCAAGAGACCAGTGAATCGAATCGCCAGTCTGCCATGCTCAGCCCCCCCCCCCCACCGGAGGATGGCGGGGAGGAGGGGAGCGGAGGATGATGCGCAGAACAGAACTCTTGTGTGACGGCGCTGAGCAGTTTTGGTTCAGTCGCTCATTCGAATTCGGAAGAGGTACAAGGTACCTTGGAACTATAAAACCAGAACTATTAAAACCAAATAATCTTAAATCAATTAATCTTACTTGCAGCTTTAATAATCAATCTTAAATCAGTCGTGTATCAAATAAAGTGTATTTTCAAGGATATAGTAGGTTTCAGAGTCTATGTGTTGGCAGTTATCGTTTAATAATCCCGGGATGCTGGCAGAGAGGGTAAGTAGATTTAAACTTATTCTCATTTATCCTAATACATGTTATTCTGATTTATAATTGGGTAAAAGTTGCAGAATTTGAATCTAAAATAAATTCGTTAGAAATTCTTAATCCGATATTCTATATTTAATAGAAACTAAATCGAAATTCATAAAAATGAACTTAGTCGTAAATTCTTTGTTGGCTTCAAAGCCAGCTGTGTTTGGCCCTTTATCGCTATTTTGGTTTTAAAATATCAGTTCGACAAATTATCATTATTATTAGGTAACATGACAGTCCTATCACGGAAATGAATCGTTTTTAAAATAATTTTACACATATTTCACATTTTAATAAAAAATAAAATACCTTTTTTTTCATCGTTTCCCAACAAAGTTTAAAAGTGTTTATAAAAGAAAATTTAAACTTTTAAAGAGCTAAATTTAACAACAAATAATAATTTTTCAACTATTTTTAAGCATTTTGTCGGTTAAAGTTCAACTACACGAAATAAAAAAGAAGTAAAATCAAAATCAAAATGATTTAGAACCAAAGAATATTAAACTACGTAAGTAAACAAAAACATTGGCGGTTATGACATGTGCAACTGTAATTATAACTGTGTCAAGTATGCTTAACTGTAACTTAACTTTAAGATAATAATATTTGGCAACAGTCAGACAGCAGCTGCCCTTCAATAAAGAAGTAATATATAACATGGCGCAGCCGAGCGTCGAACCAGAACTGTTTCGGAATTTATTTTCGAATGAATTCCTTAAAAGCTTCAAGAGGTTTGGATCTCTCCGGTGATATCGCTGAAGCATGGCGAAAGTTCCGGCAGAATTTTGAAATTTATCTAAAGGCCATACGGAGAAAATGACGACGTCAGAGTAGCAATATCATTAAATTGCATTGGTGAAGATGCTGCCGAACTCTATAACACGTTTGAGCTAACCGAAGAGCATAGAAATACCATAGCGAATGTCCTGCATGCATTTGAAAACTATGCGAATCCACGCAGAAATGTCGTGATCGAATGCTATGTATTTAATAGTTAAATTTAAGAAGTGTTTAAATTTTTATGAGTTTGTAACAGATTTAAGAAAACTAATAAAATTCTGTGAATATGGAAATTTATCTGACAGTATAATTCGGGACCGCATTGTCATTGGAACGAAAGAAAAACAGCTCCAGGAATGTCTATTACGAGAATCAGATCTAACATTACAAAAGATGATTGACATTTGCCGAGCAGCAGAATTAAATAAAGAGCAATCCGAAGTAATACAGCGGAAAACTACAGAAATAAATATTCTGAACGAAGCAACTCCAATCGCAGACGCTCTGTCTATAACCGGAAAAAATAAACAATCAAAAAATAAGCCTCCGAACAATTCAACATCGCAGATGACAGCTGCTGGAAGTGGAAATAAATAAGCTGGTGTGTCACTCACACGACTATCTTTTACCCTGAAATTTAATAATATAAATACAGGTTGCAAATTAAGAGGTAAGATAACGAGTACTGTTATGTAAACCTGTGTTAAACAATTTAAATAATGCTTTGGAAGAGTTTTAGATGATAATTAGTTCTGTGTCAGGGGGCTACCGCCCCCTCAACCTCCCGTTTCATTAATGCACTTACATTTATATAGAATTTAATTTGGTTATTAAAAAATAATTCCGTTTTTAAAAAATAATTTATTAAAATTCTTATTTAAAAAATTATCTTTTATGATAATGCAGACAATTTCCATATTAGAGAAGTAGTATAACACTAAATATATATAAAAACAAAGTTGAATTTATTCTTAATATTACATAATAAATAAATATATATATATATATATATATATATGTATGTTAAAAATGAAAAAAATCGATAACTTTATTTTAAATTATCGCAGATCGATGGTTCAACCATTCGTTTTAAAGGTATTGGCGAGCTCTTTTGGAAGATACTCATCATGAAAATTTATTCCCCTCGAAGGGGGGGGGGAGGCGAGGCTCCTACATACACATTTTTTTTCCCAGTTGACTATCTCTATTACAAAAAATATATATTCGTTTCATTTGGTTTAGTGCAGTCTACAGATGTTAAACTCTACTTACCTGCAATTTTCCCCATAGATTTTGAATACTTTTGAGTCTCCCTGTACACGAACCATTTCCTTCATCTCAACGAAAAGCTTACAGTAGCATCCCTATATGATACACATTTAGAATACTGAGTCTGGAATTTCTGCTACTATTTGTTCTTGAGATATGCTGATAAAAGACACACAGACAGACAGACCATTCGCTAAAAACATGATTTTCGTATTCAGGGGAACTCAGAATATGTAAATATAACAAAAACACAGGTTCGAAAATTTGACCCTAAAACAATACTTTCTCGACCCTATGGGTAAGAGAAAGCAAAAAGAAAAGATTTATCTCTGCAGAAAATATAATTATAATCATACTAGAGGAAAATGCCCCGCATTTCGTAAAACATGCAAAATCTGCAATAAATTAAATCGCTTCGCTCTTGGTTGCAAGAATACATTTAACTCCAAGCGGATTAATAATGTTGAAAAATATATTTTTGTAGATTCAGTGTTAATGAATGAAGTTGGATACGAAAAATAAAGGTAGGAAATAAAATCTTATCCGTTAAATTAGATAATGGCTAATTCGTAATGATTTATTTAAATCTTTAAAATGAAATTATTTCATTAGTCCTACTGAGATTATTTTAGAAGCATATGAAGGAAATGTAATTAAACCCCTAGGTATAGTTAACTTAGAGTAAAAAATGAATAGTTCTTCGAAATATCTATATTTTATTGTTGTAAACTGTAGTAATTATTCTAAAACATTCTTAGGATTACCTGGTTGTATTGAATTGGGTAAAAAGACAAAAAGCAGATTCTACTGAAATAGATAATAAAGATGAATTTATTGAGAAAAATAAAGATGCTTTTCAAGGGTTAGGAACATTTAATTTAATGTGTTCTATTAAAATTGATAGTGATTCAAAACCAGTAACTAAACCTCCCAGAAAGATTCCACAATCCTTATAACGAAAATTAAAAGAGAAATTAATTACTCTTGTAAAGGATAAAATTATAAGTAGGGTAGAGAATCCTGATGGTTGAATTAATAATTTAGTTATATTTCAGAAACCTGATAAGTCAATTGGAATATGTTTAGATCCACAGGATCTTAATAAAGTTATCAAAAAGAATGCCATTTAATACAAACGGTTGAGGGAATTAATGCCTAAGTTATGTAATAAGTCTGTGCATAGGGTTTTTGATTTAAAGGATGGATATTATCAAATTAAATTGGATGAATCTTCTAGTAAATTATGTCAGTTTAAAACTCCCTTTGGTTGTTTTAATTTAACCGCCTTCCGTTCGGATTAAACATTGCACCTGAATTGTTTCAAAAAGCTAATGAAAAAAAAAAAAAAAAAAAAAAAAAAAAATATCGGTGATATTCCTGGTGTGATTATTTACTTTGAGGATATGTTAATTTGTGCTAATTCTTAAAAGGAGCATGATGAAATTGTACAAAATGTATTAGAACGAGCAAGAAAATTAAATGTAAAATTTAATCCTAAAAAATTACAGTATCGCGTTAATGAAGGTAAGTATTTGGGTAATGTATTTAATAAAAATGGAATTGAACCAGACCTTGAACAGGTAAAAGCTGTAATGAATTTACAGGCATCTAGTAATAAAAAAGAGTTGCAAAAAACTTTAGGATTAATTTTAGCTTGAATAGTGTTAAATTTAACTAATTTTCTTGTTTATTAACATTGTTAAATTATTGTTCTTGTTCTTTTTACATTTCACTTTCATATTTTCACTTATTATAATTTAAATACATTGTTATTTACATATATATATATATATATATATATATATATATATATATCATTGTTGGATCACAGCCAAAAGGAATTAAAATTTTTTAATTCGAATCTAAACACTTATTGATTCTTGCAGATAGAAAATAATTTTTTTATCAAAATCTTGCAGTTATTTGTTATTACGCAGTTGTTTGTTAGAGTTAGACTATTTTAATTAAAACAAGAACAATTTTAGATCTTAAAGTGTTCATCATGTCTCTTTCTTTTATTTTTATTTATTTATTTATTTTTTTTTAACATACCTGAATCCACAATAGCTTCATAGGAGACTTCAAGTATTAATCGATGTGTAACTTCCATGGTGCTTGCTGTTTTTGCTGAATAACTAAAATATTCAGCATCGAATTTGTCAATATCAGCGATAGTTCCGGGCGATCCAAAAGGTAGGTCCACAGCACCTGAAATATTAAAAATTACATAGCAATAATAAAAGATAGTATGATACGACCTTCATAATACTTTCTTTTGTATCATTCTAATTTAATAACCGGTCAGATAACTATATGAAACATGTAAACGGATGCATAGAAGCGCCACCTGTTGGGTGAAATGCCCTCAAATCCAGAGCTGCCAACCTAATCCGGCAAATTGTTAGTACCGCCCCTTTTTCTACACCAATTAATTTTTAGAGTATTTTTTCCCTTAATTCATCGTGAATACATTTGAAGAGAATAACTCTAAAAAAATAAGTGGTGTAGAAAAAGGGACGGGGTGGAATCCCAAAATCCGGTATCCCTTGGCACTTTTTGGTGACTTTTGCTGGCGCGATCTCCGCCAGCTCGTAGGCGTGGTAAGCGCCCGTGGGCGTTATCGCCAACTGGGCAAGGGGTACCGGATTTTGGGATGAAACAATGAATTTTCCTAATTTTTATCATTTGTCGGATTAGGTTAGCAACTCTGCGAATCGAATCAAAATAGTTTTTCCTAAAAGTAATCTCATATGAATCTTGATGCAATTGCACACAATACTAACAGAAATATAATCATCCCTAAGTAGAATTAAAATGCAGTATACCAGAGGCAACTTTTGGCCAATACGCACAGAAATTGTGCCAACGTCATTTGTCGTCATAGTCACCTTAAACAGGAAGTTTCGTGCAATTGTACAATTAAGAAACTCAAATATAACTTTCCGGAAATAGGGAAAATTGCGGCATAGCGGTATTATCTAATAAGGAATATGCACACAAATTTGTTCAGCATAGTTTTTTATACTAACTATCGCTCACATAAGTTTAGGACACTTAAATTCTGTAGCAGCTGTGATTGTTTTTTCCGTTTGCAGCATAGCAGCACCTCCTATTGACCTACAAGCATCAAATTGGTTAGATACCAGTTTATGACAAGGAACAAGTAAATATATAGTTTCATGGAATTGTCTGCAGTAATGTTCTATGTAGAGCTGCTACAAAATATTTTTCTGCACTCATCGGTACACAAACAGACATAATTACAAAAATGGTTAAAACGCATTCATGAAACTAGAACTCCTACATAGATAGGCTGACGCATCCGCCATTTTCTAGCCCACAAGACCGGCTGACGATTTATTATTGGCGGTTTTTCGGCAATAAATTGCACGAATAACTTCAGAAAAGAGGCCCGCCTGTTTATATTTTCTTCTAATTCAGGAAGAAGGAATAAGTGGATTATAAATTGCAGATGTAACTCGTGGATACCCGGAGCAGACGCACAACTTTGTAGCGTAAGATTTCCCTTATTTTCAAATTATTTCATTTTATTTTCAAAGTTGTTTGACAAATTTAATATGAATGTACTGATTTTTTTTTTAAGTTATTGTTTTTAAATTCTTTTAAAATTAACTCAAAAATTATAATTCTTTAAACGTGAAGGATTGCAGTTTTGAGAATGTTGGCGATGTTTTTAAAATTGCCAACTTGTTTGTTTCGTGATAAGATATAAGAAGTTCTAGCTCACTTGATCTGTATAGAACACTGTAAAAAAATAACTATTACCAGTTGCAAGAAACTCTCTGTGATTGGAGAAAATAATTATCTTCTCCAATCACAGAGAGTTTCTTGCAGCTGGTAATAGTTATTTTTTTACAGTGAAGTTTAAAGGCGATAACAATGCTGATCAGGTAACCTAGCTTTTTCTACCGCCAACACTTTCCCAGACGGGCTAGAAAATGGCGGACACTGCGCCAGCTCTTATCATATAGGAGTCTTACATGAAACAACACACACACACACACACAAAAAAAAAAAAAAAAAAAAAAAAAAAGTCGTCAAAATACGGTATAAAACCATCATTAATCGATAGTTAAAATTTTTAGAAATCTAATACTTTCTTTTCGTGAATACAGAAGAAAATGATAATATTCTTAGTAATAAAATATGTTTTCACGAGATTGGTGCTTTGGTTATTAATTCGTTTTTTCTACTTTTTCAAACTATATAAATCAGATTTTTCTAAATTACAAAGTTTACAAAAGTACATTGCGTTAACTTTTCCACCCATTTAAACTAATTCAACCCAGGATTCATATGATGTTAAAAGGAGCCGAAGCTCCCTGGATATGAATACAATTGCTCTGCTGTATTTACCAAAAGAAAACTCTCGTGGCAGTTTCTGTTAATCAATACATTAAATTTGTTTCAATGCCGATATATTTCTAAACAACATAAACTACCATAAGTTGAATAACCAAAAGTTTAAATGAATAATAAAATAAAATAAAGAAAGAAAATATAGAGCAGTTTCCATCCCCAAAAGGAAAATCATTATTTTAATAAAAACATGGACCCAGCTGTAACACAGAAATATCATAAAGAGATTAAATTTTTAAACTTAATAAATTAGTCATTAAAAGTAAAACTCATCTCTCTCATGAAGAGATGCTCAACTCATAAAATTCAGAATAGTTATACATAAGTTTATTAAAGGTTACAGCTGTGTCCTAAACTGCTCAAAATGTAAACGTTCCAAGAAATTACCTAATTAAACAAACTCCACAATAGAAAATAAATCAAAATAACAAAAACCAACAAATGTTTCTTGTATTACAGAAATTTTAATGAGAATTAATTATAGTTACTTCTAAAACTCAAACAAACTATAAATTATTCTTAAATTCTCTGGCCATAAATACCGCCAGTCACAAAATATCAACTTGACATTTTAATAAATCTCTAAATTTCCTTTTAGTTACACGTTACTCTCCATACTAAAATCAACACATTCAAAACATAAAATTAAAATTTTTAAATACTCATGAAATTGTTAATCCCTCACATAGTTGCAAAATAAAAATTCAATCTCACACATGCAAACAATCCGTAACTGTTCTCAAATTTAAACTTAAAATCCCAATAGTATGATATAAGTTGTAAAGTATTTTCAGAGAAGCAAAAAAGTACTGAATTACGACATTAACACTTACAAATTTTCAGAAAAATTTACATTAAAATTTATCAAACCTGTAAACTGAGGGGGAAAAAATTAAATCTGCTCAGCCAAGAAAAATTTTAATTATAAACCTAACATATTACTAAATTTTATATATAAAAGGGTAACCCTCACAAAAATTTACCAATTTTTAAAATTCTCAAATTTACAGCAATTACACAACTATTTATTCACCTAGAATTTCTCGTCCAAACAAGGCCTAAACTGCAGGCTAACATAAAGCAGGGCATTTATTAAAAAAAGGGGAAAAAAAAAAAACATTCACATGCTCACAATTCATTTTAAAACACAAGTAGTTTTTAAATCAACATCAGCTTTCTTGATTTTTCTCAAAACAACGCTCAAACAACTTAAAACCTTTAGAGCATTACAGTAACTAATTCTAAAAGAACATCATCCTGCTCACTACAACACAATTAACTCAACTCAAATGAAAAAACTTTTAGAACAACCCATTAATTCATAACAAAAAGCTTCAGCTTTATTACTACTTGATACTTAACAGAAAATTGAATTGAAAATCTTTTACAACATAATGCCCAGTTCAAACTTAGCTACGTTGCGAAGTGAATGAATGAATTTTCTCCCAAATGAATTTTCTCACAAAAACCTTTAGAACACACATTTCAAAACACATTGTGTCACACCGAGATTTCATAACCTCAAATTGAGGGGAAATTTTTACTTTTTTTAAATTTATTGACATTTTTCTTATCATTTTAAGCCAATAAATAGAATAGAAAACTATTTATTTTAACAGAAAAATATCTAAAGGCTTGACATGAAACCTTCATTTTTTTATTTTGAAATTTTTGCCTAAACTTTAAAAAAATTTCTGCACCAAGAAATCTAACCTGCCAAAACTAGCGAACAAACCAATATTAAGCTAATTTGGTGTGAGGTATAGAAATAAGCTCCAAAAATCAACTCAAAAACGAGAGAAAACTGTGACAGGACTATTTTGTGTACTGCGAGCAAAAGAGACCTACACTGTACATCCACACACCAGTTTCCAGACTACCAAAAGTAGAAATTTGAACCAAGCAAATAAATATTTAACAAGATAGTGACTAATTTAAAACAATTCAAATCTATTTTAGCAATCATTAAAGAAAAAACTTAAAATCTGGGCCAAAAATCAGAGTGACACAAAATTTAAATCTCACGCCTACAGGCCAGTTTTCTATTAAACTCAAAGACATTTTTGCTTTAAACTTAAAAAAATGAAAACAAATTGTTACCTCTGCCAGAGAAAAATATTTTTAACCATCAATATATAAAACAAACTACACAACTCAATTAACCAGAAGGCAATGCTTAGATTTTAAATTTTTTTGCAAAAATTTAAGACAAAAAAATTTCTCTCTCTCTCTCTTTTCTTTTCTTTTCTTTCTTTTCTTTCTTTCTTTTTTTTTTTTTTTTTTCCAAAATCTACATCACTGACTTTTATAAAAATGGAATACACTGCTCTTGTCAAATAAGAAAATATGGAAATATATATATACTTTTTTTTTTTTTTTGCAACAGAGCAAATGCATCAACTCCAGCGTCAGGTCAGGCATCATTTTTATGATTTATTTTTGGGCTTTATAAATAAATAGATTTTCATATATGCTAATTTTTCTATTTATATAAGTTATTAATTTATTTTTGTTATTATTTCAAACTATATAAAGTTATGTAAAGTTATGTAAATGTAAAGTTAGTAAAAAATTTAATAAATGTTATAGTGGACCTTTTTTAGTCCTACGAAAATTAAGTGAAACTTTAAGTTAACTTTTGGAATTCCACAACTAAGTAATTTCAAAAATATACAAGTAGTTCATGTCGACAGGTTATCAAAAATTGTAAACAAACCAGTTTTTTCTGTATTAGAGAGTTTGGATCAAATTGATGCAAATCAAAGTCAGTGTGATAACTTAGACCAGCCTGAGGTTGTTGTAGATATGTTTGTTGGTGTTAGCCGGTATCAGAGTGGAAATTCGTAGGAGTATGGTAATGCTAAATATTATAATGTATTTATACCTGCATATCTGGTGCAGGGTAGTATAATTTCTGATTCAAGTAGTCAACCAGTTGATTCTACATACCATATTATCGTAGCGAGTCCCGGGGTCGCCCACACTGTTTACTGTCCTGTCAGCTATCAGCAGAATGTATCTCCGACAGCTAGCGAAGCCGAAAAGGAAAATTTTAGCGATAGTGCGAAAACAACTCCAAAAAGTGTAAGGTTCAAGAAAAGTGATGAGAACGTGAAAATTACTTCCTGGCCTATGCATAATTTTTCATTACGCTACGGAGTAGAAAAAATTCATAAGGTACATTTTGTAGCCAAAATTTGTAATTTTGTTTTTTATATTCTATTTGTTAGTGTATGTGTTCGGTATATATAGTTTTTTTTTTTTTTTTTTTTTTTTTTTTTCCACCGTGTATTTGTTAGCATTTATATCAGTATTTGTTTTTGAAAATGCTTGTTAGTATTATGCATATGGGTATAGATTATATGTTCAACCGTATTGACATTTTGTTGTTAGGAAATTTTTATTAGTGCACATAAGTAGAATTATAAAATTAATTCCGCAAACTGTTTTTGTGAAATCTTTTGGGGGAATGGTCTCAGGTATAATGCACTAATTTAAGGATTGATAAAAAAAAAAAAAAAAAAAAAAAAAAAAGAGTTGTGTGGGGTTGGCAGGTCTTGTGTAAAAAAAAAAAAAAAAAAAAAAAAAATAGTATTCTTCGACCACATTTCATGAAACCATGGAAGCATCTGCGCAAGTGCTACCTCAATGAGTCCAATGCTAAAATAGGGATGACAATCATCTGACTCGTCAGAGAAAATGAGCAATAACATAGCACAGAGCTACTGGATGTTTTCTAAATTTCAAACTGTCGGTCAAGCTGGTATCCCTCCAACATTTTGGACGCGACCGCTGCACTGCAGTAGTTAGATTTTTTTTTTCTATCTCTCCGATACTTTGTCATTCATCTGAATTTTGCTAGGTTTTTCTTGAATTGGTTAATCTGTGTGAAAGTTTATTTTGTTTTTTCCTACCTCACTCTGCTGTCTGACATGTGGTTCGCCTATCTTAGAATTGTTTTCTTTGTATAAATAGTAATCATTTTGGTGAACATTTTTAAAAGTTATTTACTGTTTATGTATTTGTATTTATTGCACTTGAGACAGTGTCTATTCCCTTATATGGTTATTGATATTTCTTCTCAAATAGTGCACAATTAGTACTGATTAGAAAAATTATTATATTGATAAGAAATTTTCTTAAAATCTCTTCTTGTGTCACAAGTATAATTGGTAGAGCTCGGAGAAGAGTTTGCACTGCTTGTTTTTTAGACGCGAATCAGTTAATTTTTTTTTTCTCTCTCTCTCCATCCCTAGAAGTATTCTTTACATATGTTATCTATATATCCCCACACAGCACAGAATGTTTCAGTTATGTTGCAAAAAGCTTACAATCTTTCAAAAACGTAACACATTTAAGTATGCTCCCCGATACCTTTCCGAAACATTCGCCCTTTTTGATTTTTTATCTGTTAAGTGATTGTAACGTTTCTGTTATGTATCTGAATTTTTGTTACGATTGCGGACATTTCTACGTTTTTGAAACTAATCGGAAAGTAATATGAACGATTTTAAACATTTCTGAATTGTTTATAATGTTTCAATGTTATATGATTGTTACGTTTCTGGAACATTTTGTGCTGTTAGGGTCTGCATAATCTGTGTATTCTAATTTTCTATTATTTTTTATGTTAAATATTACATTCAGTTGAAAATGAGGATCACTGTTGTGTTGTGTTGGTTATACCTAGAAATCTTGTTGTGAAAAATTTTATAATATATGTTTGTTTTTTTCTCTTTTTTTATGATTTCCTGTCGAGGTATGATTATGTACGACAATTTTTTCTAAGGCTACAAATCATTTTTTGCGAGTGCCATGTACACAACTATTTAGTTTGCTAGTACATATATATATATATATATATATATATATATATATATATATATACCGGGTGATTCAAAATAGATGTTACAGCGATTATCTCGTAAACTAAGAAAGATAGAAACATACTTCCAATTACAAAATTAATGCAAATTAAGAGTAGATTTCAGATATGTTATTTATTTTGTAAAGGGGCTGTATACATATTAAATACGAAATTTAATTTTTATACGGCCCCTCCTATCATATGACTTATATTTAGAAAAATATTCTCCTCGCTCTAACAATCAAAAAAAAAAAAAAAATCATCTCTCTAAGTCAAAATCTCGCTGAGTTATTGCAATTTCAAAATTCTAGCATTTTTCGCTAAATCTTAAGGGGTTGTATCAAAAGTGAGAAATTGTAATTACTATAGCTTTTGTAATAAGGCACACGTTGATCAGCGTTTGGGGGGAAAAAAAAAGAAAAATCATTCAGGGAAAGGCGGCTATTTTAACCTGTAATGTCTCTGTGAATACACAAGATAATACTCATTGATAACTTAACAAATAAAATTTATGAATAATTTATGTACTAAAAGGGAATTTTCAAATTCATTTTTCTTTCTTTTCTTTTATACATTCTCTTACTCATATACACGGTGTAGAGAAAGAATTGTTTTTGCGTCAAATTTCCGAAAATTAGCTTTTGTGATATTTGCACGTTTTCAGATCCTCTGAATTCAAAAATCATGTTTTAAGCGGTTGGTCTCTCTCTCTCTCTGTGTGTGTGTTTCTGTGTTATTAGAATATCTCAAGAACAAATAGTAGCAGAATATCCAAATTCGAAATTCTAAATCCGTATCATATTGCGGTGTAATACTAAAGTATTCGTTGCGATCAGACAATTGTTTGTTTACAGGGTCATCCAAGAGATTTCAAATACATTACGTCTGTGAGTGAAATTTCTCATATGTACAGTGCGACATGTATATACCGCACTAAACAAAATGAAAAGAACAGATTTTTTAGACGCATAAAAGCATGTTTTATGTAGATTGTGGTATAGCAATCATTCATCATTCATTTACAGGGTTACCCAGAGTATTTTGATATACTGGAGCTATACATGGGAATTACTGGAAGTGTATTTCAATTTATGTTACTTGTTTTACATATAACACTAAATTTACGTACACAAAGTCATTTGTATATAGTTTATAGACAATATACAGGGCTACCCAAAATTAAGGTAAGCGTTTTTTTTATTATTATTATTAAATGTAATTGGCGTAAGTGCTTTGCTGCATTTTTTTTATTTCGAAGAACACTGCTGACACAGAACGGAAAATTATTTTCTCATACCCATACTGTAAACAAAGTAGTTTTTGAAGAGCGATTTTTTTTCTGTATAATACCACATTTTGAGGCCTCCTGAATAGAAAAGGTAAATTTTTATTGGTTGATCTGTATATATATATGAATTATTAGCATAATTTAACAACAAATAATCTGGTGTGCCACTCACACGACTTTCTCTTACCCAGAAATTCAATACCATAAACACAGGTTGGAGAATAAGAGGTAACATAAAGAGTACTGTAAACCTATGTTAAAACAATTCAAATTAGGATTCGGACGAGTTTTATATGATAGTTAGTTCTGTGTGAGGGGTGATCTCATGAAACTATTCGTTTCCTGAAATTATTCGACGCAGGCAATAATCAAACTTTTAAAAACTTGACTTTGGTAATAAGGAAGCCTCAAAACGTGTAAATACACAAAAAAACAAGCGATGCATATTTAGCTTAAAAACATACATTATTTATCATATGTCTATGAGGAATTCATTTCCATTCCTGAGCAGTTTTCCTGGACATGGTAAAATATTATAGTAAAGCACTTTCACTAACAAAAAAAAAAAAAAAAAAAAAAAAAAAAGAATATTATAGCTTAAATATTTGCAACCCTGTATATCTTTTGAAGAATATGTACAAACCACAAAGTGCACCTAAATATAAACCTATAGTAATAATATATGGCACTTCCATCAATTTTCAGCTATTGTCGCATTATAATCTGGTTATTTTGTGTAGTCCTGTAAATGAACAGTGAATGATTTCCCTGCCATATTCTACATGAGGCATGTTTTTATGCATATAAAAAATATATATTTATTTCATTTGGTTTAGTGCAGTCTATAGGTGTTAAACTCTATTTACCTGCAATTTCCCCCATAGACGTAATGTATTTGAATATTCCTGAGTGTCCCTGTACACGAACCATTTGTTTCATATCAATGAAAAGCTTAGTGTAGCATCCCTATATTATACATATTTAGAACACCAAGTTTGAAAATCTGCTGTTGTTTGTTCTTAAGATGTGCTGGTAACAGACAGGCAGACACACAGACCAACCGCTAAAAACACGATTTTCATATTCAGGGGATCTCAAAACGTGTAAATATAACAAAAACACACTTTCGAAAATTTGGCCCAAAAACAATACTTTCTCTACCTTATGAGTATGAGAAAGTAATAACTACAGAAAATGCGAATTTGGTACTTCGGATTCCATATCTAGTTGCCACTTGAAAAGTTGATCAAGATTTGCAAGTTTCAAGCAAATTTATAACAGACTTGATTTTTGTTTTGAAAAGTATAGGTACTATAATTAAACGGGGGGTTGAGAATGGCGGTCACCCCCCTGACATAGAATTATACATCTATACGATACCATATTCTATACAAAACATTTAGAATATTAGCAATAAATATGAATTTCCTTATGATTTTTACAGTATAAAGTTATTTAAATGTAATTTAAAAGAATGTCTGTCCCAAAACGCAATACATTCGCATTTTATGTGCGTTCCTGTACATAAACCAATTGTAGAGAATTAATTAATGCCATTTTAAATAGGGAATATCATATAGTAAACCTGAATAACATATATCATTTCTGAAAATTTCTGAAAATATTTACAGACGCAGGGGGCGGGCAGACGGACAGATGGACAGTCAGACAAAAAAGTATGCAAATTGAAATCCTATTCACTGTTAAAAATTGTTAAAAATCGTTTAATGTAAACGAAAATGCAATTCCAGCAAATGTCCAATAATAACCCTTAACGTAACTGAATATTTTTGTGTGCCCTGTAAATCTAATGCTAATCGTACTGTACACTATAGAAAGCATTCTTTTGTGCATATGAATAACATATTTCAATTTCATTAAGATTTATGCTAAGTAATTAAAATTTGGTTTATAGAAATATCTTCACATAGAACGCAATGCTTTGGAATACTTTCGGGTGTCCCTGTATACAAACCAGTGATGGTGTTTACTCCATTTTCTATAGAAAATATCCGATAGAAAACTTCAATAACGTATTTCAATTTTATCAATATATGCATAAATTAAAGGTATTAAAATATGGTTTATAAAAATACCTCTCATAGAACACAATGCTTTGGAATACTTTCGGGTGTCCCTGTGCACAAGCTAGCAGAGGTATTCACTCCATTTTCAATAAGCAACATCCGATAGTGAACTCAAATAACATATATTAGTTTCAGGAAATTCTATGAATATTCACGGGAGTTAGAGCGCGGACACACAAAGACGAATGGACAGACAGACAAATCGAAGTCATTAACACTTTTCAATTCGGCTGGAATTGTTAAAGAGCCGAAGTCATTAAATTTTTCAACCATGATGGAAAATGGTAAAAATAAAGAACGAAAATTTCACACGGTTTTGCTAGACTTTTAATTTTTTTCCTCTCTTAACGTATTTTAATTTGCAGGTGACCCCTAAGAAATTTAACTATTAAAATTTTTAACAATACGAAATAATGTAAATTTGCATTAAGTTCTTAAAACTGTTGATTTTACGTGCTTGAATGATTTTAGTTGCTATTTTAAAATAAAGGATCTTTTTTAAATTTTTCTCATCTCATAGATAACCCCCTAAAGTGAGACGGTTGGCGTCGAAAAATAGATGCCAAAATTGAAAAAAAAGTGGTGTAAGTCATCATTTTCAAATTGCAATAACTCAGCGAGATTTTGACTTAGAGTAGGGTGACCAGATGTCCTCATTTTGTGAGGACAATCCTCATTTTTTAAGTGCTGTCCTCAGTTGCTTTCAGAAGTTCTCATATCCTCATTTGTCCTCTTTTTCGGATGTTTGTTCTCATTTGTCCTCATTTTTCAGTAATTTCCTTCTTTACTTAAAATTTCAACATTAGAGATGCTGCTGACCTTGTTAATTTGCAATACTGATTCTACAACTCAACACAATGTAAAAAATAACTATTTCTTGATTCATTACAATTATTTTTAAATCATCTCAAACACTATTATATCCCTCGTGGAGGATCAAAATTGTGATGGCATGTCTCTGGATCACCTCTTAGGGTGAGTCCCAGACCGTAGCCAATAGCCCATTGCGCAGCACTAGTGCGACGTAAAAACCCATCTAATCCAACCCTATTACACAGAATATATTTTTATATTGAGAGATTTTAGTCTTTGCAACATTATACTTTAGAATATAAAGATTTGAAAAAAAAAACCCGGATTTGCATTTAAAAAAAACATTAAAAATTTAACATGAAGCTGAAAGTTATTTTATTACTAATTAGATTTTGTAACTAACTAAATTTAAATAACATTTTAAATGGAAAAGCATTTTTTAGCAAGATTGAAAACTGACTGTTAATGAGGGATAGGAGCTGAACACAGTTATGCTTGTTAACTTCTCATGATTTTTTGCTCTCAAGTGAGTAAATAGGGCTACTCGAAGGTCATCATAATAACTCAGTTTGTAGATCAATTCTTATTTCTAGCCTAGCCAGTTTTTGACATTCTTCAGATTGCCTTTTCCTTTTAAAATGTTATTTATAGGATCACTTCCATCTGAAGTAGTTATGATTTCGTTTATACTAAAAACTTGGTCTGTACAACAGTAACAATTGTATTAAAACAGTTTATAAAAGTATTAATAGAATCAGATATAAAATAGTTTAGTACTTTCGTGTCAACCACATATCATAAATTAAAATTAACAGCATAGCATGCCATTATATTATAGGAAGAGAAGTATAATGTGTACAAGTTTATGATAATGTTTATTATAAATTTAATAATGCTTATATAAATATTTTTTTATAATGTTTATCGTGTAAGTTCATAAGTAGCATAAATTTATCATAGTGACGATTAATGTCAGCAAGTGGGGTTAATATAAGCTATTTTTGCGCTATATATTTTATGAAACTTTATGTCCTCAGAAATGTCCTCATTTTTAAAGAAGACTGTCCTCATTTTTCCCATGGAAATGAGGACATTGCATAATTTGTCCTCATTTTGCATCAAAAAAATCTGGTCACCCTAACTTAGAGAGATGATTTTTTTTTATTTTGCTTGTTAGAGCGAGGAGAATAATTTTCTAAATATAAGTCACATGACATGAGGGGCCGTATAAAAATTAAATTTCGTATTTAATATGTATACAGCCCCTTGTACAAAAAAATGCCATATTTGAAATATACTCTTAATTTGCTCTAATTTTGTAATTGGAAGTATGTTTCTATCTTTCTTAGTTTACGAGATAATCGCTGTAACATCTATTTTGAATCACCCGGTATATTATATTTCTAAAATGTCATGTAATGAGATACCAGGAGTTTCCTGTTAGTCCTACTAATAAGTTTAAAAAAAATTTCGTGCCAAATTTTGCTTCCTGCCCAATCCCCGTACAAAATGATGTTTTACGAAGAAAAGGTGCGATGAATTTGTGAATTTTAAATGAGGATGCTGCTGTAGGTTAAATGGTTTTTCTAGTAAAGGTTGAACTATTATGGTACTGTAATTGCCCCTGCGGTTAAAGTTGTGTGCAGTATTGTGTCAACCCCGATTGCTAGAGGTTTGGGTTTTAAAGTGGTCATTGTGCTAGACTATTGTGCGGGGGATACTACCTTCCGATTGGGGAATTGGTACTGGAATTAGTGAGGTATGTGTCTTCGAGGGTGTAGTTGATCTTCTGGTGGTGTGAAGCAACTGTGGTACTCTTTTGTTGAAAAAAAAAACTCTTACACTGCAATTACCTTGTATTAAAGGTCAACTACAGTTACTTGAATTATTATTTTTTGAGGGGTGTGTGTTGGGGAGGGGGGACGTGATTTCTTATATCCCTTCAGATCTCGCCCAAACAAATAGATATATTTAAATTTTTACTTTCTTCTATATTCAATAGAAGAAAGTGTTGGATCCGTAAAAATTTTCGACCTCGGGTTTTTGATGGATTTACACGTTTTGAGAGCTGTAGAACACGATTTGACCATTTTTAGAAAATGTCTGTCTGTCTGTCTGTCTGTGTGTGTGTGTGACAAATTTTGTGGCAACTGTATCTCAGGAACTACTGACAGAATTTCGTACAAATTAGTATGTAGTTGTACCTAGACATAAATTAGTGCCTATCAACATTTGGTAAAAATTGTCTTACAGGTTACGTTGCCATCCCGCTTTTTCTAAATTTTTAACATGGTGATATAGGACAAAATTTTGTATAAATGTGCATAAAGAGAATTATTTTTTAGTAATCATTATAAAATTTACGAGAATTATTTATAATAGAGATAGTAAACTGGAAATTTTTTTTTGCATGTGTAGGAGCCTCGTCAACCCCCCTGGGGGGAAGTCTCCCCTTGAGGGGAGTAAATTTTCAAGATGGGTATCATTCGAAAGGTCTCATCAATACCTTAAGAACGAATGGTTGAACTATAAATCTGTGATAATTTAAAATAAAGTTATCGATTTTTTTTACATTTTACGAAAAAAAAATTAGAAAAAAAATCGTTTTTTTTTTTTTTTTTTTTTTTTTAGGGATCAATCGCTCAACAGGAGGCGCTGTGATCGTATTTTTTCTAAATTTTTAACATGGCAGTATAGGACAAAATTTCGTATAAATGTACATAATGAGAGTTATTCTTAACCTGTGATTGTAAAATTAATATAAATTATTGATAATAGTAGTAGTTAATTAGGAAAAAAATTTTGTGCATGTGGGGGCATCGCTTCCCCCCTTGGGGGGGGGGGTACATTTTCAAGATGGATATCTTTCGAATGGTCTCACCAATACCTTTAAAACGAATGGTTGAACTATAAATATGTGATAATTTAAAACAAAGTTATCGTTTTTTTTTTACTTTTAACAAAAAAAAAAAACGTGGAATTTTTTTTTTTTGTTTAGTATATTGTTACTGAGTGAATTTGTATAGGAAAATATAGAAGAAAGTCTTGAGGTGGCCACAACATACTAGTTTTGCTTTAAAAATGTAAGAAACAAAATACCTAAAAACCAGTTTCTGGAATTTTAGAAATTTGTCTCCTCATTTCAGGCGGGGAAGGGTTGAGGGGTGGTCTACGAGAAGCGCAAATTCAAAAGCGCACTTTTTACGTTAAATTTGTCGTTATATTTATCTTAAGTTTTGAGTTGAATTTGTAGTAAATACAAATACCAAAAAATGAACTGGCAAAACGCGATTTCACATAAACGTTCATATCTCAAGCAAAAAAATAGATATTTGGAAAATTTTTGCTTCTAATTATAGCAGACACAGACTTCTAAAAATAAATTTTCTGAATTTTACAGATTTGATCAAGAAGGTGGGGGAAAGGGGCGGAGCATAGCGTGATTTTACATAAACCTTCATATCTATATGTATATATGTATGTGGGAAGTTATGTGGAAAGCTTTGTGGGACGCATTCCCTGTACAGTCAACAGATGGCGCTGCCTCCGATGCTCATCTTTCGACGAGAGGACGAACGGAAGGTAGTTGAGATCCGTGTGCCATGAAGAGCTGTTGAGACCGTCAGCGCGAAGGCTGATGTGGTCATTTTCTTCTAATTAGAGCTTGTAGTGCTCTTAATAGTTGTGTAGAGCCATGAAGAGCTCTATACCACAATCTAACATATTTGAAATAGTACGCGTAGGTACTAATGTGAATTATTAAAGCGAGGAAGTGCTCATATGTTACTTTGTGTTAGTTCTAATGATGAAGAGAGCTTGTTATGTGCATTGGGCCTCGAAACCAGCAAATGGTTATTGATGGAAATTCTACTTTTATAATATTATCTCTGTATATTTTGTGTTTTTGTGTGTCTTCAATAAACGTGTAGTTCTCTAAGTTGCATCTCATCACTGCCCCACCCCTAGACGCTCAGCCAAGATTCTACAAGTGGGGACTCTGCCGCGATATTATGGCAACACCAACAAGTTATAAAAGGTAACTTTTATATATTTATCATTCTGTTAGATAATAATGAGTAATGCATAAAATGAAGCATGAAGATTTTAGTAGAACAATTTTGAATTAGAAAATGATGAAAAATATTTTTAAGAACAACAGTTCTGGTTTCGATTTGTATGTTTATGATAAAATAAATATATCACTTGAGAAGAATGAATAGAAATAATAATGATGATTGAAAAAATATTCTGAATAATCTTTTAGTATTTTGCTTATTATTGTTTGCGATATTATTTTAACAATATTATTTTAAAACGAAAGTGAAAACAATAAGTAAAGAAAGAATAATGATAATGGAGATATTATATGAAATATGTGTAATAATTAAGAAATATATTAGTTGTTCTAAATATTCTGTTGAATAGTATAAATTATTCTGAATGTGCTTATTTCAAAATTATAATTTTGATTTGAGAACAAAAACCATAGAATAACTTTTAAGAAAAATGTTCTCATATTATTTTGTTTCTATGTAAGTATGATATTAATTTGGTAGAAATATTGAAATATCTTTTGGTATAAGTAATTATTTAGAGTTATAATGGCCCAAAATGTGTTACAAGGTATTAGAAAAGCTGATTTAAAAACAATTGCTGAAGAATTAGGCCTAGCTGTTCCGGCAGAAGCTAAGGTAGTTGAAATCAAAACTGTAATTGAGAGTTCTGACATTTACAAAAATGATTTAGAATTTGTTAGAGGTGTTATTAAAATGTTAGTAGAAGAGCAAAAGTTGAAATCTTTAGAAGAACAAACCAAAATTGAGATAGAAAGAATTAAATTATCCCAGTTAGATAAAGAAGTCCAGCTTCAAAATTTAAAGTTACAGGCTGCAGCAAATAACTCTAGTAATAATGTTGAACAATCAAATTCGGAAACTACTTCACAATCATTAGAGAATTTAATCAGAAGTATTCGAACTTTAACCATTTCAGTACCCGAGAAACCGGAAGCTTTGCACTTATTTTTTCAATCCCTTGAAAAAGCATTCATTTCTAAAAATGTACCGTCTAAATTTAAATCAGAAATATTGATTAATTTATTGGGAGATAAATGTAATCAGGTTCTTGCGTACGTAACCACCGAAGACATTAACGATTATGAAAAAGTCAAGGAATTAATTTTAAGACAATTTCAACCAACGCCGCGTGAATGTTTAAGTAATTTTAAAAATGCGCTGCGGAATCCGTCAGAATCACATGTCCAGTTTGCTTCCCGTGTAAGTGCTTCTTTTGATTACTATTGTAGATTGAGAGGGGTTAACGATGTTAAACAATTGTGTGATCTTATAGTTTCTGATAAATTATATGAAACGTTGGATTCTAGAACTAGGGAACATATTAGTGTTCGAGAAGGTCAAAATTGGTTTAAACCCAAGGAATTAGGTCGGGAGTGTGATTTATTCTACTCTTCTGGAGGGAAATCGTTAATTGAAACTAATAATACGCGAAACGAAAGTTCAGAGATTAAGCGGTTTGTAAACAAAGCTCCTTTTAGAAAGACACAGTATAATAATAAAGATCCCATAGTACGTAATTCGGTATCTAATCAAACTCACGAAAAGCATGAAAGAATGTGTTACATTTGTGGTGCAAAAGGGAAAACATTTCATTTCGCTAGAGTCTGTCCTAAACGTATTCCAGAGAAAAAAGAATTCCGTGAAAATCTTCCAACGAATTCAGTAGTTCAATCCGAAACAAGTCCGATTAACCTAATTCTTAATGAGCTCGAATATGTTGATATTTTAGTGGATGATATTCCACTTAAAGGGTTAAAAGATACAGGTTCTTCGATTCTAGTTGTAAATAAAAACAGCATTCCACAGACTAAAAATGTTATTTCTACAACCACTCTAGTTAGCTGCTTTAATGAAAAGAAAGATGCAAATCTGACTGAATTTAAAATATTTTTACCTAATCATGATTCAATAAATGTAATCGGTGCTTTTTGCAACAATTTTTCATGTGACGTAATCCTGCCTGGTAATATCTTTCATATTTTGAAACAACAAAATAAAGAAGAGACAGATGTTTCGAGTTCCAGCGACGTAAGGGGGGAAGATAGTTTTCTGAGTTCGGGGGAAAGCGATTTCGATGAAGCAAGTGAGTGTTCTTTTTCTTTATTTGATCGAAGGGAAAATGAGATAGATTTTTTTTTCCAAATATGTGCAACTATTCAAATGAATCAAAATTCGATGTCAGTCATATTTTAGATAAGTCGTTAAAAGAGAGATTAAGCGAGTTAATAAAAAATTATAAGCCAGTTAAAACAAAAAGTACTGATTTAAAAATGTCCATTATTTTATCTGATGATACACCAGTATGTTTACGTTCTCGCAGATTATCATTTGTAGAGAAATCAGAGGTGGATAAACAAATTGACCAGTGGTTAAAAGATGATATAATTAGAGAAAGTACGTCAAATTACGCTTCGCCAGTAGTGGTGTGTAGGAAAAAAGATGGAGGAATAAGGTTATGCTGTGATTATTGTGTTTTAAATAAGAAAATTATTAAAGATAAATACCCGTTTCCAAATATTGAGGATTTATTTGATAGATTAGGGGAGGGTAACGTCTTTTCGAAACTAGATTTAAAGAATGCGTTTTTACAACTTGATGTAAAGGAAAAAAGTAGGAAATATACAGCTTTTGTGGCCGATAATGCCCAGTATGAGTTTCTAAAAGTTCCCTATGGATTATGTAATAGTCCCTTAGTATTTCAAAGATATGTAAATTATGTGTTTAAAGACCTATTAAAAGATGGTACTGTAATTATTTATTTAGATGATATAATTATTCCATCTAAAGATGAGAATGAAGGGTTAGATAAATTAAAACGTGTGTTAGAAACGGCATCAAAATTTGGTCTAGAGTTAAATTTAAAGAAATGTCAGTTTTTGAAACGAAAGATCGATTTCCTAGGTCACATAATTGAGAATGGCACGATTAAACTCTCAGTAGAAAAAACTCGTGCAGTCCAAAATTTCCCAGAACCCCGTAATGCTAGGGAAGTGCAGAGTTTCTTAGGTTTAACGGGGTACTTTAGAAAATTTATTCGTTCATTTGCCAACATAGCAAGACCACTCAGTGACTTATTACGTGCTTCGAATCCATTTAAATTCGAGAAAGAACAGAAATTGTCTTTTCAAAAGCTGAAAGACATTTTATCGAATACATCTTTTTAAACAAGGTCATAAATTAGAAGTTCATACAGATGCATCTAAATTAGGATTCGGTGCTATCCTTCTACAAAAAGATGACGATGGACAGTACTATCCAATCCATTATATGAGTAAAAAGACCTCGGTACAAGAAGAAAAGTACTGTAGTTATGAGTTAGAAATGTTAGCGATAGTAGAAGCCCCTAAACAATTTAGGAACTATTTATTAGGTAGTAAATTCAAAATTTATACTGATTGTCAAGCGTTCACCAAAACTTTAGATAAACATGAATTGATACCTACGGTAGCCAGGTGGTCTTTCCTGCTACAGGAATTCGATTACGAAGTAGAACACCGTCCTGGTAAACAAATGCAGCATGTTGACGCGCTTAGCAGACACCCTGTAATGACTGTAACTACTGATACTCTCACTCATCGTATTGCTACTGCTCAAGAAAATGTCGAGTTTATCAAACCTATGAAATCTCTTTTACAACAGAACCAAAATGACGAATATGTGTTAAAAAATAATATTTTATATAAAGTGTTAAATGATAGGGATGTACTAATTGTCCCAGAGACCATGCAAATTGAAGTCGTAAAGAAATGTCATGCCTTACGACATTTTTCGGCTAATAAAACTGAAGAGTTAGTCAAACGCGACTATTACTTTTCTAATATGAAAAAATGCGTAGATAACGTTGTAAAAAGTTGTGTAGAATGTATACTCGTAAATAAGAAACAGGGTAAAGGAGAAGGTTTTTTGAACCCTATCCCGAAAGGAGATATACCATTATCTACTTATCACATCGATTTTGTGGGTCCATTACCGACCACTAATAAAAACTATAATCACATTTTTACCGTTATAGACGGTTTTAGCAAATTTTCGTGGCTATCCCGTGAAATCGACTTCTTCAGCAGACGCCATGCAAAAATTAAAACAGCAAGCTGCTATTTTTGGTAACCCCGCAAGAATAATATCTGATCGTGGACCTGCGTTCACCTCGAAGGACTTTACAGATTACTGTGAATCAGAGGGAATCGAACATGACACCATCACAACGGGAATCTCAAGAGGAAACGGTCAAATTGAGAGACTTCATCGAACAATCATACCTGTATTATCCAAGTTATCTGTAGATGATCCGAACAAGTGGTACAAGTTTGTTGAGGCTGTCCAGAGAACAATAAATTCCACCGTATCAAGAAGTACCAAAAGAACTCCGTTTGAATTACTCACTGGAGTAACAATGAGAAGGAAAGAAGATAAGAGAGTACTAGAACTCCTCGAAGAGGAAAGGATAAATTCTATCCTCGATAACCTTAATACCATTCGTGAAGAAGGAAGAAAAAACATTCTTAAGATTCAAGAATAAAATCGCCGATGTTACAACAAGAAGAGAAAGAAAGCCCATGTGTATAAAATTAATGATCTAGTTGCCATCCAGCGAACTCAGTTTGGAACTGGCATGAAGCTTAGACCAAAATTCTTAGGTCCCTATAAAGTTGTGCGAGTAAAGACCAAAGACAGATATATGAAGTCGAAAAGATAGGTGATCATGAAGGACCTATTCACACTAGTACTTCTGCAGACAACATGAAATTGTGGGTTATGGACTAGTCAAAAATCCCAGAACTTTGAAAAAAAAAAAAAAAGACTGATCATTATGCTTTTAATGTACATAATTATTGTAATGTATGTTTCTCTTTTTCGTTTCTGTTTCTTTTTTAAATTGTATTTTGCAGATATCCTTTAGTATCCCAGGCTGGTTCGACGGTGAGGTCACCGTACATCAGGATGACAGAGCTCTGTGGGATGTTATGTGGAAAGTTATGTGGAAAGCTTTGTGGGCCGCATTCCCTGTACAGTCAACAGATGGCGCTGCCTCCGATGCTCATCTTTCGACGAGAGGACGAACGGAAGGTAGTTGAGATCCGTCTGCCATGAAGAGCTGTTGAGACCGTCAGCGCGAAGGCTGATGTGGTCATTTTCTTCTGATTAGAGCTTGTAGTGCTCTTAATAGTTGTGTAGAACCATGGAGAGCTCTATACTACAATCTCACATACTTGAAATAGTACGCGTAGGTACTAATGTGAATTATTACAGCGAGGAAGTGGCCATATGTTACTTTGTGTTAGTTCTAATGATGAAGAGAGCTTGTTATGTGCATTAGGCCTCGAAACCAGCAAATGGTTATTGATGGAAATTCTACTTTTATAATATTATCTCTGTATATTTTGTGTTTTTGTGTGTCTTCAATAAACGTGTAGTTCTCTAAGTTGCATCTCATCATTGCCCCACCCCTAGACGCCCAGCCAAGATTCTACATGTATAAAAGTATCGATAAGATTTTTCTTTTAAAATACAATAAACATTAATACCTAAAAATCTATTTTTAAAATTTAGACATACGCCTCCCAAAGGAGGAAATGAGTAAAACGTGATTTCACAAAAACCTTCATATATCAAAAGGGAAAAAATAGGTATTCGGAAATTTTTTACTTTAAAATATAGCAAACACAAACTTTTAAAAGTAAATTTCTGTTATTTTAGAAATATATACATAATCTTCATATATATGTATATATATATCAGTGCGTCAAATAAGACTGGATCTGTAATGCGAAATGGAAACAAGAAATTAATATCTGTTTTGGTTTTTCATTCAAAATAGGACCCTCTGGCTTCAATGCACATTTTACAACGATTTATTAATAAATCGAACGGCTCTTGTAAATCACTTTGTGGAATGGCCTACAAAGCACGCGTCGAAGCTGCTTGTATGGTAGAAATGTCCTCAAAATAACACCCTTTTAACTTTAACATACACAAACATCAAACCGTCTCAATTATATATATTAAAAGCAAACACGTTTTATTTATGAGACAAAAAATTTTCAAGTTAAAATACATTTAAAAAACAAAAATTACATATAAAAACAATTAAAATCAAAATAAATGACAAATGTTTAGAACTTTTAAATGACCTATCTACATATGCTGTTTTAAATAAAGATATCACTCCTTCAATACAAAATAATCTTAATAAAATGATCAGTGAATTAGAGAAAAATAATCAAATAGATAATGTTACAGCTAAATCTTTAAGATGTTATATTGGTATGGCTCCCAATTTTTATGGGTTGCCAAAATTACATAAACCTGGTATTCCATTTAGACCTATAATTGATTACTCCCGTTCCCCTCTCTCTAACCTTGCTAGATTTATTTCGTCATTGCTTAAACCTCTTACTTTAAATTCACCCTTTAGTTTAAATTCTTCTTTTCAGTTTGTTTCTGAATTAAGAAATTTTAATGCCCCCCCAAACTGTATAATGATTTCTTTAGATGTTGTTTCTCTTTTTACTTCCATCCCTATTGAATTTGCTTGTGATATTATAAGAAAAATTTATCCTAATAATAGTACTCATTCTACTCTTAATATTGAATCAATTCTTAAATTAGTTTTTTTCTGCTTATCTTGTAATTGCTTCAAGTTTAATGATTTATACTATAAACAAATTCGTGGCACGCCTATGGGCTCACCTGCTAGTGTTTGCATAGCAGAAATAGTTATGCAGTTTTTGGAAAATAAAATAAATGATAGTTTAAATGATAAAATTCCTTTTTGGCGAAGATACGTAGATGACATTTTTTTATTAATTGAAGAAAAACATATAAATGAAGTCGTTACTTTTTCTAATTCGTTATGCCCAGAAATTCAGTTCACTTTGGAAATAGAACAGAATAACAGTTTGCCTTTTCTTGATGTTCTCGTTAAACGCATTTCGAATTCCCCTAGCATTTTTCAAACTTCTGTTTATCGTAAGGCCACATTTACAGGTCAATATCTAAATTTTCATTCCGCTAATCTTAATTCGCATAAAATTGCAGTCTTCCGAACTTTGGTCAATAGAGCTCTTCGGTTATGCAGTAACGAGACACTTTTTAAGTTGGAAATTAAAAAAATTTTCCAGGATTTAATAAATAACGATTACCCTCTTAATTGGTTAAAACGAATTTATCGTGAAAACATTATCAGCTTCCCCCCTCCTTCGTTTCCGCCTGCAAATTCCCCCTCTACTCCAATGGAAATGAAAAATTCACTCATTAATAAAAACAGTTATATTTCTATGCCATATTTTGGTTTTCCTTCAGAATTTATTTCTAAATTACTTAAACAACATAATATTTATACTGCTTTCCGGTCAATTAAACAATTAAAAAACGTCCTTTTCAACTTTAAACCCATAACCCCTTCTCTGGAATTAACTGGTGTAATATATTTAATTCCTTGTAAAAATTGCAAATCTGTTTATATAGGTGAAACTGGCCGTACAGCAAAAATTAGACTACAAGAACACAGACGATCTTTTAAAAATTGCAACCAAAATTCTAAAATTGTAATCCATTCAATAGAAACCGATCATATTCCTGACTTCGATAATATAAAGATTTTAAATTCTGGTGTTCATAATTATAAATCGCGTATTTTCCTTGAGAGCTGGCACACTGCCAAGCATCTCCACACTATCAATGAAGCATGCGCACTGGCTCCTCAATATTCTGTACTCCTTTAAATTCCTTGAGTGTTCATGTCCTGTTTGCATATTGTGTTGTATTACTGATGAGGAAACCCGGACGGGTTTCGAAACGTCTGATTTTAATTGTTTTTATATGTAATTTTTGTTTTTTAAATGTATTTTAACTTGAAAATTTTTTGTCTCATAAATAAAACGTGTTTGCTTTTAACACCCTTTTAACTTCATTCTAAGTTTTGGAAATAAGAAGTTGTGACACGGGGCTGAATCGGAAGAATACGGTGGATGGATCAACTCGGAGACATTATTTTTGCCAAACATCGACGAACAATAAGGGAAGTGTGGCTGGGTGCATTGTCGTGTAACAAACACCAACTGCTTTCAGTCCGATAGTCTGGACTAGAGTCACCCGAACCCGACAGATGAATTTTAAATCAACCCGAAACCCGACCCGAACCCGACAAAAAAGTTTTCATCAAACCGAAACCCGACCCGAACCCGACAAAAAAAATTGCATCAACCGGAAAACCGTCCCGAACCCGCAACAAATAATTTTTGCGACCTGAAACCAGACTTATCTAACCCGAACCCGAAAAATAAATCAACATTACTTATTCATCAAAAAATCATGCAAAACAAGGTAAAATGATATAACATGATATAAAATAAAATAAATTTTCATTGTCACAGAGTTGGTAAATTATAAAAAAAACTAGTATGTTGTGGCCACCACAAGACATTCTTCTATATTTTTCTGTCAAATTCACTAAGTGCGAATAATTTATTAAAACTATTATTAAAAAGTATAACGTGATGAATGCAAATAATTTTCATCTTAGGGAAATGTAACACTAATTATCCAAAGAGAGACAATTTATCGTCTATAGATAACTTCTTAAACAATGCGTTTTTATAACGGTTATCTCACATATCATAGTTCGTACAGTTATATGGTATAGAAGTTGAGATATAGTCATCCTGTTATCGATGAATTTTGCAGTATAGCAGCGCCACCTATTTCCCGACAAGCATTCAAACTGAATCAGCATAATGTTTCCTAATCGCCTTCTTAGATATAAGTTTTGTTTGATGATACACAATAGAACCTGAAATATAGCTTTCCTTGTAATTGTGGAAATTGCTGTGTAGCAGCGCTACCTGTTGAGCGGTTTACACCAAAAGTTGACAGGCGCTAATATATATTAAAGGGCACCTACATACAAATTTATATGCAATTCTGTGCAGTAGCTCTTGAGATATAGCCTTTCTTTAAATTGCGGAAATCACTGTGTATTAGCGCCACCTGTTGGCTGATAGGCATTCAATTTGAATCAGCGTAATATCTCATATTGGTCTTCTCACATATCGGGTTTTGTTGGATTATACGCAATGAAACCTGACATATAGTCTAGACCTCTCAAAACTGTAAATCCGTCGAAAACCGGAAGTCGAAAATTTTTACGAATCCAGTACTTTCTTCGATTGAATATAGAAGAAGGTAAAAAAAAAAAAAAAAATTAAAATGTAATTTTTGATTGTATTGAGTTAATAATTAAAAATAAACTAAAAAAAAAAAAAGTTTAATAATAATGTTTAAACTTTTATGTGAGTTGTGAACTTCAAGATAGCAAAAATATGCTTCATTTTCAGTGTTAGTAGTTCGTTGTTTAATGCTTATATTCTAAAAAAAAAAAAATATATATATATATATATATGTATATATCTTTATTTATTGTTTTTGTTCGACGTGAATGTTTATAATAATTTGGGTATCAGGGATATATGATTCGCACTTCAACATCTGCTTTCCTACAATCACTTTCAATTCACACGATCAGCAAATTATCTTCTTACAGTTAAAATTTTCGTGCGTTGTTTATTTGTTCTAGAGAAGACGTTAAAGAATATTATTATTATACCTTGATGGAATCCGTTTCCTAAATGTGTTTATTTTACATTACTTTTTACTTTCTTCTGTATTCAATCGAAGAAAGTATTGGAATCGTAAAAATTTTCAGCTTCCGTTTTTTGATGGATTTACACGTTTTGAGGGTTCCAGAACACAATTTGACTAAGTATTCTTAGAAAATATGTGTCTGTCTGTTTGTGTGTCTGCTTGGGAAAAAAAAAAGTGCGGCTATATCTCGGTAACTGCTGCAGTTAACTGGATATAAATTTATATGCAGATATACCTTGACCTAAATTAGTTCCTATCAACTTTTGGTGTCAATTTTTTAACAAGTGGCGCTGCTGGACCGTGATTTTCACAATTTCAGGAAAAGCTATATCTAAGGAACTACTACACGATTTTCTATATAAATTTATATGCAGATACACTTTGACATAAGATAGTGTCTACCAACTTTTGTGTCAATTTCTCAACAGGTGGTGTTGTTATACATCGACTTTCGCATTTTCAGGGAAGGCTATATCACAGGTTCTGTTGTGTATAATGAAACAAAACTTGACATGTATCAGTGTAGCCATTATATGACATTACGCCGATTCAATTTGGATGCATATCAGCCAATAAGTGGCGCTGCTATAGTGCAATTTTCCCTGATAACGGGATGTGGCTACATCTCAACTTCTATTGCATATAACAGTACGAAACCCGATGTATGAGGTAACAATTATGAAGACGCCTTTTTTAAGACTTTATTTATAGAGAAATAAATTGTCTTTCTTTTCTTATATTTGGTGTTAGTTTTTTCTAAAATGAAAATCATTCATTATGATGGATAATTTTAATAAATAATAGTTAAAAAATTTTTTTTTTACTGAGCGAATTCCTATAGGTAAATATAGAAGTCACAGCATACTAGCTTTAAATGAAATCACAACAAGTATTTCTTCTATATTTCCAATAGTCCAGTCAATAAATACATTCTACCTTGCAAAAGGTGGGGTAGAAAATTTTATTTTTTTAATTTGTACATATTAGTACTAATATGCAAAAAACGAGTTATCCAACATGGTCGGCCCCGGGAGAATTTTTGTCGGCTGAAAAACCTCGAAAATTTACTAAATTTTTGGCTTTTTTCAAAATATCTCAGAAATGGCTGAATTTAGCGATATTTTTCTATTGTAATGTTTAAAGAGGATTAAATTTCCTACAATTTCCTCCATTACACCTTTTTTGTAGTACTAATAGCAAGCGCGTAACAGCTTCTTGAAAATAAACAGATTTCTCAACTTCGTAAATAAAGCGCATTACTCCTTATAAATAATGTACATAATACTTCTAATTCTATTAATTATTAGAATTAGAAGCTTTATTTACAGAAAGCTTAACAACTTTTAATGGTATAGCTGTGATATCTGTCGTCCTTGGGATTTTTGGATTTGGTGATCAAGAACGTAATACGGAAATATACACGCCAGATGTATTTTTTTACATTATATATTGTAAAAAATACTGTTTTATATTCTTGATTGTTCTCTTAACATATGCCTTGTTAAAATAATCGTGATTTTTGAAAGGAATTAAATATGTTAGCCAGATAAATTGGCGATCATTTCTTTTTTTTTTTTTTTTTTTTTTTTTTTTCAGTAAGGACGACAGATAACAAAACTGCTCCGTTTTAATTTCTCACTTCCATTTTTTACTAACACTCTCTCTCCCCCGGCCACGCACTGACAATTCTGGCCTAACAACATTAGTCATCATCAGACTCCAATAACTGCCAATGTATAGTATTCTATCACTGCAACACATAATACACACACAAACACATACAAAGAAAAATAAATAAAATAAAAAATATTTGTATATAAATGTAAATGAATAAATGTTAGGAGGCTAATAAGCAAAAACTCAATGCATTGGTACATAAATATTTTTATTTTACTATTTATTAAATTATAAAACGTTAATGGTATTTAGATATAATACATAATATTGTAATAAACATTAATTACTGCTATAATAATATTGGTGATAATAACAAGATACAGTCTTAATTTTAAATGAACTTCATAAATAGGCAAACTTGTTTGAAGAACAATAGCAAATAATTACAAAAGTAAATTGCACAAATTTAACTTTGTATGTAAATTATAGGGAGATTCATTTAGCCTTGAAACAAATAAAGAAACGTACATTTATGTATAATATACATGTTTATTTTCTTCGTGGTTATTTTGAAAGCCCGGGTTCTTAAATTTCAATAGTCATCAGAGGTAGAAGGAAGGTGTGTCGTCCTCAAATTGTTCCTCTCCGTCTTGCAGTAATTGTAAAAGCTCTTAGAAGGGCTTATCATCATCTTCAGAATAGTCAAATGATGAAATTAGTACGACATTTTCCTGTTGAGGATCAGAGTTCTTGTTACTATACCAGTTTCACTGAGTATTTTATAGCCAACATTTTGGAAGACAACTGCTTTCTTGTTGGCAGTTTCGGCTATTAAAACATCTTCACCATATTTTTTGCAAAGGCGTGATGTAACCGTTCTGATGCCAGGACGAAAATCACCCTCTATCTTATTCATCAACTACTTTATGAGACTGGCACTCCTCCGAGTTGTTTTCAGGGTAGGAGGTAAATTGATTCCATTGCCTCATCAGTGTTACTTGCAGGGTAGTATCCTCGTTTCATCTCACTTTTAGGTCTCCAATGCAGTGTTTGATGACAAAACCTGTGATACCCAGCATTTGTAGCAAGTAAACCTTTTACGTTTCCGATGCATTCAAGTACTTTTTTTCTTCTCTCGTCCCCACGATTTTCGGCACCATTTACAAGTGTTTCTTTCACACCAGTTTCATAGCATGGTGGATAAAATTTCTTTCATGCTCAGGAAGTCATTCCTGTTTTTTAAAGAAATCTTCAAGTATACCCTCTTCACACAAGAAACACTGATCTTTAGAACTGAAACCTTCAGTTCTTTATGGAAAATATGGAGCCACTCAGTTTGGACCAGCTCCATCACCAGTTGTATGGTGCCTTACATATGTTGCAATCATTCGCTCATTGATGTATCGTTTGTGACAGGCATTGTGAATTCTTACTTGTTTTAGGTTCTTCAAAAAACACTAATGTTCTTCATTTTGACGTTTTGCATTGCATTTTTACAGATTTTTTGTATATCTTTCTCCTTCAGAATCTTTACTTCACCTTTATTCAAACGGATTTTGAAAATAAAACAAACACTCCGCTTATTGTAATAGAAAACGCTCACGGGTTGAAACAGTACGTTCGCACGTTCGAACTTAACTGAATAACATGGATAGATGTTTAGCCAAGGCAGTGTACTACAGGATGAGAAGAGGCGGGAGGAAAGGGAGAGCTTTTTAATAAAGGGGGGAGGGGGCAGGCAGTTTTTTTTTAAATACCTTCTTTGCTACGAAGCAGATGTCATTTCCTAAGGTCAGACAGCTGAATATGTCCCTTCCTTTCTTTCCGTTTTCTAAAAAACAGTCATACACCGACCCATTTCTTTGAGTTGTATTTTATTAGCTTGAGAAAAAATGCCGACTTTCAAGAGGCTGTAACACGCTTGCTATTAGTGCTACAAAAATGTTGTAATGAAGAAAATTGTGAGAAATTTAATCTTCTTTAAACTTTATAATTGAAAAATATCGCTAAATTTAGCCATTTCGGAGATATTTCAAAAAAAGCCAAAAATGTAGTAAATTTTCGAGGTTTTTCAGCCGACAAAAATTCTCCCGAGGTCGATCATGTTGGATAACTCGTTTTTTTCATATTGACACTCATATGTACAAATTAAAAAAGAAAAATCTTCTACCCCACCTTTTGCTAGGTAAGCCCTTTTTTTCATACCTATTGACTGGACTACAAGTATAAATGGAGGAAAATTCAAAATTCCGTTTACATAAAAGCGAGGATTGAATTTCATTAAAAGTAAAGGTATTAAAATAAATAGATAAATAAAAATAAAACTAGTATGTTGTGCCCACCACAAGACTTTCTTCCATATTTTCTAATACAAATTCGCTCAGTACAGATAATTTACTAAAGCTATTATTAAAATTACCTACCATAATGAATGCAGACGATTTTCATCTTTGAGAAAAATTACACTGTACAAAGAAAGACAGTTTTATTCTCCATAAATAGTATATTTAAAAAGTGCGTTTTCATAATGGTTATCTTACTGATCAAATTTTGTACAGTTATACACCATAGAAGTTGAGATATAGCTTTTTCGTTCTCGGGAAAAATTGCAGGACAGCAGCGCCCCTATTGGCAGATATGCATCCAAATTGAATCAGCATAACGTCTAATAATGGTCTTTTCACACACACACACACACACACACACACACACGCACACACACACACACACACATATATATATATATATATATACATATATATATTAATTTAGAACCTGAGATATCGCTTTCCCTTAAATTATGGAAATCGTCGTATAACACCGCCACCTATTGCATTATTGGTACCAAAAGTGGAAAGACAATAATTTATATCATGGTACATCCACACAAAAATTTATGTGCAATTTTGTGCAGTAGTTCCTGAAATATAGCCTTTCCGTGAACTGTGGAAATCACTGTATAGCAGCGCCATCTTTTAAGAAATTGACATAAAAAGTTGATAGGAACTAGGTTATGTCAAAGTGCATCTACATATAAATTTATATGCAATTCTCTGCAGTAGTTCCTGAGATACAGCATTCCCTTAAATTGTAGAAATCAATGTATAGCAGCGCTATCTGTTGAGTGATGGGCACCAAAATTTGATAGGCACTAATTTATGTCAAGGTGCATTTATTTATAAATTTATATGCAATTATGTGCAGTAGTTCTAGAGATACAGTCGCCCAAAATTTTTGTCACACACATACAGAGACATAGACTGATATTTTCTAGAAATAGTCAAATCGTGTTATGGACTCTCAAAACGTGCAAATTCATCAAAAATCGGAAGTTGAAAATTTTTACGAATCTAATACTTTCTTCTACTGAATATAGAAGAAAGTAAAAAAAAGAACTTGTAAACTGCGAAATCTTTTCAATTTAAATGCGAGATTATACTGTATTTGTATTTCTTTAATTTATATATTAATAACAGTCGAGAAAGATTTATAATACTTTTCTAATTTTCATACAATTTCTACAAAAGATACATGCCGTTGAAGAAAAGAAAACAGATCCAAATAGAAATACGGATCTATTTTTCTGGCGGATATCCGCGGATACGAATAGGGAGCTCCGGTGCATGTCTGCCCACCAGCGGCCAAGCGGCTCTGCGCTCGAAGCTGGTAGATGGGAAGTGTCGGGTTCGATCCCAGGTCACGCTCATCGACCTAGCCGTTCGGAGTTTTTCGTGGTTTCCTCCGAAACATGCGTAAATATGGGCTAGGACCCTTTAGAAAGACCCAAACGGAGGGCATTCCCCCTACAGGCCTAGGACACATCTGGAGTCAACCGGCCTTAAATCCTCCAACCAAACAACCAACCGATACATGTCTAGTATGTGCAGAATGTTATAATTAGTTACATAGTTGTAAACATGCCTATAAATTTATGTTTATAATTGTAAAAAATATTTTGAAAGATGTTCGCAAGTGGACCCGACTTGTTGAAAATCAAACCCGACCCGCAAGAAAAAAAATTCAGTCAACCTGACCCAAACCCGACCCGCACGAAAAAAAGATTGGTCAACGCGACCCGAACCTGAAAAATAAAAATCTTCGGATAAAATCGGGTTACCCGACCCGATGCAGGACTCTAATCTGGACGAATGCGAGACATTCTGGTCATCAAACGCTTTTAAACAGCTAAGTAGTATTTACCTGTAATTGTTTTTCCAGTTGGAACAAATTCTTTGTGTATAATACTTTTGCTATCGAAGAATGTAATGAACATTGCTTTTATTTTGATGGAACTTTCCTTTTTTTTTTTTTTTTTTGTTTTTTTTTTTTTGTTTTACGGTGAATTTTGTGACTTCCATTCCACATTTTGTCGCCCTGTTTCAGGATCACATCGGAAACACGTTTCATCACCTGTAACAATGGACTTCAAGAAGTTTGGATTGCTTCAGCGGCTGAAATGATGTCTCTGCAATGTGCAATTCTCATTGCTTTTTGTTCAGGGGTTAAAGTGTATGGAACAAATTTTGCACACACTTTTGCTTTTCCCAAATCTTCATGCAGAATGTTTCGAATTGTTTCTTTGTCGATGTTTAAAGAATCTTCTATCATTCTCAATGTCGCGTGGCGAAACGTGATTTCTCATATCCCTTCTTATATCAAGTAAACAAACAGGCATATTTAAAAATTTTGTTTTAAAATGTAACAAACAAAAATACCTAAAAAAACAATGTCTGGAATTTCAAAAATTCGTCTCTCTATTTTGATGCAGGGGAGGGGAAGGGGGTATGAGATATGGTTTACGAGATGGGAAAATTCAAGAGCACCCTTTTTGCGTTAAATTTGTCCTTAGGAATTTATGAGAGCTGCATTCCCGAATTTTGGTGTGTGGGTAGGTTATTTGCATCAAACACCAACTGCAAAGGGATTTCGGTAAATTCCTTCCTTCCTCCTAAAAAACTGGGTGGTGGGGGTGGGGGGGGCGCAAAACAATTTTTCAAGCGTAACTCTATTCCAAATTATTTGAGGGCGACAATTTTTTAGTAAGTGGGTTTTCTATGTGTCCGCAACAAGCACTATAAAGGAATTTTGCGAAAAGTACCCCTTTGCGGTATGGGGCGAAAAACACATTTATCTGTGTAACTCTCTTTTAAATTATCTTAGAAAGGCGAATTTTTGGTGTATGGTTTGATTATGTGTACCTAACGTATTCTATAAAGGGATTTTGAGAAATTATCTATCTCTTTCTTCTACCAATGCGAGGCGGAGAAGCAAAAAACACATATCCAAGCGGAATTCTACACCAATTATCTCAGGAAGGTCATTTTTGTCGGTATGTTGATGTGCTATGTGTTCCCAACCCACACTATAAAAGGAAATGACAAAAGTTTCCTTCTTCCTGTATTTGGGGGCTTGGGGGAGGGGACATGAGGTAAAAAACACTCTTTGAAGTGTAACTTTGTTCTAAATTATCTCAAGACGGCAGTTTTTGGTACATGGGTTGTTTATGTGTGCCTAACACAGACTATGAAGGGAATTTTCGAAAATATCCCACTCTCCTTTCCCTTTAGTGAGGTTAAAAAGACACATTTCCATGCATAACTTTGTAATAAATTGTTTCATCAGGAATGTGATATTTTGTTTTGTAAGTTGGTTATATATACGGAACACACACTATAAAGAGATTTATATATTTTCCTCCTTACCCCTCAAGTGGCGGTGAAATTAAAAAAAAAAAAAAAAAAAAAAAAAAAGCACGTTTCGAAGCATATGTCATGTAAGTCGTACCACAGGCACCGGTCACCCAGTCTCAACATGTTGCGGGCAGAAAAACCGATACTGAAGGCTTTTAAATAGAGGTTTTGACTGATATCAAGAAAATCTTTTTGAAATGTTTTATTCTTGAGATTCTTACATTAACCCGTTAGCGCCTGGTGTCCTCATTTGAGGACAGCTAATAAAATGGCATGTATATTTTTTGTGGTTTCTTGGAATGATTTCTGCTTTTTAGTGACAGTCTATAGCGTCACTCTAAATGATCCCTGAAAGTTTTATGTGTCTACTATTAATTATTATTTCATAATATGGATAGTCATTTTATGATTTTTCATTCGTCGAACCTATATTTGCTTTTTGCGCAGGTGTACTAACTTTTGAATAATAATATATATCATAATACTTTACTTTCGAGATCTTTGTCAACATATAATAGGAAATTAATCTGTTTTCTCAAAGTTTTTCGATCTCGAAGTTTTCTCGCTAGAACATTAAACGTCAATAAATGAGGATAGGCTTTAAATTTAAAACTGTCAGAAGAATTGTTTAAGTTAATATATTTTACTGTCAGTTCTCTATATCAATTTAAATGTGAAACAATCAGCTAATAATATTTTGTAAAATTAATTCGGGCATTAACGGGTTAATAAGGTGATATGGAATTTTAAGAATTTATTTAAATATAGTGACCAGCGAAGCGGGCAAAGCATGCCAGTTGAAATATAGGAACAAAAATAATTCAGGCATTTTGTTATAAAATGGATTCATTCAAATGCAGTAACCAGTGAAGTCGGCAAAGCCAGCTGGTAAATATATAAAATAAAAAGGAAATATGACATGTGTGATAGTGTGCGAGAGTTTTTTTTTTTTTTTTACATAATAACTTTTCAAAAATAATCAAAGTTTTAAAGTATGCAGTAATCTGTTATTTTTAGAAGTGAGGAAGGTGAATCTCTGAATGGCTACAGATTTTTGTTCAGTTCTAAAGAAATCAACCCAAAGAAAATGTGTAGCAGAAACTATTGTTAAAATGAAGAAAGTCAGCATATGAAACACATGATGTGAAAATTTTCAGAATTCAAATGTTATTTACACATTATGGAAGAAAAAAAAAGTAATTGACATTTGACTGTTGCAGGGTATATTATTTTTATGTTAAAAGAAACTAGTGGATCTGCAGATCAGGCGCCTAAGTGTCCTATTTACGTCACACATTATGAACCAGATCTTTTTCATTTATTCCCTATTATATAACATATATATTAATTCTACTGACTTACTACATAAACAGATACGTTTCTAACCTCTCTTTCTATACCTATCACTCTTTCTATACGCATCTTTCTATACCTATCTGTATATATATATGCATATATCTGTATTCCTAATAACTGACAGTCTTCTATTAATTCCCTGTAATTCAAAAATATTTGTACCAAATTACATCCAAAAAGATTACATAGCGTATCGGAACTATTTTGTGTAAACTATAAACTGATTAACAGTTCTATGCCAACAATTTTAACAGAAAAACATGCTTTTAAAATTCTAATAAAATTTAATTACACTTAAGGGCCCTCTTCACTCATCGCCGATGGAAGCTGAAGCTAATGTTATTCTATGGGAAATTTTTCTTTACAAATAACTTTTTAACTAATACATATTTTTAGATTCTGTTTTCAAATTCTGAAAATTCTCAGCTGTTAAATTGACGAACTTTTTTAAAAAAAATATTTTTTTAATTTTTTATATTTTATTTTGAAGCTACAAAATACAAATTTTCAATATGTGAAATTTTTTCATTTTGTAATTTAAAAAAAAAAATAATAATAATAATAATAATACATTTTTAAAAAAGATCTGACAATTTTACAGTTGGGAATTTTCTGAATGTAAAAACAGAATTTAAAAATATGTATTAGTTAATAAATTATTTGTAAAGAAAAATTTCCCATAGAATAACATTGGCTCGATCTTCCGGCAACGGTGAGTGAAGAGGGCCTTTAATGGTGTGCAACCATGTTAAAATACATTTTTAAAAAATATCGACTATAGACCGTAATAGTACGAAATTCTTTTATGTATCCCGGAAAAGGAGCCACAGTTATTATATACGTCAATAATAAGAATACACCTAATTAACTATGACTTATTCATTAAAAGGAGATTTGACGTTGGATTATTAAGTCAGAAACGCCTATGAGAAAAGATTTTGGGGAACAGACAGCTGTTTCGGTAGCTCTTAGCATACTGAAGACGGTACGCTAAAGGCTATCGAAACAGTTGTCTGCTTCCCAAAAAATTTTTTCTTTGGCGTTTCTGAGATTGTAGTTTTTACTGGTTTTAATAACACTGCTCTGCAAAAATAAGTTAATTAATTAATTAATTAAAAATAAAATAAAATAAAATAAAATAAAATAAAAGATCTGATACCATTTTTCCTGATTCTTATGTGAAATGACCTCCGGAATCCGAATATGACTCCCATTTTCTCCAGACATCCACCGTTTTCTAGATACACCCCTCCACCCTCTCCCAATATCTTTCCCTGTTCGATAATTTTATGACCATGAATTTGATTTGAAGAATGAAAAGTAATTAATTTAACACCTAAAAACAAAAATAAATAAATAAATAAAGTTTTAAAAACAACATTAATTACACCGGACCGTAAGTCCGTATCTTAAAAATGGCTCTAACGATTTTCTTCAAAATTGTTATATAAACACTTTATTAGATATCCTTTCGAATGATATAGTTCTGAAAAATTGATAGGCTTCCTTTATAAATAGCTCAATTTCAGGTCTCGCAAGTGCGTTCCTTTAAAAATGGCTGAACGAATCTTTTTCAAATTCGCCATTTTAACTCCCTTTTAAATATCCTTTTGCATGTAATTATTTTTTTCCAGTCAGTAATTACGTATGCCAAGTTTTAGTAAAAGTTGGTGTCTCAAAAACGGCTCAATCGATTTTCTTGAATATTGTTACATAAATCAATTTTAGATATCCTTTTTCATGTATAATGTGGTTTTTACTAAAAAATTAACGGTCATTCTGATTAGATAGTTTAGTTTTAGATCTCGGAAGTTGGTGTTTAAAAAAATAACTCTATCATAATTTTTTTTCCCCCATTTTTTAACTCGCTGTGTAAACTCTGTTTTATATGTCTTTACATGTGTATGAAGTTTCTCTTACTGGAAAAATAAAAAAAATGCATATAATATCTCCAAAAAATGCACATAATACGTGTAATAGTGGGTAAGGGAAGTCGTGTGCTTGTTTCACATCAAATTTTTTTAATTCTGCGCCGACTTAAAAAATTATGAATAATTGTAGTGTTTCTGTTGTTTAGCGAAAGAATTTATTTTATACTTTTAGACGCAATTTGCAATTTCATTTTATGCCAATTTTCACTTTATTTTTAGTTGTTTGAATAATAGTTACTTTTTCGTGTCGGTTCTATTTTTTTACGAAAATATTTTATTTTTTTGTTTTTAGTGAAAATCTTTTCATACAGCAGTACATGAGGAAACGTTTGATGGAGGTTTCACTTATCGCAACCAGAAACAAAAGTGATACAACTCAAAAAACAACAATTTGAGGTTTATGTCATTAAAAAATGTGAAGTCACTCAATGTGCACAAAACCCATTACATCTAAACGTAAAAAATTATCCACTCCAGAGATAGCTAATAGTGTGAAAACAAACTTTTATGGGCACCTGTAATTTATTTATAAATCGTAATAAAATCGTAATGGGGCCTATTTCAGGCTAAGATCTTTACAACGAAGAAAAAATGTAAAAATTGGAAAATCTGTAACGAATTTATGAGATAACAAACAATAATGGTCTGAAATACCTCATCATTAAGTCGGTCACATTTTCGTGATCAGATCTGCTTGTTTCCGTCAGTTCGAAATAAGTTAAACTTGACTCATCAGAGAGACCACTTCAGCCCAATAATTAACCCAATCATTTTTTTAAATTTTTTAACCCTTTAAAGACTTGGTTTTCTAATTCTTTTCGTTAAGAATGGATTTTTTTCAGATTTTCTGGCAATTAAACCTGCTTTGTTTAATTGTTATTGCACTGTATTCAGATAAATTATGTTACTAAATACCTTTTCTGAATCCCTTCTATGTTCTAAATGTAATATAAACTGATTTTTACAGCACTGGCTTTTTAACTTGCGGTCATCTCGACTGGATGAGTAACGCGGCCGCCTAAGTTTAAATGTGCATGTTTAAATAACCAAAAAATGTTATATCTTGCTAAAAACCAGATCATTAATATTTTGTTAACATTTAATCATTTTAACATCCCACGTATTAAAATATTCTTTTGATTTTCGCTCTAAAATTAATATTTTTTGTGGTATCATTAATTGCCAAATTCTTGCCCTTTTTAAAATACTTTCTAAAATTACAATTTTTCGAACAAATGCACCTTGTTTTTAACACTTGGCTCAATCCTAAATTGCACGTGGAACACAACGTAATAAAATCTGTTAAAAAATTTACTTTTGAAGCAATAAAATTATCGATTACAGAAAGAACTAGTATGTTGTGGCCACCACAAGACTTTCATCTATATTTTCCTATTATACATATTCAATTAGTAACAATATTTAAAAAAAAAAAAAAAAATTACGATATTTTTTCTAAGTTTTTTTTTTTTTTTTTTTTGTTAAAACTAATACATATTAGCTGTTAAATTGACTGTTAGCTGTTAAATTGACGGACCTTTTTTAAAAAATTATTTTTTAAATTTTTTATATTTTATTTTGAAGCTACAAAATACAAATTTTCAATATGTGAAATTTTTTCATTTTCCAATTTCAAAATAAAATATTAAAAAAAAAAAAAAAAAAAAAAAAAAATACATTTTTAAAAAAGGTCCGACAATTTTACAGTTGGGAATTTTCTGAATGTAAAAACAGAATTTAAAAATATGTATTAGTTAATAAATTATTTGTAAAGAAAAATTTCCCATAGAATAACATTGGCTCGATCTTCCGGCAACGGTGAGTGAAGATAGCCGTTAATGGAGTGCAACCATGTTAAAATACATTTTTAAGAAATATCGACTATAGACCGTAATAGTACGAAATTCTTTTATGTATCCCGGGAAAGGAGCCACAGTTAATATATACGTCAATAATAAGAATACACCTAATTAACTATGACTTATTAATTAAAAGGAGATTTGGCGTTGGATTATTAAAACCAGTAAAAACTACAACGTCAGAAAAGCCAATGAGAAAAGATTTTGGGGAACAAACAGCTGTTTCGGTAGCCCTTAGCATACTGAAGACGGTACGCTAAAGGCTATCGAAACAGTTGTCTGCTTCCCAAAAATTTTTTCTTTGGCGTTTCTGAGATTGTAGTTTTTACTGGTTTTAATAACACTGCTCTGCAAAAATAAGTTAATTAATTAATTAATTAAAAATAAAATAAAATAAAATAAAATAAAATAAAAGATCTGATACCATTTTTCCTGATTCTTATGTGAAATGACCTCCGGAATCCGAATATGACTCCCATTTTCTGCAGACATCCATCGTTTTCTAGATACACCCCTCCACCCTCTCCCAATATCTTTCCCTGTTCGATAATTTTATGACCATGAATTTGATTTGAAGAATGAAAAGTAATTAATTTAACACCTAAAAACAAAAATAAATAAATAAATAAAGTTTTAAAAACAACATTAATTACACCGGACCGTAAGTCCGTATCTTAAAAATGGCTCTAACGATTTTCTTCAAAATTGTTATGTAAACACTTTATTAGATATCCTTTCGAATGATATAGTTCAGGAAAATTGATAGGCTTCCTGTATAAATAGCTCAATTTCAGGTCTCGCAAGTGCGTTCCTTTAAAAATGGCTGAACGAATCTTTTTCAAATTCGCCATTTTAACTCCCTTTTAAATATCCTTTTGTATGTAATTATTTTTTTCCAGTCAGTAATTAAGTATGCCAAGTTTTAGTAAAAGTTGGTGTCTCAAAAACGGCTCAAACGATTTTCTTGAATATTGTTACATAAATCAATTTTAGATATCCTTTTTCATGTATAATGTGTTTTTTTCTAAAAAATTAACGGTCATTCTGATTAGATAGTTTAGTTTTAGATCTCGGAAGTTGGTGTTTAAAAAAATAACTCTATCATAATTTTTTTTTTCCTAATTTTTAACTCGCTGTGTAAACTCTGTTTTATATGTCTTTACATGTGTATGAAGTTTCTCTTACTGGAAAAATAAAAAAAATGCATATAATATCTCCAAAAAATGCACATAATACGTGTAATAGTGGGTAAGGGAAGTCGTGTGCTTGTTTCACATCAAATTTTTTTAATTCTGCGCCGACTTAAAAAATTATGAATAATTGTAGTGTTTCTGTTGTTTGGCGAAAGAATTTATTTTATACTTTTAGACGCAATTTGCAATTTCATTTTATGCCAATTTTCACTTTATTTTTAGTTGTTTGAATAATAGTTACTTTTTCGATTCGGTTCTATTTTTTTACGAAAATATTTTTTTTTTTGTTTTTAGTGAAAATCTTTTCATACAGCAGAACATGAAGAAACGTTTGATGGAGGTTTCACTTATCGCAACCAGAAACAAAAGTGATACAACTCAAAAAACAACAATTTGAGGTTTATGTCATTAAAAAATGTGAAGTCACTCAATGTGCACAAAACCCATTACATCTAAACGTAAAAAATTATCCACTCCAGAGATAGCTAATAGTGTGAAAACAAACTTTTGTGGGCACCTGTAATTTATTTATAAATCGTAATAAAATCGTAATGGGGCCTATTTCAGGCTAAGATCTTTACAACGAATTAAAAATGTAAAAATTGGAAAATCTGTAACGAATTTATGAGATAACAAACAATAATGGTCTGAAATACCTCATCATTAAGTCGGTCACATTTTCGTGATCAGATATGCTTGTTTCCGTCAGTTCGAAATAAGTTAAACTTGACTCATCAGAGAGACCACTTCAGCCCAATAATTAAGCCAATCATTTTTTAAATTTTTTTAACCCTTTAAAGTATTGGTTTTCTAATTCTTTTCGTTAAGAATGGATTTTTTTCAGATTTTCTGGCAATTAAACCTGCTTTGTTTAATTGTTATTGCACTGTATTCAGATAAATTATGTTACTAAATACTTTTTCTGAATCCCTTCTATGTTCTAAATGTAATATAAACTGATTTTTAAAGCACTGGCTTTTTAACTTGCGGTCATCTCGACTGGATGAGTAACGTGGCCGCCTAAGGATAAATGTGAAGTTTAAATAACCAAAAAATGTTATATCTTGCTAAAAACCAGATCATTAATATTTTGTTAACATTTAATCATTTTAACATCCCACGTATTAAAATATTCTTTTGATTTTCGCTCTAAAATTAATATTTTTTGTGGTATCATATTAATTGCCAAATTCTTGCCCTTTTTAAAATACTTTCTAAAATTACAATTTTCCGAACAAATGCATCTTGTTTTTAACACTTGGCTCAATCCTAAATTGCACGTGGAACACAACGTAATAAAATCTGTTAAAAAATTTACTTTTGAAGCAATAAAATTATCGATTACAGAAAGAACTAGTTTGTTGTGGCCACCACAAGACTTTCTTCTATATTTTCCTATTATACATATTCATTTAGTAACAATATTTAAAAAAAAAAAAAAATAATTACGATTTTTTTTCTAAGTTTTTTTTTTTTTTTTTTTTTTTTTGTTAAAACTAATACATATTCAACCAGTAAAAAAAAAAAAAAAAAATTTTTCGAAGTTTTTTTTTTTTTTTTTTTTTTTTTTTTTTGTTAAAAGTAAAAAAAAATCGATAACTTTGTTTTAAATTATCACAGATATATAGTTCAACCATTCGTTTTAAAGGTATTGACAAGATCTTTCGAAAGATACCCATCTTGAAAATTTACCCCCACCCGGGGTGGGTACTTCCCCCCAGGAAGGGGGAAGCGATGCCCCCACATGCACAGAAATTTTTTCCTAGTTAACTATTACTATTATCAATAACTCATATTAATTTTACAATCACAAGTTAAAAATAACTCTCATTATGTGCATTTATACGAAATTTTGTCCTATACTGCCATGTTAAAAATTTAGAAAAAATGCGATCACAGCGCCACTTGTTGAGCTATTGATCCCCAAATGTAATCAGCACCAGTTTATGTCGAGGACCAACTAAATACCAAGTTTGGTTAAATTTCGTTAAAAAAAAAAAAAAAATTCTAAGATTTTTTGGTAAAAGTAAAAAAAATCGATAACTTTCAAATTATCACAGATATATAGTTCAACCATTCGTTTTAAAGGTATTGACGAGATCTTTCGAAAGATACCCATCTTGAAAATTTACCGCCCCGGGGGGGAACCGGTTCCTCCACATGCACAAAATTTTTTTCGTAGTTAACTACTACTATTATCAATAATTCATATTAATTTTACAATCACAAATTTAAAATAACGCTCATTATGTACATTTATACGAAAGTTTGTCCTATACTGCCATGTTAAATGTTTACATAAAATACGATCACAGCGCCATCTGCTGGGCGATTGATCCCAAAATACCAGCACCATTCCATGTCAGGGTCCAACTATATACCAAGTTTGGTTCAATTTCATTCATCGGTTCGTGAGATACGGTGAAAAATACGAAATTTGGCGATCGCAGCGCCACCTGCTGGACGATTGATCCCCAAATCTAATCAGCACCATGCCCCGTCAGGTTCCAACTATATACAAAGTTTGGTTGAATTTCATTCATTGGTTCGTGAGATACGGTGAAAAATACGAAAATTTGCCCTATACTGCCATGTTAAAAAATTACATAAAATGCGATCACAGCGCCACCTGCTGGGCTATTGATCCCCAAATCTAATCAGCACAATGCCCCGCCAGGGTCCAACTATATACCAAGTTTGGTTGAATTTTATTCATTGGTTCGTGAGATACGGTGAAAAAACGAAACCACAGGCAGACAGACACAGAGACAGACAGACATTTTTTAAAAACTATCAATTCGTGTTCAGGACATCCCAAAACGTGTAGATCCGTCAAAAAACGGAGGTCGAAAATTTTCGCGAATCCAATACTTTCTCTATATTACATATAGAAGAAAGTAAAAAGGGAAAATATCCAAGTGCGGCTTTTTTTTTTTTTTTTTTTTTTTTTTGTGTGTGTGTCGCTTAGTGTATATATATATATATATATATATATATATATATATATATATATATATATATTTAGGGTGATTAGTTTAAAAGAGTATCCGTTGGTTTTTCTTATTACCTTTAAATCTGACGGATGTGGCAACTATTCTAACACTGAAGTATAATTGTTTGAACCTTGTTTAAGTGTGGGAGACAATTTCTAACACTATTAGACTGTTACAACTTTATTTGTGATATAAAACAGAAATGGAGACGCACAGTGTTACGTAATCCTGTGATAATTTTATTTTTGAAAAACAAAATTTAATTCAAATTTTTTACATTACCATTCCTTACAGAAAATGTTGAAAATGTTCGCCACTATTTTGAATGAAATCATGAACACGTCGAACCAAGTTTTTTGACACACTTCACATCATTGTTGGCGTTATTGACGAGATTTCTTCAGTCATCTGTTTTAATTCATCATTGTTTGCAAGACTTCTCTGGAAAACCCCATGAAATGATAATGTAAAAATGTAAATGTAAATGTAATTTAGGAATGATAATACAAAAAATTTGAATTAAATTTTGTTTTTCATAAGTATAATTATCACAGAATTAAATAACATTGTGCGTCTCTATTTCTGTTTTACCTCACTAATAAAGTTGCAACAGTCCAACAGTGTTGGAAATTGTCTCCCACACTTAAACAAGGTTCAAACAATTATACTTCAGTGTTAGAACAGTTGCCACATCCGTCATATTTAAGGATAATAAGAAAAACCAACGTGTACTCTTTTAAATTGATCACTCTGTATATAACACATACGGTTTGAATTGAGAACCTCCTCCATTTTGAAATCGTTTAAAAAACATTAAATCAGGGGAAATTTTTTTAAAATTCGTTGCCTAAAAAATGTTATACGTCTAATTTCAGCGTAAAATTAATCAATGTTAAAAGATTATATGTATTTTCGTTATAAAATTGAATTATATAGAAAGTAATTTGAAAATAGATTAAATTTTATATTTACCTTTTTCATGTCTTTCACATGTTTCGATCAGGATGTTCTTGCATGTTAGGAGAGCATCCTTGAATTCTCCGATGTTATGGCATTCTGGAAATCGTCCAGAAATTCCACTAATAACAACATCATCAGGATGGAAATCTCCAGAACAGTATTGGTGGTGATCAGCCATTGTAACTGAAACGATGCTGTTGGTAGGAGAAAAAATTAAATAAATATGAAGAAATAATGAAAAAGTATTTTATATGCCATTTTTTAAAAATAGATTTTTGATGTAGACCTAAAATCTATCATTCGTTAAAGTTCTATAAGTTTTCTTTTCGTTTTTTCCCCCGAAAAGTTTATGTTAAAGATCCAAATATATTTCTTATGCCACCTGTAGTAAAGGTCTGTCAATTTTCTATGGAGATTAATCCCCCCCCCCCACTATTTTCAAATAATAATATTTTACATCAATTTTTTTAGACGAAATACATTGACATACCAGCACTAGTCTAATTAATATTCAGTAATTTTGTTAGTACCCGCCTTTTTTATTTATTTATTTTTTCACATATCAGTCTTTTTCAGACGGTTTTTCTTCTTATTTAATTGTAATTACATAAAAAAAAAAGAAACCTCTAAAAATATAGTTGTATGGAGTAACACAGATATAGAATGTTAATTAGAATGTTGGTAGGTATGCATTGAATGTTACTATTAGAACATTTCAGCATTAATTATTCTAAGATAAATGGAAAATTTTCAACTATGATTGGCTTTTAAAAGATTGGTGTTCATGAAATGCTTTCATGTCTTGATGATCGCACCAAATTGATGTAGTTTCTACTTATTTGGTTAACAAGACACTTCCGTACAAGCTGAAATTAGTGACACTTCCGTACATGTCCAGGTGTTTCAAATGTTACAGATGCGTTTTCGAAAAGTCTAGTGACACTTCCGTACAAAATTTGTATCGCTGTATTTTTGGTTTGTAACGCTAAGGGGTTGTATCCATATGATAAACTTGAAGAGAAATACTCTAACACATATACGTGAATTTTCTCTCATACATGTAGTCTTGCGACTGACAAAGTTATGAGCTTAACGCATATAAAAGTTGTAGCAGCTTATAACAGCCGTAGTTATTTTCTGAAATGACATACAAATATTTATTTATTGAGTCAAGATCAATAATGGCCATTATAAATGCTATTAAGGTCTTTAAAAACATTTTTTGTTTCTTAATACTTATTTATTTTTTAACAAGTATGAATTTTTTTTGTCTGCTAGTTCAAAAAACAAATCACCAACAAAAGCAAGTAGATAAAACGATCTCTCTTCTAGAGGACTGCACGGGCCGGGCTTTCGGCCCGATCCCGAGCCCGGCCCGTGGCAGATGCGTTCAGATGCATTCCGTGGCAGATGCCCCGAGAGCAAATTTTCGATTTGCTCTCGAGCCGGGCCGGGCTTGAAATTTTTTTGTAGGCTTGGTCCGGGCCGGGCTCGGGCTCCATATTTTAGTGTGTACTCAGACCGGGCCGGGCCTGGAGGAAATTTTAAGCTCGAGCCCGTCACGGCTCGAACCTTTTTCTAGATTTCTCGTTAACCATCAAAAAAGGAAAATGATAAAATACTTTTTCAGTCATTTATTTTACATAATTTTACAGTCTGCTATGTCACATAAAATTTTATTTTGTTAAAAGATGTCTGTAACTTCAATTTAATTGTCTATCAGCTTGTCTGTTCGTGATCTGATTTTCCGCAAATATTTTAAACATGTCTCGAAATTAATATATTTTATTTAAAGCAATATTAGATGGTTTCCATTTAAAAATAATATGCATGTTACTACCAGCTTGCGTACATGTAACAAACAAAAGAAATTAGATACGTTACTGTATATAAGGCTTTGTTTTCTACGGTCTGTAGTGTTTAGGTGGTATGAAGGCTATAAAAATCCTTGCGCTGTAACTTTTCCTCTAAGGCTTCTTTTTCTTTTCTCCGGGGCACTGGATGAAAGTAGTATCATTTCTAGCATGCGCAAAAGCATCTTTTCTATTGAGTATGGTTGGATTAGCATTAAAGTTTTTTTTTGCCGGATCACAGGAAAGATTTGGATACATTACGGTATATAAAAGGAAGTGGTTGAAAGTGCATTTTTAATACTAGTAACCATTTTAAATATCTTCCTATATTGTTTAAGAATGCTAATATTTTCGATTTGACTTTCTGTCTGTCTTTGTGCCTTCTGTACGTCTGTAATAAGAAAATACTGTTTATATATAAATATCTTGTAAACATTCAGCAGTTTTGTTAAAGAACATTCTATTGCTTAGCTATATAAAACCTCTGCAAAACACATACTAAAAATCTTTTTCGTAGAAAGGCTTTTTTTTTTTTTTTATAATTTTACATATTTTTGAATCGGGCCGGGCCGGGTTGGGCCTGATTTTATCGCTTTTTATCCGGGCCGGTCCGGGCCTGGGCCGAATTTTTCGATTTCATACCGGGCCGGGCCTGGTAAGCAAACCTTTCCAACGGGCCGGGCCTGAAAATTTCGGCCCGTGCAGACCTCTACTCTTTTCTTTATCAGTAACGAGAGATGGTGAGTTATATTCTAATTACTGAAACTATTTGCCGTTCATCTGTATGTCCCTCCTCACTAGAAACCACAACAACAAAAAGAAAGAAAAGAGGAGAAAAAAAAATCAAGGCTCTTTTATTCATTTGCCTAAAAACTTATCAAACTTAACAGATTTTTTTCAAGTAGCAACCTAATATGAACTTCAAAATACCAAATTTAATCCACCAGTGCACGGGTTGGGTCTGTGAGACCCAGTTTATTTACTAGAATGCAATATAAGGGAAACATTTTATATATTCTGTGAAAAAAATTATAAGAAACGTAAAATTTGTACTTCGTATTTTTTTATTGTGTGATTTTATTTTGTGGGTGTATATTGTAACCATTCAAATATTGAAAGAAAATTGTGTCTTTTTCCCACCCGTGCACTGGCGGGTTAAATGTCCTGCAGTTATTTCTTTTTAAGCTATGCTGATAACAGATATGCATACAGTAATAATTACAAAACTTTGAATAAACACCATAAAATGCAATAAACTCGCAACAATTGTTTCGGGCCGAAAGAACACACAACTCTTCGTCAGGTGAACAAAGTAGGCACGAGCGCGACAATCAAAGTGGCAACGCACAAAACCGTTTAAAAGAAGAGAAAAAATATATGAAGACGAATATAAATATAAATACCCATGTGAGCAAAATTTTGAAATAAAAGTAGAAAATAAATAAATGAATAAGTTTAAAACATGTTACAAAATCTAAAAATATCAAAATAAAACGAAAATTGAACTTATGTGAGTAATTTCCAAGCATCAGACAAAACGGAGTGGAAGAAATATCATTGAGAAGATTTTTCGAATTTTTAAATACGTAAAAAGCTTCATGGATATCCAAATGGGAAGAGGACGCAGGAGATGAAATATGTTAGTTTTAGAAAAATCAAAACGATGATTTTTAGATTTTGTTACATGTTTCATAGTGTAACCACGTTTCCTAAAACTAGCAGTGAGGACGTGTCCAAAAGCTTGGTGGAGTGCCAAACTGACCGACAGGTTTGGATTTGGAAAATATTCAGTAATTCGGCACTTTGTTATTCCTTTTCTTCTCTCAATCAAATGACTATCACCCCTATTTTATATCTTATACCGGAAATCGGTCTCTGAGACCTCTATAGATTAGGCTTAGTGGGATGGATGCGGATGCATATTCCTAGAACAGAGTGCCGGCACGTTTAGCGATAAATGTCCAAGACGCCAAGGGTGTCTAACTGAAGCACTAGTGCGACGTAAAATGCACTCAACCTGTAGAGGATGGCATGTCTCAGAACAACCCTTAGGGGTGAGTCCCGAACCGTCGCCAATTGTCCACAGCGTTGCACTAGTGCAACGTAAAACCCGCTCAAACAAGGGAAGGCGCCCTTGGGGGTTAGCAGTGAGCAGGGGCGAAGCTCGCATAGTGTTGAAAAGAAACCTGTAAAATGTTATTAGAATATTAGGAATCTCTATTTTTGAGCGCTAACAGACACATAACGTAGAAATGTCAGTAATTGAGAATTATTTCTGAAAGTTTAAGTTCGACTGGTTTTGTTGGTATTAGGTAGAATTAGAGTTCTATGAAGAAAGTTGCGGATGGAGTTACGAGTTTTAGGGAATTCGTGAGGTTTTAACGGAATTATGCTTTTCGGTGAGTTTTTGGTGTTCGAGTTGGATTGGAAAGTATTTTAGGTAAAGTTTTGTTGCGATGATTTATTCAAAGTTTTTTCCAGTCGTCAGATATATTTAAGTAGTAAGTCATTCAAAGCAAAAAAGAGTTATTTGTACGAAGTCTTCCACAGCCAATTCATTCACAAGCGAGTCATTGAATGGAGTTTCCTTGAGAAGTTATCTGCCCTTTGAAAGGTATATTGTATAGCTATCATTGTCGCCCCTATGATACGTTATGATTGAGAAAGTAAATTTATAGCAGCAAGAATTCATAATTTATCGTAACAAAATTTCGCCAAATACATTCAGTACCTTTTTTTCAAAAAGCGGTCTGTGGGACCAATGTTACTGATAAGCACGATGAAAACATGTTCCGGCCAAAGGGTTAATACTGAACCCATCGAGTCAGAACTTGCGAAGAGGCTTCCATGGTCTCAAGAAATGTGGTCGAAGAATAATGTTATTTATTTATTTATTTTCTTCTTTTACTTCGTAATTCTGCTCATACCACTATTTATATTTACATTCACCTTTATATATTTTTGCTCTTCTTTTTAAACGGCTTTGTGCATTGCCGCTTTGATTGCAGCTCTCGTGCCTACTTTGTTCGTCTGACGAAGGGCCGTGTATTGTTTCAACCTGAAACAATTGTTGTAAGTTTATTGCATTTTATTGTGTTTATTCAAAGTTTTGTAACTATTACTTTAAAACGCCAGATTTATGGTGCTTTCTTATTATTAGATATGCATGCAGACCAACCGATAAAAATTGAACTTTTCTATTCATGTAACTTCCAAACGTGATATTATACAAAAAACTAGAACTTAAAAAAAGAGTCTACAATATGGTTATGAAAAATTAATTTTCCCTCTTGAGCAGTGTTTGTCGACACAGTAAAATCTAGCAGAGCACATCCATCAATTACATTTAATAGAAAAGAACGTATAGCTTAATTTGGTTAGCCCTGTATATTGTCTGTAATTATATAAACATAACATTGTGTACTTAAATCTAGTTTTATATGAAAAGCACTTAACACAAGATGAAATGCACTTTCTGCAACTTCCAAGAATAACCCTGTTGGGTTTTTATTTTTCATTTACTGTTTGACTGTTCGTTTCAATTACACCCAAACAAATGATCGTATAGCAATTTAAGCGTTGCATTGTCTATATCAAAGTAGTTATGTTATATTTAATTAGTAATCTAACCGCAAAATAACCACAGGTAATACCAAAATAGCATGAGAAATATATTTAATTTAAATTTTATCAATTACTAAAAATTACTTATAAAAAAATGTATTGATTACTATTAATTCGTTAATAAGAAAAAAATATTCTTAACATTACATGAATATATTTATAAATATTGAGAAACTTGTAAAGGAAATATTGACTTACCCCACCAGCTTTCGTGGGTCATGTTAAAATATTTGAAACTTTTTTCTGAAGTATTTTAAAAATAAAATTAAAACTATCCTTATAATTAAAAGTGGCAACTTCACAAAATCTGGAAAGCATAAAAATCAACACCATAATATTTCTCAATTAACATATGACCCAAAAACATCTGTATTATGTTCTCACAATTCCAGGTGACAAAACTTGACATTCGAATATAGGGACATTTACCAAATCTGATCCGTTTTAATTCAAAAAATCTTTGGAACAAAAAAAATAAACACTAATGGCTTCTCCTTAATGTGAAAGTGAACGATTATTAGATCATTATTATTTTTAGAAAATTCTTAGAGCGTATTTCACACATGCGTTTGCTGCCTGTATGAATGCGTAGAAGTATACTTAGATGTAGAGGTCTGCACGGGCCGAAATTTTCAGGCCCGGGCCTGGCCCGGCCCGTTGGAAAGGTTTGCTTACCCGGCCCGGCCCGGTATAAAATCGAAGAATTCGGCCCAGGCCCGGCCCGGCACGGCACGGCCCGTTTCTTTTTTACTAGTGTACGGCCCGGCCCGGACAAAAAGCGATAAAATCAAGCCCGACCCGGCCTGATTCAAAAATATGTAAAGTTACAAAAAAAAAGCCTTTCTACGAAAAAGATTTTTAGTATGTGTTTTGCAGAGGTTTTATATAGCTAAGCAATAGAATGTTCTTTTACAAAACTGCTGAATGTTTACAACATATTTATATATAAACAGTATTTCATTATTACAGACGTACAGAAGGCACAAAGACAGACAGAAAGTCAAATCGAAAATATTAGCATTCTCAAACAGTATAGGAATATATGTAAAGTGGTTAATAGTACTAAAAATACACTTTCATTCCCTTCCTGTTATATACCGTAATGTATCCAAATCTTTCCTGTGATCCGGCAAAAAAAAAAAAAAAAAAAAAAAAAAAAAAAAAAAAAACTTTAATGCTAATCCAACCATATTCAATAGAAAAGATGCTTTTGCATATGCTAGAAATGATACTACTTTCATCCAGTGCCCCGGAGAAAAGAAAAAGAAGCCTTAGAGGAAAAGTTACAGCGAAAGGATTTTTAAAGCCTTCATACCACCTAAACACTACAGACCATAGAAAACAAAGCCTTATATACAGTAACGTATCTAATTTCTTTTGTTTGTTGCATGTACGCAAACTAATAGTAACATGCATATTACTTTGAAATGGAAACCATCTACTGTTACTTTAAATAAAATATATTAATTTCGAGACATGTTTAAAATATTTGCGGAAAATCAGATCACGAACAGACAAGCTGATAGACAATTAAATTGAAGTTACAGACATCTTTTAACAAAATAAAATTTTATGTGACATACCAGACTGTAAAATTATGTAAAATAAATGACTGAAAAAGTATTTTATCATTTTTCTTTTTAGTTGATTAACGAGGAATCTAGAAAAAGATTCGGGCCGGGCCGGGCTCGGGCTTAAAATTTCCTCCAGGCCCGGCCCGGCCCGAATACACACAAAAATATTGAGCCCGAGCCCGGACCGGCCCGAGCCTACAAAAAAAATTTTAAGCCCGAGCCCGGGCCGGCCCGATAGCAAATTAAAAATTTTAGCCCTAACCCGCCCGAGGGTCGGGCCGAGCTCGGGCTCGGGCCGAAAGCCCGGCCTGTGCAAACCTCTACATAGATGAACCCGTGGAGAAAATCTTTTAGAACATACATCACTAAAATACATATTTCTTCTGTGTGAATGAATGAAATTTCATTTTTCTGAGAAAATCATTTAAAACATATTTCACTGGTACGGCTTTATCCCTATTTGGATTCATCGATGAATATTTATGCTTCCTTTTTGACAAAAATCTTTTAGCACACATCTCACACACATATGGCTTTTCTCCTGCGTGTATGCGTAGATGTGTCTTTTGGAACAAATTTCATGCATGTCTGTTTTTCATAAGTTTATAGTCTGCCTGATTCGTTCTAGCAAATCCTTTAGAACTTCAATCACAAGCAGAATAAGATTTTCTTCCGAAATGTTCCATGACGGTGATAAATTCTTTTCTTCATTGTTTTAAGGTACTTTCATAGACTTGAAACTCCTTTCTAATAATAATAAGTTCAAATTTATGCGATTTAAAATTACCATTTTTGATTTTTCATTAAGGCATTCGGATATAAATCCTTTTTCATTTCGATGTATCACCAAAGCAATTTTCCAAAAACGATCTGCCACCGAAAAATTTCTAACGAACCTTTTTACACTCCCGTTGCCAACAACAGGGAGTGGGAAATGGGGAAAATTAATTATAAGGATTCAGCCGGAGGAAGAAGCTCCATTGCCTGAACCCATGGATACAGTAAAACACTCTGTATCCCAGATTGGTAAACAATACACTGAATTACAGTTTAATTTAATGCATAACAAATTATGAGTTAGAGCTAAACTTATGTGACCCTCTTGAAATAACCTTTAATCTATTTTCTTACTACTAAAGTAGCATAACCATAGATATAGTAATATATATAGATCTATCATCCCCATGTTAACGTGCAAAGATTTTTAATGCCGAAAAAGTTTTTTGGTATCAGCCATGAGTGAGTATAAAACTCGGAAACAATAATGGAATAGAATGTTGATATATATTGAAAATGGCGAGAAATACAGTGCGGCTTTTAATTGTACAAATACATTTATACATTGAAAGGAAGTGGAATAAGTTTTTATAAGTAAGTTAAATTAAACTAATTTAGGAAAAATATGATTTTTTATAATCAGTTGCTTTGTTATTATTATGGTTTAAATACTGTTTTGATTTTTAATGGAATTCTTTTTTTTTAATTTTTTAAGTTTTTATATTAGTAAGTAATATCGAATTTCAAAATTCTTTTAAATGTAGTTAGCAGCGGCAGAGGTACAGCCCGCTTGTTTTAATATATTATAACTAGTATTACCACAAGACTTTCTTCTATATATAATCCTATACAAATTTACGCAATACAAATTATTTATTAAGTTATAATTTATTAAAGATATTTTCCATGATGAATGCAGACGATATTTTTCTTAAAGTAGTGTAATAATAAATGCTGAAAAAAATCATTTTTGTGCAGACATGAAAAGATATACAGTCGAACCTTGTTAACGTGAATCTCAAGGAGGATCAAAAATCTGTTAGTGTTATCAGTAGTTTGTTTTATCTAACTATATTGTGTGCGTGTTTGTGTCGAGCTTCGGAGGCAATGATTAAGCATAGTTCATTAGCACGCACGTTTCAATATTACTTTAAGCGGCCACAAAACACATGACAACATAAATCACAAAATCATAACATTTTAACTAGCAGCTCGTTCCTAGCTGCAACAACAACAACCGACATGCGAGTTCTAACAACAGTCAAAGTTACAGTTCTTTTATTGTTCTTTTTGAGTTACAGCTGGATACCACATCTCCCTTCCTTTAAAGATTAAGTCTCTTGGGGGGATGAACTTCTCGACCACTTCTGGTGACATATGGTGAAGTAATAACTGCAGAGGAAGGATTGGACCCATACTTACCTTTACTGGCGGATACTACCTTTGAATCTAATGAATCAGTTTTAGTAGGACTGGATATTTTAATTACAGGTGTATTAGAGTTTACTGGATCTGAATAATCTACTTCATCAGCCTCTGGGTTGAAATCTGGTGAAGGTATTAGATGCATTCTGTTCCTTCTATATTGCTTCTTTCCTGATTGCACTGTATATGATCTTGGATAGTTTAATCTTTCGGTTATTTTTCCTGAAGTTTTCCTGTCTGTAATCCACACTGTATCTCCTGGATTTAAGACGCTCAAATCTCTTGCTCTATGTCTTTTATTCAAGTTTGTAGCTTGTTTTTCCACTCTTTTCTTCTCCTTTCTCTCGAGATCTCGTTTATTTTCTATTTTTGGTTGTAGTTGTGATTTTGCGATAGAGAGAGTTGTTTGTATTCTTCTATTAAAGAGTAACTCAGCAGGACTTAATCCATTTTCTAGAGGAGTTGCCCTGTAAGTCAACAAAGCTATATAAGGATCGCTGGACTTCTTTAGTCGAAACTTTATATTTTTCACAGCTGATTCCACAAATCCATTGCTTTGTGGATATCTAGGACTTGAAGTGATGTGACGAAATCCATAAGCTCGTGAAAATTCTGCAAATTCAGAAGAATCAATAGGTTCAAATTGTGGACCATTGTCTGATCTAACTAAGTCTGGAATCCCGTGTCTTGAAAAAGTAGACTTAAAATGATTGATTACTTCAGCTGATGTTAATCTATCTAATCTGGCAATTTGATGATATCCTGAAAAATAGTCGGTGACAATAAGATATCAATAATTCTTCAACTTAAAAAGATCCATGCCGACAATTTCCCATGGTCTTTCTGGAAATTCTGTTGGCATAAGAGGTTCACGGTGATTTGTTGCTTCTTTAATGCAATTTGTACAGTTTTTTACCATCTCTTCAATTTCTTTATTTATTCCTGGCCAATAAACAGATGTTCTCGCTCTTGCACGACATTTAGTAATTCCTAAATGACCTTCATGTATCTGCTTTAAAACTTTTCTTCTATGGTCTGGAGGTATAATAATTCTGCATCCTTTCATTAAAAGTCCATCTTGAATAGATATTTCATATCGATGATTTCAATATGGCAAACAGGAGCTGTCTAGGTTTTTTCTTGTTGGCTAGCCTTCTAAGACTAATTTCTGTAAGATCTTGCATGTTGGGTCTGCTTGTTGAAGATTTCTTAATTCTTTCAGTCGATGATAAGAAGCTGGTAAAGATGAAGATATCATGCGAACATATGCATCTATTTCTTCTTCTAGTTCGTCGGGTATTTTCTTAATTTCTTGTGGCTTTCTAGATAGAGCATCAGCAGCATACAACTTTTTACCTGATGTGTGAAAAATGGAATGTGAATATCTCATCATTCTTAACTTCATTCTTTGTAGACGAGGAGACAAATCATCCATGTTTTTCTTTGAGAAAATTGGAATAAGAGGTTTATTGTCGGTTTCCAACCGGAAGTGAGTACCTGTAATATAGTCTCTAAACTTTTCACAGCCCCAAGCCAAGGCGATTCATTTTCTTTTTCTATTTGGGCGTATCGTCTTTCTGTAGGTGTAAGAGTTCTGGAAGCATAAGCAACGACACAAGGATTTCCATTAGGCTGTTCTTGTCGTAAAGTGGCTCCGATTCCGTATGAGGCATCCGTAGTGACAATAGACAATTTTTGAGGATCATATACCTTCAAAACTGGTTGTGAAGTTAAAACATTTTTCCAATCTTCAAATGCTTTTTCTTCTGCTCTGTTCCAGACAAATTCCCTTTTGTTACTCAACATTGACGTTAGAGGTGATAACATTTCTGCATAATTTGGAACAAATCTTGCAAGGTAATTTGCCATGCCAAACATTTGTTTTAATTCGCTTTTATTTGTAGGGGGAGGGTACTCCTTTATAGCAGCAAATTTCTTTTCGTCTGGATGAATACCATCGCCATCAATAATATGTCCTAAAAATTTAATCTTGTTGACAGAAAATTTACACTTATTTTCATTCAAAGTAATACCAGCACACCTAATTTTTTTCTAAAACACACTTCAATCTTTCATCATGTTCAGCTTGATCCTTGCCCCATACTAAAATGTCGTCCATATGACAAATTGTTCCTGAGGTCTTTTCTAGGAGCTGCATCATTCTCTTTTGGAAACGTTCAGGCGCTGAGGAAATTCCAAAAGGTAATCGTAAGAATCAAAATCTTCCAAAAGGTGTAATGAACGTCGTTAGGTATGAAGATTTTTCCTCTAGCGGTATCTGCCAAAAACCAGAGTTCGCATCTAATTTTGAGAAAACTTTGGCATCAGTCAAAAATTTAAAGAATATTCAACAGAAGGTAAAGGATGAAATTCTCTTTGTACACTTTTATTTAATTCGATTAAATCGACACATATTCGAACAGTTCCATAACCTCTCGGAACAGCTACTATTGGAGAACACCACTCTGTTGGTCTATCAACTGGTACAATAATTCCTTGAGACCATATTTTTAATTTCAGATTCAGTTTTCTTGAGAAGAGGAATTGGAATTCTTCTTGATGCAGGAACAGCAAAAGGAACAGAATTTGGTTTCAGTTTGATTTCATAACATCCCTTGATTAACCCTAAGCCTCTAAACAATTCTGGAAAATCTTGCTTGGCATGAATGGAACCAATTTCTAGAATTCTTGGACCTAGTCCGAATGCCTGTATTGCTGGCTTCCCTAATAAACAGTTCTGTAAACCTTGAATGACATAAATTGTTTCAGTAAATTTTTTCATTTTATAACTAATTTCTGCATGGAATTTGCCTAATAATTTAAGTGCATTACCATCTGGGCCACAAACTTGCTTATCAGGTTTCATAACTTTTGCATCTGTAAACACAGAATCTTTAACTGATACCGGAAATACTGTATGATCTGCCCCACTATCAATTTTGAAATTAACAGTTTCATTTTTATATCTGATTGGGACCTTCCATTCAGTGCTGACAACTTCAGAATGAACATTTTCGATTGTTCCCAGAAATGAAATAGCTGATTTTGTATCTTTTTGACAACAAACCCTAGCATAGTGCCCAATTTTAGAACAGTTCATGCATTTTGCATCCTTAGTGGGACAAAATTTTCTGTCGTGTTTTTGTTTTCCGCACCACTTACAGTCCTCAGGAAGTTTTTTGTTTTTCAGAATTTTTATTAAAAACTCTCTTCCCCAAAGTTTTTGCTTCTCGATGAAAATAACCAGCTTTCTTCGCTTTCAATTTATCAACATTTGACACCACTTGAACTAAGGTTTTGTCAGTAGTTAAAATTTCCTGTTGTTTCTTGACAGATTCAGATAATCTTCAGATAAGAACTTTTTCTATAGCTCTACACAATGTGAATTCTGAATCCAACTGAAGTTTCTCGCTTGAATTTTTATCTTGGATCCCAACCATTATTCTATCTCTAAGTAACTCGTCGTGAAGTGTACCACACTCACAATATTCCGCGAGAGAATATAATGCTGTGATAAAATCGTTGACAGATTCCCCTTCCTTTTGAACCCTTTGGTTAAACTGGGCTCTTTCAAAAATTGTATTTTTCTTAACTATAAAGTGATTTGTGAATCGTTTAATTACGATATCGTATTTTACTTTGTCTTCAGCAGATAGATCGAAGGAAGTAAAAATATCTTCTGCTTTATCTCCCATAAAATAGATTAACGCATTTACTTGTTCTTCGTCAGGCTGCTTATTAAGCCCGGAAGCGAAACGAAATCAATCGAAACGCTGTTTCCATTTAGACCAAAGTACAGGAGTAGAGAAAGTAAAACTTTCGGGTGGGGTAACCTGGTAAGCTGGAGTCGAATGTTCTGTCATTATAAATTTTTTCTCTCGTTTCGAACAAATTCAATGGAATATACAAAGATAATAATGTTCTTTAACTTTCTTTAAACGATGTTTATCCTACTTGTATTTTCAAAAAATCTTCCATTATAAAGCACTAAAATACTTTTAAAAACAGTTCGTGTCGAAAACATTGTTATCCACATTCGAAACCAAAACATTTGCCGCTGCCGCCATGTTTTATCTAACTATATTGTGTGCGTGTTTGTGTCGAGCTTCAGAGGCAATGATTATGCATAGTTCATTAGCACGCACGTTTTAATATTACTTTAAGCGTCCACAAAACATATGACAACATAAATCACACTATATCATAACATTTTAACTAGCAGCTCGTTCCTAGCTGCAACAACAACAGCCGACATGCGAGTTCTAACAACAGTCAAAGTTACAGTTCTTTTACTGTTCTTTTTGAGTTACAGCTGGACATGCTATCAGTACATGCTGTCAGTAACTGATCGTCATATAACTAAAGTAATCTTCATTTTGACGGGGATTGTGGTAACAGTTCGTGTTAAAAGTAATTCACGTTAGCAGTGTTCACGTTAACGAGGTTCGACTGTATATATATATCAGTACAAAAACCCTTAACGGGTTAAAAGTTTGTGACGCAGCTACTTTATCGCTATAAAATTTTGAAATATGGGTCTTAAAAATAATGATATAAATTTTAAGTGACGCTTTACTATTAGTTAAAATATACGTAGATTTTCTTATTTGATCATTTGCTTTTTTCTTTTATTTATATTTACAATGCAAACATAATATTTTTAACTTCAAGATAAGACAAATATATTAAATATACTCACTGATACTTTTTCATTTGCACTTCAATTTCAAAATAACAGTTTTAAAAGGAATGATATAAAAATTCCAGTGACTCCTCGGTGTCATTTTAAAAGATTTGTTTTTAGATTCCATTAAAATTACCTTTGTTTTGTCTATTAAAGTATATTTACACATTGAAACAGTGCTTTTAATTTTCAAATATACTGTCAAATAATCACACTTTCACTGAGTTTGCATTATAAATTGAAATTATTTATTTCAATAAATTGATTTGTCTTTTGCGTCACGCTATCCAAAACTGCAAACAAAATTTGTGCAAATGTATTCTTTGCATCACACTATCTCTTTGCACAAATTTTCACTTAGTTGGATACTATGATACAAAGTAACATTTACATAAATTTTACTCACAGTTTTGGATAGCGTGACGCAAAAGACAAATCAATTTATTGAAATAAATAATTTCAATTTATAATGCAAACTCAGTGAAAGTGTGATTATTTGACAGTATATTTGAAAATTAAAAGCACTGTTTCAATGTGTAAATATACTTTAATAGACAAAACAAAGGTAATTTTAATGGAATCTAAAAACAAATCTTTTAAAATGACACCGAGGAGTCACTGGAATTTTTATATCATTCCTTTTAAAACTGTTATTTTGAAATTGAAGTGCAAATGAAAAAGTATCAGTGAGTATATTTAATATATTTGTCTTATCTTGAAGTTAAAAATATTATGTTTGCATTGTAAATATAAATAAAAGAAAAAAGCAAATGATCAAATAAGAAAATCTACGTATATTTTAACTAATAGTAAAGCGTCACTTAAAATTTATATCATTATTTTTAAGACCCATATTTCAAAATTTTATAGCGATAAAGTAGCTGCGTCACAAACTTTTAACCCGTTAAGGGTTTTTGTACTGATATCATTACTTTTTAGAGGTTATTGATCAAAAAATTAAAACAAGTCCTTCCGGCTCATAGGAAGGTTAGGTTGATTTATCTTTTCTTAAGAAGTTGCCACCATTTTTTCAAAATGGCAGCTACATTTTATTAATGAATTTGATGGATTTATTAATGAGGGCTATGTATATATGGAGTTTTAAGCAAATCGGTTCAAGGATAATTGTGATAATTTTCAAGTGGCCACCATTTTGAAACAAAAGGACAGAGTGACTGAGATGCCCAGTGAACTTATCAAAGGTACTTGAATGATATGTCAACTGTGCAAACGTGATTCGAACTGATTCAGTATTACAAAAGTTATTGTAAGAAAAAAAATTTAAGTGGCCGCCACTTGGAAACAAAATGGTGGAGCAAGTTGCCTAGCAAACTTATCCAAGATATTTGAATTGTAAGTTCACTTCCCAACTTTGATTTGAACCAGTTTAGTATTCTAAAAGTTACTATGGTGGCGCATTTTCAAGTAGCAGCCTGATTTCAAGCGGCTGCAACTTGGAAACTAAATATTGGTACAAAATTCATTCAAGATATTGGTGTGATAAGTTCAATGTCCAACTTGAACTGATTCAGTATTTCAAAAGGTATTCTGATGATAAATTTACAAGTGGTATCCTGATTTGAAATGGCCGTACTAAAGATATCGGTCATTTTGTTAAAAATGGCAGATAAAATTCATTAATAAATACTTGGTTGAGACCTTTATGTGGTCAATGTAAACATCAAAATTCAAAATGTGGATTTGAAATTTTCACGTAGCTGCCACTTGAAAACAAACTGCAGAGCAACTAAGTTAACGAACTCATCTAAGATATTTGTACGATAAGTTTGCTGTATAACTTTGGTTCAATTCAATTTTGAGTATTATGTCAAGTTATCGTAATCACAAAATTTCCATTACAAAAAAACCCAATTTATACATCTTTTACATTTATACGACCTTTTAGTGAAGTCCTGATTCATTCCTATTCATTTGAATGAAAAATTTCTTTGTTTATAAGTCACACAATATTAGTTATGTCTTTTCCACTTTTCTAAAATTCACAAAATTTCTTGACTGGTCATTATTTTACCATTCTAAATATAAATTTTGATGAGTATGTGAACTTTGATATTATATCATGACTTTGGAGTTATTCACAATCTATTAACTAATTAAAAACAAATTGTCTGATGCTAATTTAAGTGATAATGATGTAGAATGTGAAGAAGTTATTCTTAAGAGAGGACAATACCTAATCTTGGCAACAGCTATGGCCTATCTTATGGGAAGATCTATTTTCATAACTAGGGGGCTCTGCCCCCTGCTCGCTCCGCTCACCAACCCCTGAGGGAGGCTTCGCCTTTCCCCGACTCACTTTACTTGTTAACACATGCAGAGCTCTGCCCGCCTATCCGCTGCTTTCCTTTCACTGAATAGGAATGTTAATAGTGCATAACACAAGACAAAAGCAGAAAATTATTATATAAATCCCCATATTCAATGTCAAATTGAAATATGTAATATTTAATAGCACATTATTTTATTTTTATAAAAATCATGCTTAAAATCAGTTCTTTTTTTTTTTTTTTAATAGAAAGAAATCCGTAATATCCAGACTATTTTCTATTATAGCTTTAGTATATCACCTTTGTTTTTTAACTATAGATCAGGACCGCGGCACCCCAGTCGATAGCACGCCGACCTCGTAATTGGAAGATTGCGGGTTCGGTACTCGAGCTGGCCAAAGACCATTGTGTACACTAATGGTGGCTGGTGCACGTAAAATCTGTTGTGGCGACAATATCCTCCATAGTCCCATCAAAACTATACCTTTTTGGGTCACTGAAGCAGGGGAGCCATCTCTTCCGTGTAGGATCAAAAATGTGATGGCATGTCTCCGAAACATACCTAGGGGTGTGCCCCAGATCGTCGCCAATTATCCATAGTGCAGTAATGGCCAATGTCATATCCAACCTATCTAACTACCTACCTACCTACAACCATGGATATTTTAATTTTCCCATGTAAGAAAATTTACTTTCTAAAAGTAGAGAAAAAAAGTTATTAATAGCAACACTGACATTTATTTTTTACAACCATGGTTCCGAGCAGCGGTATAGCCAGTCCATAAAGCACCGAGCTCATAACTGGAAGATTGCTGATTCGATACTTGAGCCGGTCAAAGACCGTCGTGTGCACTAATGGTGTCTGGTGCACATAAAATCTGTCGTGGCCACAAAGTCCTCCATGTTCCCATCAAAAATATACGTCTGGGGAATCTCCTCCATGGAGGATCAAAATTGTGATGTCTCTGGTGTATGTCTCGGGAACATCCCTAGAAGTGCTTCCCAGACAGTCACCAATTACCCATAGCGCAGTACTTGGGCGATGTTAAATCCAACCTACCTACCTACAACCATGGATCGTATTTTATTTTTCCCATGTAAAATGACTTCATGACAGAAGACCAACGTCACTGGGATAAACTTTTTTCAAGGTGGCAAATAGAGTACTTTCATAAATTTGTCGTTTATAGCTAATAACTTCTTTAATTAAAATGATAGAAATTTCTAAGCAGCTGAAATGTCTTCCTTGAAGTATTCGGAACACATTGATACCTCTCATGATGCGAAGGACCCTGCCCTCCGCGAGAAGATGCTGTCGCAGACAAAAAAAATTTGACGCTAGCGACAGTAATTTTTTTTTTTTATATATATAGAGAGAGAGATTACTCATTACCAAATGTAGTTTTTAAATTCCGTTTTCACTTTCAGAAAATTCACAACCATTAAATTGGTACTCATTTTCGAAGAAATTGATTTTTAAAAATTTTTATATATTTTTTTCGTTCAAAAATGCAAATTTTCACACAAATTGCTTTTTTTAACCACAAAATGAAATACTAAAAATTTAAAAAATCAATTTTTGGAAAATGGGTACTAATTTAACGACTTTGAATTTTCTGAATATATTTCTTATTTTAATTTTGTAAAAAAAAATTATTACTTGGTAATAGAAATTCCAGATGACAAAAATACAAAATTAAATTTTACTTCCACATAGAAAAGTTATTTATTTATTTTTCACAAAAGTAATGTCTTTAATAATATAAATGTGACATGTGTATGACTGTATATATATATATATATAATCAATTTGATAAATATGCAGAAACTTAAAGAGAAATAATAAAAATGTTGAGTGACTCCAGTCGACTTTCTGAACATGAAAGTAATTCACTGTTGTTTAAATAAAATAACGTAAGAGAAGTCATTAAATAAACAATCGAGAAAATTATTTGATTATTTGCTCACAAATAATATATTGTTTAATGGAATGGAATGCATCCAAATTATTTTGTGTATATCTGTAAAAGAACTAATAGTGTTAGATTCACCAAAATGTATAGATAGTTTGTGTGACATATACTTAAAATTTGTATATGAATTCAAAGCTGAATCAAATAAGGCTTCAGACGCCATCACATTTTAAATAAATTCAGACTATAGGCCATAATGTTACAGAATTTTTCGTTATTTCCCTGTAATAAAAACTATAAATGCTAGATTCAGCAAAATATATCTATACGATTCATTCAACAGTGACTGATAACATGTATATAAAAGTTTCAGCTGAATTGAATAAGGAATTCAGATGCTATCACACTTTAAATTATTTGAGCCCATAGACTATAATGATAAAGAATTTATCTTTGTGTCCTGGTTAAAATAAATAAATAAAATTGTGCTAGATTCTCCAAGATGTATACAGTTTGTACTACGATAACCTATAACATATGCACCAACTTTTAGCTCATTTGAATAAAGCATTTAGACAATATTGTGTTCACTCTACTCAGATATGTACATACATTATCGTAAAATAGCAAAAATGAACTCATGGAACTTCAAACATGTAGATACACCAACTTCACGTCAAATTTTTGTTATAATTACAATACTTTCCTTACCTATGTATTTTCAGAAAGTAAAAAATTCCATGAAATATATGTGAATCATTCATTTCATCATGCTTAATAACAAATTTTTTAAAGGTGTTTACGACTATGAGGGAGGAGATGATAATGTAGTTGAAAGCAGTGGAGGGGGGGGGGGAAAGGAGGGGAATTAAAATTGAAACTATAAACTATACTTTTGCACCCAATTCACCCTTAGAAATAGATATATTTATTTATTAAATATTGTTAACTTTGCATGCCTATTTCAATCATTTATGTCTATTTTGAAATATTTAAATTGATTTTAATTACATACACAGGTTTAACCTGGCAAAAAAATTACTTTAACATTTTAGCGAAAATAGGCAAGCACTATTTTAGCTTTTTCGAAAGTTAATTAATTCTTTGGATACCATTGATTTCTTTTACTTACAAGGAACATCACCCAAGCGTCCGGCTTGGATTTCAATGAGAGAGAGGCGTTTCTTTCATATTTGATATGCTATCAAATTTTACTCAAAAATATGCGAAAAATTTGTATTTATACAGCAAATGAATACTCAAATGAATAATTCAGTTGAAATAATTTTCAGTACTACTATAAATTTTCATTTGTAACTTAAACATGAAAGCGCAAAATCATTTAGTATTTTTAAGTCACACCCAAAGTCGGAGCTTACTGTTGATATGTGGCTGATGTGGTTTTTAACATTTTAAAAATTCAATAAATAGAGAAAACATGGATGATAGCAAAAATTTCTGTGATAAAAAATATTTGGTACATGCTCTCTATCAGAAATTAAAGTTTCATTAAAATCACAGCCAGACACGGTGTTCCTTGTTAGCTTTGTTATCCTCAATTTTGTTTTCTATTCCTTTTGTTCATTGATGATTTTAACCAAGCATCCATATTTGTGACTTTAAAAATATGAATCAGGAAAACCATGTTTTGATTTCAACAATAGAAAAAGAGGTACTCATATCATACATGTAAAATGAAAAAGCAATTTAAAAATTAAATAAAGTGTAGTGGTAGATAATCGTGAAATACTAGTGCTAAGAATGCTTCTATGAAGGAAATTCTGACATAGTTTTAAATATTTTTGCATTTAAATTCAATCATTAAAAACAAATCCAAATTACTATACAAATAATGATTCCCAAAAATTTCAGTTCTTTAGTAGTTTTTGCCTGCAAATATTACAAAAAAAAATCTGAGTTATTATATAGAGATATTTTATATAGTTATCCAGTTTTAGCTTTTTAGTGAAATTCTGACCAACATGTTTTAGCAAAATGCTAAAAAAACTTATGGCAGTTTAAACCCTGCACAGGGTTCAGGAATTTATTAAAAAATATGGTCGCCAACAAAAAATTATGGTAGCCCATAAAAAAATATTCTCCAACATTTTCTTTCTTTCTTTTTTTCTTCTTTTTATTCCGTTTCAAAATTTACTTGAATATAGCAGGGGTGCAGAATATGTCCGAACGTGCGAACGATGTTCGGGGGGAAATTCTGGCTGTCTGGGGAAATTTTGAATAATTATTATCTTAGAATAAAATAAAAATGAAAACGGAAGTAAGAAAAAATTACTGAAAAAACAAATTTTCGAATATTAAACTACAAATTAACAGCTGTATTCTTCTTTTACAAGTGTATTCCCTTTAAATACCCGTTACCCCCTCCCCCCCCCCCCCCCCCCAAAAAAAAAAAAAAAAAAAAAACTTTCAGATAATAGGTTGATGCGTTATTTTTGGGGAAATTTCAGAGGTCTGAACATTTTCTGCACCCCTGGAATATAGAAATTAAGATTCTATATACCAATTATTATACCAACTAAAAATCAATTATTTATTAGGCTGGAATGATTTATTTTTTACATCAGGAAACACTTGTTTAAATTTAACATCATGAAACTGGTTTTATTATTTTCACTAAATTAATACACCATCGGCAATGGTACATCATTACACAGGTACAAAAATTCAGCACCAGATCGATAGCATGCACAGACAGGAGCAGTGTAAACCAATTCCCTAAAACGGTGCAATAATTTAACACAGAGTTGTGAAACATGCACGGAGATGTGTAAATTCCCTAATTCAACACAGTGTCTCAAAAAGTGGTGAGGGCAAAACAGCGAAAGTAGAATTGGAGCCCGATTTCGGGACCAATTCTTTCACCAAAATATATATATAAAAAAAAAAAAAAAATCCTTAAAGTTGAAAACATTATTACTAGTTTTAAAAAATATTGGTCGCCAATGGCGACTGTATTTCACAAGCTCTCACATACACATAATGATAAAGAATTGTTTTATATATATGGAAAGAATAAAGGTAATTTTTAATTTAGGACTCGCAAATAATTAATAGTGGACAAAACGGTATTTTGTCCGGGGCGATTTTAACCAGGTTTTTTCCACTGGAAAAAACCGAACAACCCTGACCCAAAGTACCCCATGTTTTAAAATCATTAATTACATTAAAACTATTAAAACATAAACGAGGAGCAAACATTCAAACCATGTTTTCACCTTTAGATACAATTTTTTAGACCAAAAAAAAAAACTAATAAATTAAAAAAATAACTCTTTTTTTTTTTTTTTTTTCTTTTTTAAGAAAAAACTTGATTTGAACATTTGCTCCCCAAATGTTTCAATTCGATAAAATGTTAAAGTAAACATATATAATGTGCAGTATATACCTAAATTTGGAAAATATATAGCAGCATGTTAATTAGCAGCACTGTTTGAAAGTACTTGTTTTGATTGAATTGCCATCTTCAAAAACTAAAATATTTTTTGTGTCAATTTCAATTTCAATGTTGCTAATATATTTTCAGTATATAATTATAGGTAATGATGATGTATATAAATGTGAATTCTTGTAGGCATATGAAATTATTAGTTTTCATTTTATTTCATGAAATATAATTCATATCCAAATCCAAAATTATCCCTATTCTATTAGCAATTCATGAAATGCATAAGATTTGCAGCTACAAGGAAAATAAATTACAAATATACGCTTCCATTACTATGATTTAGAGGCAAGTGTTTTATAGTTTTATTTTCTAAAATGTAGTTATTCATATTTCCGAAAAGTAAATAAATGTCTGTTGATCTGTTGGCTAAAACAAAAATATCTTCAAGTATAAACAAATCACTTGTAACCTCTATTTTTCGAATATGCCTGTTTTAAAGTTCCACACTTCAATATTCAAACATTTACTTGAGAAATTAATCTTCTAAAATACAAAATATTAATTTAAACTAAATGTAATTTAATTCACTTTAATTAATAGTAAATTCTGTTTCTAAACAAAAAAGAAAATGCAACTTATTCATGCACTATGTTCCAGTGGCGAATCTAAAATTTTTTTTTTTTTGGGGGGGGGGGGGGGGGTAAGATTTTTCAAGATGTTATTCCATATCAATGAAAAATTTCCAATTGTAATATTCAATTATCAGGGGTCGATCCAGGTTTTAATTTTTGGGTCCCTTTTTTGTGAAAAACAAAATATTTTTGTGAAATTTTTATTTATTTTTGTGAAATATAAAATATTTTTGTGAAAAAGTAAAATACTGTGCAAAATTTTTCGTTTTTACAATCATTTTACGCAATGTTTAATATCAGGTTAATAGTTTCGTTGAGCCAAATTAAGGCATTAATTAAAAATAATACTGAAAACATGAAAACATCTAATAAAAGTATCATTTTTATTAAAAAAAATCTTGTGAAGGGACTCATTTTATGAATTTGAATTTTGTGAAGGGTCCCTTTTCATGGATTTGAATTTTGTGAAGGGTCCCTTTTTATGAATTTAAATTTTGTGAAGGGTCCCTTTTTATGACTTTGAATTTTGTGAAGGGTCCCTTTTTACTATGGGGAATTTTGTGAAGGGGCCGCAAAAGGGACCCAAATTTTGCCTGGATCGACCCCTGATTATGAATGTCAGTACTTTTAGCCTAGCCCCCCCCCCCTAGATCCGGCGCTGCTATGTTCTTGCATGCATGAGCATACCACAGTTAAAAAGAAAAAAGTGGCAGAATGGCTCTTTTTGCAATGTTTACCGCAAGAGAGTTTTCTGTTTTCAGTGGTGTACAGAATGAAATTCAAGAGGAAAAGAAAAAGTAAAGATATTAACAGACATGTTACTTTTCAGCCTTTTTAAGCTTGAAAATTATTATTCTTGGGAGCAATGCAAATCTGCATTAAAACTTTTTGGACATGTGTAGGGGGGGGGGGTCAGCCTGAATTTGTGCAATATATTATTAGCAATTTCTATGTGATTGGCTTTCAAGAAATGTCAAATTCAAACTTTGAGAAAATGAAAAAGAAATAGCTCTTCAACTGCATTTTCCTAATAAACTAGAACTACATTATTCTGCTAATCAATTGCCCCAGCAAACAATGCTTTTACAGAATAAACTTATTTTCAAGTATACGTAATAAGTTTGTCTGTTTTTTAAGCACTTACAACTATTTTAATTATAATTAATATGATATTCAATATGCGATTTATTGTTCTGATTTTGTTTATTGTGTGTGCATGTATGCAATCAAATTTAACATTATTTTTATTATTGAAAAATTTATATTGTGTCAGTTGCCTGATACCACTTTTGAGGGGGGGGGGGGATCGGGAAAAGTTCAGCCTTTTTTTCTATAAGATTATACCATGTCTGTATTAATTAAAACTTTAGCTCTACGAAAATAATCAGTTTTAGACACTTTTCATGGTTAATCTGTTTATTTAATGATTTTGGCCGAATGCCGAATATTTGGCCAGCTAATTACTGACAATCAGCTGTCAACTTCCTAATTTTTTTCGAACTATTTAAATAGTACCATCTACATTTAGTAATATTTTACTTTTTTAATTATGAGAAATTAACATAAAAAATTCCTTTTCAGAAATGGTGATTGATTTAAATGTAGAAAATTACTAGAAAATATTACAATACACAGTGACATGATGCTGAGCTCACAGCAAAGAAAGTTATTAACTGTTAGATTTCTCAATAAATACTTAAACTTTCTTAGATGACAACATCATGTTGCACCCCAGCAATAAGAAATAATCTTTGAGAAAAATCAACTTAAAGATAACAATAAAGCATTGACTAGCTTACAATAAAACTAACAAAAATGCCTCTCACTCAGGTGGATAAACTGCATGATATAGCTTAGGTGGGACACTTTTCATCCCAGTGACATAAAATTTTGTAGCTGTCTGCAACAGGTTTTTAAAATTTCGTAATCTGTACTCAAAAAGCCTGAAAGCTGAAAGCGGCAATCTGGGAGGAGGGGGGGGGGGTGTTAACAACAGTGGTGATCTCGTGCAACAATACACAATACAATTTTACTACAAAATAATATAGTATAAACAATTATAAAATAATAAGTTTAACTCATTCAATTAAATATTTCATAGCAATGTTTGACACAACACAATATAAATAATTATAAATAATAAAAGTATTAATTTTAGTTTTTATACAGAAATTTTTATAAGTGAATTTTGAAGTGGAGGAAAAGTTTTGGAGCAGTTTTAAATGAAATTAGCACTTTCCTACATTCCCGTAGAATCTCAGTAACAGGTAACAGGAGAAAAAGAATACATGCATAACACTGCCTATCAAGGGAGATCTAGGCTCCTAGGTCGCCCTTGTTAAGCACTGTTTTGTGTGTTCCTACCAAGACACCTATAGGGAGCTCTAGAGTTCCTACCACAGAGCGTCTAAGACGTCATACATCAGTAGCACATTGTCGTGGGCAAAAATATCTAAATTGCAGACAATTTTTTATGACTGCAGACAAAAACTGTCTTAAAGTTGTGGGAAATTTTTTTTTTAGTAGTACAGACAAAGAGTGTCTGAAAGTTAGGGTCAATTTTTTTTATTAGTGCAGACAAAAACTGTCTGCAAGCCGTTTTTCTGTGTCCGCGACTATGTTGCCGTGTTGCGGCGTTTCTGCCACTGGGCTTTTCATATGACATAAACTCAAATTCACTATTTTTTTACTTGTATCATGTATCACCTTTTTTAACGGGGGTGGACATAATATTTGTTTGATCTCCTAAAATGTCCTAGATGGCAACATTATCTAAAATACGTGCACTCCTTGTTAACTCGATTTTAAAGATATAATCTTTATTTAAGTACTGTTGTTAACAAAAACAACTTTTGTTAGATATTAGTGCTACACCAAATAGCACTTTGACCGAGTAGTTGCTGAGTGCTTGGACGAGCACCGGATACCGAGTAGTTGCAAGAAAGAATAATTGAAGCATACATGAAAATTTGCACATCTTAAAATTACAAAAAAAAAAAAAAAAAAGGCTTTTGAACATAAAATTTAGTTAAATGGTAAACAGCACGCTTTCATACAGAACTTTTGTAGTGTATTTACATAATTAGGTTCATTGCTACATTTTGATACTTTCAGCATAGTGAATTACTAAAACCAAAACTGATAACTTTATTCTTAACATCTTTTTTATATGTGAAATTATCATCCTCAGATAATTCTTAGAGATTATACAAGTTATTATGTTGTAAGACTTAATTAAAAAAAAAAAAAAATAATAATAATAATTGTGTATTACGGCGATCGTAAGCAAAAAATATTTCAGGAATAGCTTGAAAAAGAAAAAAAAAGTGCAAATTTTATTGATAAGCAGCGAAATAACAGCAAGTATATATCATTATTTTCTAGGTTACCGAGCAATACATAAACATGGAACTAAAAAACAGGCATATTATGATTACAGGCGATTATGAGTAATAATTTGTTTAGGCTTGGCAGTGCAAACAGATCAAAGATAAGATATAAACACATTTACTGACTATTCGAAAAAAAATATGTAACCATAATAAAACACGTACCTCCGAATTCTAATGTTGGTTTAAATATTATTTTCTTTGTAGATGCAAACATAGTATTAGGTTTCGCTTTTCTCAAATCATTTACTAAAACCTTCCAGTATCATATAATTTAGGGTTATAAACTAGAATATCTTATTTCTTTATTAAATAATACACTTCGAAGTAATCTATAAAAGTAATATATAAAATAGAAAAACCTAATGAAAATGAAAGCTTAATTGGCGGAGGAATACAGTGCGAAACGTGCGAAACCTTGATGGTAAACAATTAGCGCCTGTCTACAGCGAGTCAGCGAGCGCCAAAAATTTTGGATGTACGCATGCGCTCCAAAGATCATGAACCATGGTATAAATTTGTGTGCATGAGTGATAAACTTTTTCGCTTTAAAAAGAAATTAATTCATTATAAATAACGATGAAATAGAATATCTATGATTACAAAATACTTCTTTTACTTTAAATATTATCTAAATAATTTTTTGAGGAAATGGGAAATTTTAAAATTAAAAATATTTTCTTCATAACAAAAAGTTATTGACTGCATTCACGTTGGTCAGCCAACCAACAAAGCCTTGCAAGCAAGAAGTAAGAACCGATTTACGGCCATTTTCGCCGAAGAAAAGCATGCAATTGGCGGAGTAATATAGTTCTATTTTTAAAACAATTTTTATAAAAAACAAGAGTTTTCCTGAAAAAAACGAAGACGTTACTAGATTAAGAAAGATCCTATTAACAGCATATATTAATTATATGAAAATCCTTCGAGCCGTTTTAGAGATATTTTTCAGAATTTAGTCCATTACACCAATCGTTTTCC